>OY757020.1:2777600-3162233 GCA_963580285.1 Lucinisca nassula | reverse complement strand
ATCACCTGTGTCGACATTGGCAAACTGCTTTTTGTCATATTTTGGAAACATTTGAAGCAGCTTTTTGGCCATTTTAACCCGTTGCCTCTTTTGCTCGTCAGTCAACAGACGTGTCACCCATCTAGCAGAAATCCTAGTGACTTTCAAATGCTTCTTCTAAATAAGGTGAACATTTGATAGCGATATGCCTACCTTTCGTGCAATATCACAAACTGTAAATATGGCATCTAATTCAATGATTTACTTTATTTTGGAAACGATTTCTTTACGAGATGCAGATTTTGGCCTACCCGATTTCGCTGCATGTTTTGATGGACTCTACCCCAGTGTCGTGATTTGCCGCATTTTCTTAACGTCTTTACGTACAAGTAGCATTTATTTTCGCGGTAACGTACGTCACCGACGTTGTTAGGGCTTCGTAATCTACGTTACCATGCATAACGTCACTTCTGGTAAGTACGCCATTAAACAGTTTAACAGAGAAAAACCTGGACGAAGTATTTCTTATTAATTTCAAGTGTTTTCCCCAAATTGGTGCCGTGAACAAACAACAAAATGGATTTACAGAAGTTGCGATCTATTCGAGAGGGCCACGGCCGGGTGATTCAGCAGTAGTTGGACAAGATTGAGGAGGCGAAAGGGAAATCAACGATGACGGAATTTCATGCTATTCTGGAGGCACTCACCGCTAAGGCAGAGACGCTTCAAACACTCAACCAACAGATTCTGGAACAGACGGATGTTGCAGGGATTGAAGAGGAAATTATACAAGGTGAGGATTATACATTTTTAGAAACTAGCATACGAGAACTCCGTTCGTACAGCAAATAAAAATCAAAAATGAAATCCTTTAAGAGCAATGAAAACATTCATAAGCAAGAAGACGGGTCATACTACGTAGTTTCGGCTAATAAAGCCTCATCAGTGACCCTGTAATGATCCGGCAACGAAAGCCAGAGGAAACATACTGCAAATTTGCGAATTTCAAACAGACGGTCGATTCAAAGACTGATATAAACCAAAATGGGGTCCAAATAATTAAAAACCGGTCTAGAATATGAGTCTAAACCAATAATTTATTTCTGATTTCTCAGAATATTCACGCCGATCCCAAAGGACCAAAAGTAAAATATAAACTGCACTATGGTTGATGTTTTACGGCCGCCACACGGCACAACACCAGCCGCAGCGAAGGCAAATAAAAATCAAAAATGAAATCCAGGGATGAGCAGCTGCAAGGGACTTACCTTCATTGTTGAGTGCTAGGGATGCTCAGTCCGCGACCGATGTACATGCAGCTGTCGTCTACTGCTTTAGCACCCCGAGTCCGCAGGTGATTCATAGAACTTTAAGCCAGACCTCGTCAAGTTCTTCACAATGTCATAGATTGCCCAAACTTTCATTGCCTACATTTAATGGTGACATTTTACATCGGCAGACATTTGGGATTCGTTTGAGTCTACAATGCACTTAAATGTTAACCTTACTGATGTGCAGAAATTTAGCTATGATCTTAAGTCACAGCTAGAGTCGGATGCCGCGACAACTATAGATGGATTTGCACTCACCAAAGCCAATTATGCACGTGCCGTCGACCTACTGAAAGAGAGATACGGACAGCAGCACAAGATTACTCATGCCACTATGTTAGCTTTGCTACAAATGCCGACGCCGACTAATAGTCTGCATAGAGACATTTTTACGACAAGATTGAGACGTATATTCGTGGTCTGGAGTCCGTAGGCCTATTTCAAGACACGTATGGTAGCTTGCTCGTACCAATCGTTTTGGACAAAGTTCAGGGCGAAATTAGGAACAATCTTGCACGTGATCACGGAGACAGCGATTGGCAACTTGATGACTTACGACGGGCCATAAACAGAAAAATCAACATTATTGAGGCCGGGTTTCCAGGAAATCATCTGGACGTTGAATCATACGGTTCTACAGCCTCATTTTTCGCGGGTGCAAAGTCCAAACCACAGCAGAGTAACAGATCCGATTCAGCGGAACCGAGCGTTCAGCCCAGACCGCCTGTCAAATGTGTCTTTTGCGATGGACCGCATGTAGTCGTAAATTGCCAGAAATATGCGAACGCAGAAGCTCGTATACATGTAGCGATCGTAAAAAGGAACAAATTGTGCTTCAACTGCTTAGGGAGACACCAAGTTTCAGCCTGCAAATCTAAACGCAGATGTCAGATATGCCACAGACGTCAGACGTCGCCGTCTAATCAACAGCCCAACAACCCTCCTACGGATATACAGACGCCGAGAAATGGTGCAGCTAATCTTCATGCAGCAACACCACAGTCTTCCGCGGGAGTACCAATGAAGACAGCAATAGCCACCGTTAGTTCTTCAAGCACCCACTGTGACGCACCCATTTTATTTGACGGAGGCTCCCAAAGGTCATTTATCACTGCTAATTTAGCCAATGAACTACAACTTCCCAGAGATGACACACAGACAGTTTGTCAACATTCGGGGGCAACAGCAACGAGGTACATCACTTAGAGACATCAACTGTATTTCTGATGTCCGATTCCTATCAGAAGATTCCTATCCGCGTGCTGATTGTATCGTGCATAGCAGCACCCATCGACACTAGCAAACTACAATTTGTCCGGGACTTACCATATCTTCGAGGGTTAACACTCTCACAACCGGTAACACGATATACCGCATTTGCCATTTCCTTGTTAATCGGCGCAGATCACTACTGGGACATCGTGGAAGATGAAATCATTCGCGGTAATGGACCTACAGCCGTACAGTCGAAGATTGGATATCTGCTTTCTGGGCCGGTTTCGGACACACCTACCATTAATAACGGGAGACCAACCAAGCACATTTTGAACGTCATCACCTCCCGTATACCGGAAGAGAATGCACTTGAGCGCTTTTGGAGTCTAGAAAGCATGGGAATAGTCTCTGAAAAATCAGATGTGAAAGCTACGGATTACACGAAGCAGTACCAGGACGAGTCAACTGAGCTCAGAGACGACAGATACTATGCAAAACTACCTTGGAAACAAGACCATGTAGCCCTGCCGTCAAACTACGACATCACGCTGAAAAGAACTGAGAGTACCATTAACCCATTACAACGGGAACCGGAAGTCCTGCAAAGGTATGACGCAATCATCAGGGATCAGGAGAGAGGGGGATTTATAGAGAAGGTTCCTGTCGAGAAAGAACCGCCGTCGCAAGTACACTTCATACCCCACCACCTGTCAAGAAAAAGTCATCTATTACTCCAGTCAGAATTGTGTATGACTGCAGCTGTTGTCAGTCTCAAAGCCAACCTAGCCTTAATGACTGTCTTGAATCAACACCACCAATTATCAACGACTTAACCAGCATCTTAGTGCGATTTCGACTTAATGCATTTGCAGTGACCACTGACATTGAGAAAGCATTCCTGCACGTTGGACTTCACGAGAAAGACCGTGATTTTACGAGATTCCTATGGCCTAATGATCCAGCAAATCCAAACAGTCAACTTGCTACATACCGCCCAAACCCTGTATTATTTGGGGCAATCTGTTCTCCATTTATGCTGAATGCTACGCTTCTCAAACACCTGCAGCTCAACAAGAATATCGACGCTTCTAATGCCATAGAAAGGGACCTCTACGTTGACAACGTGATTTCTAGCTTTCAGAGAGAATCAGATGCCCTGCAGTACGTTCGTGGTGCAAGAAGTCTTCTGTCTGAAGCAGGGATGAACATGAGATCGTGGACATCAAACAGCAACATCCTGAGAGAAGAAAGCGAGATGGGAAGGTGTCCTAGATAACGGGGCCGTCAACAAAGTCTTAGGGTTGCACTGGGTACCAGCAACAGACACGCTTGCTGCACGTGACTTTCCTATCCTGACGGATGTCACAAAGAGGTTGATTCTGAAATACTCATCTCAGATCTACGACCCCCTTGGATTACTCAGTCCCTTTACAATTCGCGCCAAATTGCTGCTGCAAGACTTATGGAAGCTTAAATATGACTGGGATTTTCCGCTGCCGACCGATTTTCAAGATACTTGGAGCCAACTTGCACATGACTTGAGAAGCTGTCACGTTTAGTTGCATTATACATTGATATTACAGTTCAAATCGGTAGTATATACGGTAACTGGGATTTAAGTTTTATAAGGTGTGTGTCAGGAGAAAAGTGTATTGATACCAAGTGGTGGTATTGTCAGTGTAGTTTGACGTATTGTGCATTGTTTGAAGTCCTATCATAATAGTTCATGTTTGTACATCAGTATCATCAGCATCATCAGTTTCTGCGACTATGCATGTCGTCTATTGGTGTATCTGTTTAGATTACCTAAAGTCCATTTTTGCTTGGCACGGTAACGCATGCATCATGTCTGCAGTTTTGTATCAGTCCATATATAATTTTGGGCCTGTGGTTGGCAAATCGATTAGTAACTATTGAGCAGATATTCTAATAAGTACATATGCGTTGTTTGTTCAGGGTGTATGCTGTTCCTAGATCGTGGTAGCATCTCAGGGAGACATCTTGGTATCATCTCAGGGAAACATCTTGGTAGCTATGTTTTTTTAAGCTTTGTTTCCAGTGTTTTATTTGCAGTATGGAACAGATTGCATTTTCACCTAGGTGTTGCTTTGTGCATGTGCTGCACGTGGTATGTCGTTATTATGTAAATAGCGGGGTATATAAGTGGTCTATTTCTTGGACTTGACACTCACAAGGTTTCGACATCTGAGGGCGTTTAGCTGGGCCAGGAATCGACATTGGCAATTGGTAAGTGAATTATATTTATTCTTTTTGGGTGTGCTGAAAACATACTGAACGCTGTCGTTTGTTACATTTTGCAAGTGGAGTTTAAAAACAAACTATGTATTGTACTATGTTATATAGAACTGTGCACAGTACTGAGTCGTTGTGGTTGTGATTGTGGTCATGTAGGTTGAAACTACATCGATTCTACGTCATGTCCATGCCCTTCTGCTGATTCAAGAAAGGAGTTGTCAGTTTTGGGGCAAAAGTATGTACATTGTGATGGTTGGCCGCTTGTGTGTGGGCTTGCCCAGGAAGGGTGTGGATAGTTTAACTGACTAGCTCAAAATGACCTACGATAGTGTTGACTGGGCCGTTAAGCTCGAGATATACAAACATACGCCATGTCTATGTTACAGTTGTAGTATTACATAAGATATAGCGCTCTTGGGGTTGAGTCTGATTACGCTCTGATCCCGTCTGACTGGGGCTGGTTATCA
This sequence comes from Lucinisca nassula, assembly GCA_963580285.1. Lineage (NCBI taxonomy): Eukaryota > Metazoa > Mollusca > Bivalvia > Lucinida > Lucinidae > Lucinisca > Lucinisca nassula. The sequence continues at coordinate 3,156,985 of OY757020.1, read as the reverse complement.
TCTATTCAATTGACTAAGAACGGGTTATTACATTTCAGATCCCTGTGACCTGTGACCTGTACCTTGTATTCTATATCTTGAGTCACGGGTCATCAATGGTGACGTCATTAAAATGCTGAAAATGGTTAAATGGAACTGAGGGGAGTCCTGGGAACAACACACCACTGAATTTGAAAGGGGTGTTATGCGATTACGCTATATCAGCACTGGGGCTGATACTGGGTGGACATTAACACAAGCATACCGACGTTTACATTCGGATCGGCACTGGGTCTGATCTGAGGAGGTTTGTGGCGGTGTACTCCGACGGGAAGTAACTGGTGTAGGACTGATCGAATATAGGCAGTTAGAGATACCGGGCATGTGTGTAGCACCGGTAGTGACACTTCATTTTCGGAGGAGCGATTCTATGGTCGGGAGCGGAAGTAGTGTGAGTCCAGGGTCAGAGACATGACTAAGCGAAGTTAAGTTGTTGTTTTTTTTTTGTTTTTTTTTTTTGTTTTTGTTTGTTTTCTCTTTCAATCAACTCTTGAAGTATCTTTGTATCAATCATTTCTAAATATATCCATATGAAAATTGACTGATAGTAATCATTGGCTTTCCCCACTCAACACCGTAATCTACTCGCGGATTGACGTCACAGTCGACCATAACCGGAGATATGATTGCTCACAGGTGATCAATCATCATTTCCGGTCCCTGACTCGTGACAGAAGCATCACAGCCATGGAGTTCAGCCAAAAACTACTTCCAGGCAGAAACAACGACTTTTCATTGCACATTTTTGTTGATGCAAGTACCAGAGCATACGGAGCTGCAGCATACATCTGTAACGATGACAATACAAGACTTGTTATGGCAAATAACCGCGTGGCAGCGTTGAAGTCTTTGACTCTTCCACAGCTAGAGCTTATGGCAGCTCTTACTGGAGCCCATCTTGCGAAACATTTACAAGAATCCTTGCCTAAGACATATATCACATTTTGGTCAGACAGCCAGGTTGGCCGGCATTGGTTCTCAATGTCGAAACCTTTGAAACGTTTTGTTGCCCGACGCGTCACAGAGATTCGCGAGATAACAGATCCATATAAATGGAAAAACTGCACAACATACTACAATCCTGCAGATCATTTGACACGAGGAATAACCGCCGACCAACTGAAAAGCAACGACCTGTGGGAGCTCGGACCAGCATGGATATGTAAACGCAACCTTTGACCAGTGTGGAGTTGTGAAACCTCACCGTTCAGTCTGTACTTAAGAAAGACGCTACAGTAACCGCCCATTTGCAAGGTGACGCGACGACGACGTGCGAAAACAATAGTTCAGCCGAACCGAACATACTGAACATCATAAACGTGGATAGGTACAGTTGCTACAAGACCCTACTACGGGTGACAGCCTACGTTGAGATTAATTTATAACTGCCGAGTCTAGAAACAAGCTCGCAAAACAGAAATCTTGTGTGCAATCATGTGAAAATTAGATACTTTAAACATAGTGAATCCAATTTCAGTTTTATTTATAGTTTTCATTAATCTTGAATTTACAAATCAAAGTTATGTGCGTAAGCTAAATACTTTCAGTGAACTGTAATATTACATTTTGCAGCCCCCAAAATGTCGTGATTTGCCGCATTTTCTTAACGTCAAGGAGCATTATTTTTGCGGTAACGTCACCGACGTTACTATACATAACGTCACTTCTGGTATGTACGCCATTAAACAGTTTAACAGGAAAGAACCTGGACGAACTATTTCTAATTAATTAGTGTTTTCCCCAAAACCAGACCAAGATCAGATACCACAGAACGCAGCGTCTTATCAGATCAGGGCCTACACCGATTGTTTACGAAAGGTTCAGCCATTTTTCAGATAAATTTTGAAGAAGCCAAAACCTGAAACCCCTTAGTTTTGGAATGGACTTGTGCTATACTGATATAACGTTGATGATTCTATTCAGTATAAAATGGGTTAAAAGTACGCGGTAAAGGTCGTTTATGTAATTCAATGCATCATTTAACGGAATATCCAAGCCTATCAGTTTGGGGTGGTCCATGTCTAATTATAGGGAAGCCAGGCTGGTATTGTTAGCAGTAATATGCACTTTCAGCAGACAGTTGAGACCCTGATCAGACGCCGCTCGTTGTGGCGTCTGATCTGGGTCTACAATGTTTGCAAAATGCCCCCCCCCCCCCAAAAAAAAAAAAAGACGCTAGGCATATATGGGTTAATGGGGTGTTTATATCAGTAACAAGGAATAATGTTATTTTGGTTTTCAGAGACCCATCACGAAAACACACCTTAATCATTTTTACCCCCTTAAACCCCACTTTTATATACTATCTAATGAATATCATAAATAGACTTCTCCCCGTACATCAACCATAGTGCAGTTTATATTTTACTTTTGGTCCTTTGAGATCAGCGTGAATAATCTGAGAAATCGGAAATAAATTATTGGTTTAGACTCATATTCTAGACAGGTTTTTAATTATTTGGACCCCATTTTGATTTATATCAGTCTTTGAATTTACTGCCTATTCGAAATTCGCAAAATTGCAGTACGTTTCCTCTGGCTTTCTTTGCCGAATCATTACAGGGTCACTGATGAGGCTTTATTAGCCGAAACTACGTAGTATGACCCATCTTCTTTCTTATTAATGTTTTCATTGCTCTTAAAGGAACTCATTTTTGATTTTTATTTGCCTTCACTGCAGCTGGCGTTGCGCCGTGTGGCGGCCGTAAAACGTCTCCCCGTACATCAACCATAGTGCAGTTTATATTTTACTTTTTGTCCTTTGAGATCAGCGTGAATATTCTGAGAAATCGGAAATAAATTATTGGTTTAGACTCATATTCTAGACAGGTTTTTAATTATTTGGACCCCATTTTGATTTATATCAGTCTTTGAATTTACTGCCTATTCGAAATTCGCAAAATTGCAGTACGTTTCCTCTGGCTTTCTTTGCCGGATCATTACAGGGTCACTGATGAGGCTTTATTAGCCGAAACTACGTAGTATGACCCATCTTCTTTCTTATGAATGTTTTCATTGCTCTTAAAGGGACTCATTTTTGATTTTTATTTGCCTTCACTGCAGCTGGTGTTGTGCCGTGTGGCGGCCGTAAAACGTCTCCCCGTACATCAACCATAGTGCAGTTTATGTTTTACTTTTGGTCCTTTGAGATCAGCGTGAATATTCTGAGAAATCGGAAATAAATTATTGGTTTAGACTCATATTCTAGACAGGTTTTTAATTATTTGGACCCCATTTTGATTTATATCAATCTTTGAATTTACTGCCTATTCGAAATTCGCAAAATTGCAGTACGTTTCCTCTGGCTTTCTTTGCCGAATCATTTCAGGGTCACTGATGAGGCTTTATTAGCCGAAACTACGTAGTATGACCCATCTTCTTTCTTATGAATGTTTTCATTGCTCTTAAAGGAACTCATTTTTGATTTTTATTCTCCGCAACGGACTCATGCGTCAGTAAAGCAAGGTGCTTGTAGCTGTCGATTTCCAGTTGTGACGTCATTCCAGCCTGTGAAATCATCCCCATGTGTGAGGTACATGTATCATCTGGGCTGCAATAAAGAAAAATAATGTAGCTATAAGCAAATATTTTCGAGCGTTTATAGATCTTCATTATTCACCCCAACCTCCTTGGAACATCCGGTATTTCTGACAGAAATATGCATAGTAGTTAAACGGTACTCCATGGATCATCAGTCAGGTGTATCTCCGTATCTCCCCCACACACACACTTTTTGCCCCCCCCCCCCCCCAGCAATTTTTTGCCCCCCCCCCCCCCCCCCCCCCCTATTAACTTGTGCTTGGATTGTTATCTTCACTCAGTCTGTTATTTATTTATTTATTTTTTGTACTTTTTTGTCATTCTTGGAAATCCACTACTTTTGAGGTTAAAATATATGGTGTTTTACAAATAGTTCAAGGTTTACAATGTGTATTTTTGGGTAACCACACTTATACGTTGAGAGAAAAGATGTCTACTGTGAACATTAACTATCTATGGCTGTGTAAGAAATAAGAAAATATCAAAACTTTTAGAAGACAACAAGAAGAGAGAGAGAGAGAGAGAGAGAGAGAGAGAGAAACGAAAACTATTTCTGCCCAAAACATAGATAGACGCTTCTGTGGTAAAGTGGATAAGCTACTCGCCTCATTAACCAGGGGTCGTGGGTTCGATCCCGGGCTTCTCCAGACTTTCGGATGAGTCTTTAAACCGAGGTCCCGCCCCCGTATGACTTTAGCTGTTAACTTAACACACACTTACTCACTCAAACAAGAGGACCAAGCTGTATCGCTCACCTGAGCTAACAGATTCAAAGTTTCAGGAAGTGCCAACCTTTACTGAAGGATTAATGGAAGGACATGGTGATGACAGGGTAAGCATTTTCTGCAAATTAAGCAGAATGTAACTCTATGATAAATAGGCTGACCTCACCAGTTTTCAAAACTCATTCAAGCTTTTATTCCTGACTTGCTAAGAAGATCTCATATAAACTGATGGGGCTATGGTGATGACAAGATCAAAAATAAGCAATTAACTGCTGCAATGAAAGGGATGTTACTCTGTGACAAATAGGCAAACCTCACGAGTTTTCAAACTCCTCCGAGCTTTTCTGCCTGTCTTATTTGTTTGTAAGTTTCATGAAGATCCGATCAAAACTAAAGGGGCAGCAGTGCTAACAAGGTCGAAAATAGGCATTTTTAAGCAATCAAAGGCACGTAACTCTATGATAAATGTGCAGACTTGGCCAGTATTCAAACTCTTCCAAGGTTTTATTCCCAGCCAACTTACATATAAGTTTCGGAAAGATCCGATCAAAACTGAAGGGGCTACGGTTATGACAAGGTCAAAATTTGGCATTTTTAGCAATCAAAGGGATGTTACTCTAAAATAAATAGGCCGACATGGCCAGTTTTCGAACTAATCCGAGGTTGCTTATAAGTTTCAGAAAAATCCGATCAAAACTGAAAGGGCTACGGTGATGACAAGGTCAAAAATCAACATTTTCAGCCATCAAAGGGACACAACTCTACGATAAATTGGCTGACTTGGCCTCTTTTCGAACTCGTGCAAGATTTTATCACGAGCCACCTTACATATAAGTTTCAGAAAGATCCGATCAAATCTGAAGGGGTATGGTGATGACAAGGTCAAAAATCAGCATTTTCAGCAATCAAAGGGACGTAAATCTATGATAAATGGGCCAACTTGGCCGGTATTCGAACCCATCCTAGGTTTTATCCCCAGTCACCTTACATATAAGTTTCAGAAAGATCTGGTCAAAACTGAAGGGGCTACTGTGGTGACAATGTAAAAATCGACATTTTCAGCCATGAAAGGGACATAACTATATAGTAAATAAGGCGACTTGGCCTGTTTTCGAACTCGTCCAAGATTTTATCCCCAGCCACCTTACATATAAGTTTCAGAAAGATCCGATCAAAACTGAAGGGTATGGTGATGACAAGGTCAAAAATCAGCATTTTCAGCGATGTAAATCTATGATAAATGGGCCAACTTGGCCGGTATTCGAACTCATCCTAGGTTTTATCCCCAGTCACCTTACATATAAGTTTCAGAAAGATCTGATCAAAACTGAAGGGGCTACGGTGATGGCAAGGTCAAAAATCGACATTTTCAGCCATCATAGAGACATAACTATATAGTAAATGGGGCGACTTGGCTGGTTTTTGAACTCATTCGAGGTTTCATCCCCAGCCACCTTACATATAAGTTTCAGAAAGATCCGATCAAAACTGAAGGGGCTACAGTGATGACAAGGTCAAAAATCAACATTTTCAGCAATCAAAGGAACCTAACTCTATGATAAATAGGCCGCCTTGGCCGGTATTCGAACTCTTCCGAGGTTTTATCCGAAGCCACCTTACATATAAGTTTCACATAGATCCGATCAAAACTGAAGGGGCTACGGTGATGACAAGGTCAAAAATCGGCATTTTCAGCAATCAAAGGAACGTTACTCTGTGATAAATGGAACAACTTGGCTGGTTTTCGAACTCGTCCGAGGTTTTATCCCCAGCCACCTTACATATAAGTTTCAGAAAGATCCGATCAAAACTGAAGGGGCTACGGTGATGACAAGGTCAAAAATCGGCATTTTCAGCAATCAAAGGGACGTAACTCTATGATAAATGGGCCGACTTGGCCGGTTTTCGAACTCATCCGAGGTTTTATCCCCTGCCACCTTATATATAAGTTTCAGAAAGATCCGATCAAAATTGAAGGGGCTACGGTGATGACAAACATTTTCCCATTGTAAGTCTATTGGACCTTGTGATTGCCATAGCAACCAAAGTGTTCATGCGATTTAAGAAAAAAAAGCTTATGTCATCAATGCCCTACCAGAGACATGCTACAGATGAGAAATGATTGAGATCAGCCTGCAGGCTGCAAACATATAGCTGCTCAAAAGTGTGGACGGACGGACGACGGACAGACGACGGACGGACGACGGAGGACCCACTATACTATAAGCTCCCCTGGAGCCTTCGGCCCAGGTGAGCTAAAATTCGGCATTTTCAGCAATCAAAGGACGTAACTCTACGATAAATGGGCCGACTTGGCCGGTATTCGAAACCATCCGATGTTTTTCCCCAGCCATCTTACATATAAGTTTCAGAAAGATCCGATCAAAACAGAAGCAGCTACGGTGATGACAAGGTCGAAAATAGGCACTTTCAGCAATCAAAGGGACGTTACTCTATGATAAATAGGCCAACTTGGCCGGTATTCGAACTCATCCGAGATTTTAACCCCAGCCACCTTACATATAAGTTTCAGAAAGATCCGATCAAAACCGAAGGGGCTAACGTGATGACAAGGTCAAAAATCGACATTTTCAGCAATCAAAGGGGATGTAACTCTATGATCAATGGGCCGACTTGGCCGGTTTTCGAACTCATCCGAATTTTTATGCCCAGCCACCTTATATATAAATTTCAGAAAAAGAGAAGGTCAAAAATCAACATTTTCAGCAATCAAAGAGACGTTACTCTATGATAAATGGGCCGCCTTGGCCAGTTTTCAAACACATCCGAGGTTTTACCCCAAGCCATCTTACATATAAGTTTCAGAAAGATTCGATAACAACTGAAGGGGCTACGGTGATGACAAGGCAAAACAACGACATTTTCAGCAATCAAAGGGACGTAACTCTATGATAAATAAGCCGACTTGGCTGGTTTCGAACTCCTCCGAGGTTTTATCCCCACCCGCCCTACATATAAGTTTCAGAAAGATACAATCAAAACTGAAGGGGCTACGGTGATGACAAGGTCAAAAATCGGCATTTTCAGCAATCACAGGGACGTAACTCTAAGATAAATGGACCGACTTGGCCGGTTTTCGACCCCATCCGAGTTTTTATCCCCAGCCACCTTTCATATAAGTTTCAGAAAGATCCGATCAAAACTGAAGGGGCTACGGTGATGACAAGCATTTTCCTATAGTAAGTCTATGGGACCTTGTGATTGCCACAGCAACCAAAGTTTTAGTGTGATTTCGAAAAAAAGTTTAGGTCATCAATGCCCCACCAGAGGCAAGCTACAGATGAGAAATGATTGAGATCAGCCTGCAGGCTGCAGAGATATAGCTGCTCAAAAGTGTGGACGGACGGACGACGGACAACGGAGGACCCACTATACTATAAGCTCCCCTGGAGCCTTCGGCCCAGGTGAGCTAAAAATAGATTGTCAGAACTCGTTAGAACCGCCTCAGCGTGTGGGAACTCGTTAGAACCGCCTCAGCCAGGCGGTTCTAACGAGTGTCCACAATCTATGTTTTTGAGAAGAAATAAGAAAAATATTGTCTACCCTTGTAAACGCCAGTTTTAAACGTTGAGTTTAAGGTGTCAAAATTATATAGGCGTGTTTCGTTATTCAAATGGTCTAGGTAAACGTTGTCACTTTTTGGTTTTGGTTTTACAGCCCTTTCAAGATTATTTCACTCCTATCGAGCCGATCGTTAACTAGAGGTGGGCGAAAACCGGAGTATCCGGTGAAAACACACCTGACCTTCCGTTGCAGAACTTGGCGTCTCACATGTGACCCGAGCGAGGCTTGAACCACAGCGGTGAGATACCTAATCATAAAGAGTCAGCGCTCTTATCCACTAGGCCACGGAGGCCCGTCAAACTTTGTTACTAATACCGAAAAAAGAAAATATGATACAATTGTAGAAGATCTCAATATGATAGAGTTTGAGAAGATCTCTCACTGAGAATACCTATAAATACGATACATGTAGTCCACAAATCCCCAAAAGTCTCTTGGCAACTGTTAACTGTATTGTTTTAGCTCTGTAAACTTCTACTTCATACAGTTACATGTGCTTATAGTTAAGATAGAGATAAGATGGTTCATCTACATTGTTACTGTCTTTTGGTGTTTTCACACAATCCCCATTCTGAAACAATCGTTATAGTTTAGATACAGATGAGATGGTTCATCTACATTGTTACTGTCTTTTGGTGTTTTCACACAATCCCCATTCTGAAACAATCGTTATAGTTTAGATACAGATAAGGGGTCTAAGGGGGTCAAAATTATATATGCGTGTTTTTCGTGATAGGCTAGAAGTACAGCCAAATTCCTATATTAAAACAACTTCTGGGACTGTTTAAATGTGGTCTTTTAGACCAACCACTTTTGAACAGTATAAAATGTGACCACTTGCTGAAAATGTGACCTCTTACTAAAGGACATTGGGTGCAATGAATGAAAAACTAGATCCCTTAAATGCCTAGCATCACGTGAACAAGTCCGTGAAATGAAGACCCCCCTACACCCCACTTTATAAAGGGAAAACTGGGGTGTACGGGGGTATACATTATTTTTCTTATTTTTGCTCCAAGACATAGGTTGTGGGTACTCGTTAGAACCGCCTCAATGAGGCGGTTCTAACAAGCACCCACAACCTTTGTTTAATGTAAAATTAACAAAAATATCACAGATTTTCATCAGAAAAGAAACCATTTTGGAGATGTGAAAAGTCCACTATGTCGCATGGGTATGTTATCGTAATGCGGCCATTTTTGGGGACATTGGCAAACAGTGCAGACCCAGATCAGACACCACAAAATGCGGCGTCTGATCTGGGTCTACACTGTTTGCTTAAAGAACATTCTTTATTTTTAAATTTGCCACCAACAAAAACAAACCTGACACCCCTGTGATTAAAATTAGACCACTACAAACATACTAGGTGGAAGATTCCATTGTCACATACTTTGTTTGTTTGATTTGGGGTTTAACGTCCCCGTCAACACTGTATAGGTCATTTTGGAGACGTTGCTCCCAGTTTTGTGGGACTTCTACCCGACATTGAGATGAAATGACATCTCAAGCCCTGTCGCCAATTGAAGCCAATAGGGTTTATAAGCATGGACGACCCGATTCGCACCGCTTTGCCTGGGCAGGATTAAATCCTCTAAGCGGTTTACCAGTACTCGTATATGGTCCGGGTTTCAGCTCTGCGTGGAAGCATCATGCAGCCCATATATTTCTTCAAGCCCCGATGGGCGGGGGCCGTATTTGTCACATATGGGTTAACTATGAACTTAAAGAATCAAAGCACTGAGAGTACTGGTAGATCGATTGTCTTCAATCGTAAAAAGGGCAAATAATCATGAACTGAGGGTTAAATTGTGTCATTAAAATCTTTTATTCATGTTTTGAAGCAAAATTTTACAGTGAAGAGCTTGATCAGACGCTGCATTCAACAGCTTGGGATCTAGGTCTCCACTGTTTGCCAAGTCCACTCTATGATTCAATAATAACCATCTTTAGGCTAACACAACACTCTGACAATACTGCGGCTATTTTCTATATAAAAGTTATTCCGACAAGTCAGTTACAGTCAGGTGATCTTCAGCACTGAACGGTTTTTATCCTTTGTAACTTTGAAGTCGATTGACAAATAATCGATTTTAACTTATTAAACCGCGTTACTTGTACGTCTATAAAGCCACATTACGAAAACATACCTATACAAATACATTGCACATTTGTAAAGACGAAAACAGTAACATTTTAAATGAAAAATAGTGATTTTTTTCAGCTCAAAACATAGATTGTGGGTGCTCGTAAGGCGGTTCCTGCGAATATCCGCAATCTATGTTTTCGAACAAAAATGTGACAGATAATGTTAAACCCCCTAAACCCCAGTTTGCTCTATATAAAGTGGGGTTTAGAGTGGTCTTCGATTCACGGACAATGTTTACCATGATCAGATGCCGCAATCAGGTTCTATACTTACTGTTTGCAGTTACACGAAACAGTCTAAGTACCAGATCGTTTTTACAGCCTTATATCTATGTGTGCTGTCAGTGCTTTGTTTATTTAATCTCAAAACATTTTCTGGAATGCACTCTTCCAACTCTAATCAGGCACGTCCATTCTGCTAAATTGGTGTCTAGATAAATGGCAAGCGATTTATATAGAAAACACTGGTTGCATGGCTCCACTGACCAGGGTTGAAAGGGATGACCTTTCCGCAAGAATATAACAGTGGGTTTTCCAAATCAGTGATGGTCACGTGGACAATTGCAGGAATGGAAATTGTGTGGTATGTAACTTAAGATCGATTGTCGATAACAATCGATCTAAAAACTAGTCTTAATTATAGATGGTCTCAGCAACAAAAGTTGACTTCATGCTGTGCGTTTTAGAAACGAACAAATAAAATTCGAGTCTGTGGAAATACCATTGTCATATGCAACAAACAGATATTTAAATCTACAATCATATCAACGTCTACACCAATCATTTTGTTTTTAAGGACAAGATCTCTTATGACTTGTGAATATTCCGAGTCTTCGATGATCGCGCGTTCCGACCTCGACTATTTTTGATAACAGGTTCAGATTATGTACGATATTAAAATTTCCCTCGGAATATCAATGTTTCTAAATTTATCGAACACGTATGCAAACGTATCAGATTTCAAGGTTAGAATTTTTGGTTTTTAAATAGTTAAAGTTTGACAATATGTTTTAATATGAGCCGGGACACAGCATCTCCTACAATTTACATGTACACCCTGCGAAGACTCAGGCCGGGACACAGCATCTCCTACAATTTACATGTACACCCTGCGAAGACTCAGGCCGGGACACAGCATCTCCTACAATTTACATGTACACCCTGCGAAGACTCAGGCCGGAACACAGCATCTCCTACAATTTACATGTACACCCTGCGAAGACTCAGGCCGGGACACAGCATCTCCTACAATTTACATGTACACCCTGCGAAGACTCAGGCCGGGACACAGCATCTCCTACAATTTACATGTACACCCAGCGAAGACTCAGATCAGCCTGCGCCGGGACACAGCATCTCCTACAATTTACATGTACACCCTGCGAAGACTCAGATCAGCCTGCGCCGGAACACAGCATCTCCTATAATTTACATGTACACCCTGCGAAGACTCAGGCCGGGACACAGCATCTCCTACAATTTACATGTACACCCTGCGAAGACTCAGATCAGCCTGCGCCGGGACACAGCATCTCCTACAATTTACATGTACACCCTGCGAAGACTCAGATCAGCCTGCGCCGGAACACAGCATCTCCTACAATTTACATGTACACCCTGCGAAGACTCAGGCCGGGACACAGCATCTCCTACAATTTACATGTACACCCTGCGAAGACTCAGGCCGGGACACAGCATCTCCTACATTTTACATGTACACCCTGCGAAGACTCAGGCCGGGACACAGCATCTCCTACAATTTACATGTACACCCTGCGAAGACTCAGGCCGGGACACAGCATCTCCTACAATTTACATGTACACCCTGCGAAGACTCAGGCCGGGACACAGCATCTCCTAAAATTTACATGTACACCCTGCGAAGACTCAGATCAGCCTGCGCCGGGACACAGCATCTCCTACAATTTACATGTACACCCTGCGAAGACTCAGATCAGCCTGCGTCGGGACACAGCACCTCCTACAATTTACATGAACACCCTGCGAAGACTCAGATCAGCCTGCGCCGGGACACAGCATCTCCTACAATTTACATGTACACCCTGCGAAGACTCAGATCAGCCTGCGCCGGAACACAGCATCTCCTACAATTTACATGTACACCCTGCGAAGACTCAGATCAGCCTGCGCCGGGACACAGCATCTCCTACAATTTACATGTACACCCTGCGAAGACTCAGGCCGGGACACAGCATCTCCTACAATTTACATGTACACCCTGCAAAGACTCAGATCAGCCTGCGCCGGAACACAGTATCTCCTACAATTTACATGTACACCCTGCGAAGACTCAGATCAGCCTGCGCCGGGACACAGCATCTCCTACAATTTACATGTACACCCTGCGAAGACTCAGGCCGGGACACAACATCTCCTACAATTTACATGTACACCCTGCAAAGACTCAGGCCGGGACACAGCATCTCCTACAATTTACATGTACACCCTGAAAAGACTCAGATCAGCCTGCGCCGGGACACAGCATCTCCTACAATTTACATGTACACCCTGCGAAGACTCAGATCATCCTGCGCCGGGACACAGCATCTCTTACAATTTACATGTACACCCTGCGAAGACTCAGGCCGGGACACAGCATCTCCTACAATTTACATGTACACCCTGCGAAGACTCAGATCAGCCTGCGCCGGGACACAGCATCTCCTTCAATTTACATGTACACCCTGCGAAGACTCAGATCAGCCTGCGCCGGGACACAGCATCTCCTATAATTTACATGTACACCCTGCGAAGACTCAGATCAGCCTGCGCCGGGACACAGCATCTCCTACAATTTACATGTACACCCTGCGAAGACTCAGATCAGACTGCGCCGGGACACAGCATCTCCTACAATTTCCATGTACACCCTGCGAAGACTCAGGCCGGGACACAGCATCTCCTACAATTTACATGTACACCCTGCGAAGACTCAGATCAGCCTGCGCCGGGACACAGCATCTCCTACAATTTACATGTACACCCTGCGAAGACTCAGGCCGGGACACAGCATCTCCTACAATTTACATGTACACCCTGCGAAGACTCAGATCAGCCTGCGCATCTATATAGTCAAACCAAAGACTTCTCTTGCTGCATGAAGGAGCATTGAGCCCTTAACTAGAGTGCACATCGAAGAATCAGATCAGCCTGCGCATCCATATAGTCAAACCAAAGACTTCTCTTGCTGCATGAAGGAGCATTGGGCCCTTAGCTAGAGTGCACAACGAAGAATCAGATCAGCCTGCGCATCCATATAGTCACACCAAAGACTTCTCTTGCTGCATGAAGGAGCATTGAGCCCTTAACTAGAGTGCACATCGAAGAATCAGATCAGCCTGCGCATCCATATAGTCAAACCAAAGACTTCTCTTGCTGCATGAAGGAGCATTGGGCCCTTAGCTAGAGTGTACAAGGAAGACTCTGATCAGCCTGCGCATCCATATAGTCAAACCAAAGACTTCTCTTGCTGCATGAAGGAGCATTGGGCCCTTAGTTAGAGTGTACAAGGAAGACTCTGATCAGCCTGCGCATCCATATAGTCACACCAAAGACTTCTCTTGCTGCATGAAGGAGCAATGTGCCCTTAACTAGAGTGTACAAGGAAGACTCTGATCAGCCTGCGCATCTATATAGTCAAACCAAAGACTTCTCTTGCTGCATGAAGGAGCATTGAGCCCTTAACTAGAGTGTACAAGGAAGACTCTGATCAGCCTGCGCATCCATATAGTCAAACCAAAGACTTCTCTTGCTGCATGAAGGAGCATTGGGCCCTTAGCTAGAGTGCACAACGAAGACTCTGATCAGACTTCGCGAATGCGCAGGCTAATCTGAGTCTTCGTTAGGTGCACATGTCTTATTGTAGGTTATGTCATGCGCTGGCTCATTTCATCAGAACGTTGTACAGTGAGTGAGTGAGTTTAAGTTTTACGTCCCACCAACAGCTAAGGTCATATGGAGACGGGACCTCGGTTTAAAGACCCATCCGAAAGTCTGGAAGAGCCCGGGATCGATCCTGCGATCCCTGGTTTACAAGGCGAGTAGCATAACCACTGCACCACGAAGGCTTCTCAGAACGTTGTACAACGGAAGTATATATATATTATATATATAAAAAGGCTTACTGAGATTTTGAGAGAATTTTATGTAATATTGGTTTGTGCCTGATGCTCTGTCTCTGGTCGGGCCCAGTCTAACTGTTGGTTTTCTTTTGCTATAGCATTTCAGTGGTTTCTAGCAGTCGAGTCCTCAACGTTGTTTCATCTCTTTGGTTGTTTGATTTTTGTTCTCGGAGATGTTGCAATGATTAGTTAGGAGGCCTTCATGCGTACTGAACAAATTATTTGTCTACATCGCGACGGAAGTAAGGGCGAGGATTGCAGCTGCGTAAACTCGATTTAAGCAGCCCAGTGGAATTCGTTTCACTGACCGTTCCAATGCCGTGATTTATTTTTGTTATGGTTTGTCTTTGAGTGTATGTATCGCTTATATTATATTGTTTTGGATAGCCAATTGTCGATCTTGTGGAAAAGTATCTGTCCTTTTGGCTTTCCGCTAAAGATGTTTCCATTAGGGTCTAGTTATTTCACGTTTGTGTTTCTTTCCCTTTGGTGTCACTGATGGGGGCTGTTGGTTACTTGTATCGATGTCCGATCATTGCCTTCACTTCTGTTTCCTAACTCATCAGTATAGATGAAACAACGGTGAGGACTCGACAGAAAGAAACCACTGAAATGCTATAGCAAAAGAAAACCAACACTTAGACTCCGATGGGCCCGACCAGCGACAGAGCATCAGGCACCAACCAACATTGCATAAAATTAAATTTTCTCTAATTCCTAGTAAGCCTTTACGCTGGAACAGCAAGAGCCAATGAAATGCTGGAGCAAAAGAAAATCATCAGTTATACTCCGATGGGCCCAACCAGAGACAGAACATCAGGCACCAACCAACATTACATAAACTTAAATTCTAATTTTCAGTTAGCCTTTACGCATGAAGCATCCATATCTGACATCGACCTACATTCCATGATTCATTGATGTTGTGGGCATGTGCGTTCATCCTAGGGTCCATTTCTTAAGAACTGCAAGAGGCTCATTCATGATACTTTCATTTTGGGATTTAAACATTAATGCAACCATCCATATTTGACATTGACCTACATTCCATGGTACAATGACTGTTTGAACATTTGCGAACATTCTAGCGTTCAACCAAATGGTCAAGTTCATTTCCCACACATTATAAGAGCATCATTAATGAAAACTGGTATAAACTTACATCTAGAAATAACAACTATAATTCAAACATCCATATTTGACCTTGACCTACATTTTGTGGTTCATTGACTTTGTGAACTACTGCGTCAATCCCAGCTTTCATCCAATCGGCAAAGCATACCGGGCAAACGTCGGGCCGACGGCGATACGACGTGGCGATACGGCGATACGACGTGGCGTATCGCTGTCGACCCGATGTTGCCCGCTGTTTGATGCTGGCTGGTATCTAGGAATTGCAAGCATCAATATTTTACCTTGACCTAAATGTTCTCGTTTGTTGACTATGCACCCCCAGAGAAGCGACAAAACCTTCGGCGGTATTCCTCGAATGGTGCCGCTGTATTATGCCAGTGCTTCCTTTCCTTCTGTGTCTTAGCTGTTAGGGATATGGTTATTGTATCGATTCCTAATCACTGTATTTACCTCTGTCTACAGTTACCAAAATCTGGAAATTGTTATGAAACATTTTCATGTTTATAATATGATGGTCGCAGATTGAAACATGACGTTCTGGTGTTCATTGGAGATAAGATGGCGAAACATCTTTGACCTTTTTCAAGACATTGATGACAAACAGGTTTACAAACAGGAGGTGGGGCGGGGATTGTGGCCGCGTGGGGTCGATTTAAGCCCCCCAGTGGAAATCTTCCACTGGCCGTTCCAGGGCGGCTCTTCTGTGGCGATTTATTTATGTTGTTGTTTGTTACTTGCTGTGTGTATCACTTGTGTCTTTTAATTTTGGATGGCCATATGGCCATTTTGTGGGAAAGTAACTGTCCTTATGGCCTTCCTTTGTTTAGGTTTCCATTATGGTCTGGTCGCTTAATGTTTGTGTTTATTTCCCTTTGGTGTCTTTTATGGGTGGAGTAAGTTAATTGTATCAATTCCTGATCTTTGTTTTACTTCTACTTTAATCAAATTAGTAAAGAACCAAATGTCATATGTGAATGCAAGATAAATACTTCCAAAAGATCAAATTTGGCATACTTGACAATATTGGGTCACGGCCTTGGAAACAAGCAGTTAAAACTTGAGAATATTGGGTCACTGTCTTGGAAACAAGCAGTTAAAACTTGAGAACATTGGGTCACTGTCTTGGAAACAAGCAGTTAAAACTTGAGAACATTGGGTCCCTGTCTTGGAAACAAACAATTAAGGAGACAAGAGGAATAGTGTCAACAAGATCAGATTTGGTATACTTGAGTATATTGGGTCATGGTCTTGGGAACAAACAGTTAAGGAGACAAGAGGAATAGTGTCAACAAGATCAGATTTGGTATACTTGAGAATATTGGGTCATGGTCTTGGGAACAAGCAGTTAAGGAGACAAGAGGAATAGTGTCAACAAGATCAGATTTGGTATACTTGAGAATATTGGGTCATGGTCTTGGAAACAAGCAGTTAAAACTTGAGAATATTGGGTCACTGTCTTGGAAACAATCAGTTAAGACTTGAGAACATTGGGTCACGGTCTTGGAAACAAGCAGTTAAGGAGACAAGAGGAATAGTGCCAACAAGATCAGATTTGGTATACTTGAGTATATTGGATCATGGTCTTGGAAACAAGCAGTTAAGACTTGAGAACATGGGGTCACGGTCTTGCAAACAAACAGTTAAAGTTAAAAGGGGAACAGTATCCACAAGGTCAAATTTGGTATACTTGAGAATATTGGGTCATGGTCTTCGAAACAAGCAGTTAAAACTTGAGAATATTGGGTCACTGTCTTGGGAACAAGCAGTTAAAACTTGAGAACATTGGGCCATGGTCTTGGAAACAAGCAGTTAAGGAGACAAGAGGAATAGTGTCAACAAGATCAGATTTGGTATACTTGAGAATATTGGGTCATGGTCTTGGAAACAAGCAGTTAAGTCTTGAGGACATTGGGTCATGGTCTTGGAAACAAGCAGTTAAGGAGACAAGGGGAATAGTGTCCACAATGTCAAATTTGGTATACTTGAGAATATTGGGTCATGGTTTTGGTAACAAGCAGTTAAAACTTGAGAACATTGTGACACAGTCTTAGAAACAAGCAATTAATGAAACATGAGGAATAGTGTCCACATGGCCAAATTTGGCATACTTGAGTACATTGGATCATGGTCTTCGAAACAAACAAGCATTTAATATTTAATAACATTCCAGGAGTTTACAGTTAAGAAGACACGATGAATAGTGTCCACAAAGTTAAATTTTGTATAGTTGAGAACATTGGCTCACTTTCTTGGGAACAAGCAGTTAAGACCTGAAAATATTGGGTAACTGTCTTGCAAACAAGCGGTTAAGGAGACAACAAAGGTCAAATTTTGTATACTTGAGCACATTGGGTCACTGTCTTGGAAACAAGCAGTTAAGACTTGAGAATAATCATCTTAACACGTCACTTCAAGGTTAAAGTGACACGACTAGCGCGCCTATAAATAGCCGTTACCTGGAGTTTACAGATAATCTTTTTAACACGTCACCTCAACGTCATAGTGACACGAATAGGACGTCTAAAATAGCCGTTACCTGGAGTTTACAGATAACCTTCTTAACACGTCACTTCAAGGTCATAGTGACACGATTAGTGCGCCCATAAATAGCTGTTTCTTTATGTTTACAGATAACTTTCTTTACACGTCACTTCAACGTCATAGTGACACGAATAGCCGGCTATAACTAGCTGGTACCTGGAGTTTACAGACAACCTTCTTTACACGTCACTAACACGTCAGAGTGACACGAATATTGCGGCTATAAATAGCCGTTACCTGGAGTTTGCAGGTTTACAGATAACCTCTACACGTCACATCAGCGCCTTTGTGTCACGAATAATGCGGCTATAAATAGCTGTTTCCAGGAGCTTACAGGTAAACTTCGTTATCCAAGGCGGTTCTTCTGTCGCGGTTTATTTTTGTTATGGTTTGTCTTTGGGTGTTTGTGTTGCTTATAATATTTTATTTTGGATAGCCTTTTGACCATTTTGTGGGAAAGTGACTGTCCTTTTGGCTTTCCGCTGTTGGTGTTTCCGTTGGGGTCTATTGTTTCGTGTTATTTTTTCTTTCCCTTTGGTGTCTCTGATGGGAGCTGTGGGTTAATTGTAGCGATTCCTGATCATTGCCTCCACTTCTATTTTACACGTCACTTCAGCGTCATAGTGACACGATAGCATGACTATAAATAGTCATTACCTTCACTCTATAGATAACCTTATTTACACGACACTTCAACGTCAAAGTGACACGAATAGCGCGGCTCGTACATATAGCCATTTTTACACGGCAATTCAATGTCACAGGGACAAGAACAGAACATCTTCCTGGAGTTTACAGTCAACCTACTTTACACGTCACTTCAACGCCGTAGTGACATGAATAGCACGGCCACAAATAGCCGATACCTTACGTTTAAAACTTCTTTCCGAATTTACGATTAAACTTCTGTACACGGCTGTTCGACGTCATAGTGACACAAATATCAGGGCTATAAATAGTTCTTACCTGTAGTTTACAGACGACCTTCTTATCACGTCACTTCAACGTCATAGTGACACGAATAGCATGGGTATAAATAGCTGTTACCTGGTATTTACAGATATCTTTCTGTACATGACACTTCAACGTCATATTGTCAGGAATAGCACGGCTATTAAAATTGATTGCCTTGAGTTTAAGGATAACTTTCTTTACACGGCACTTCAACGTCATAGTGACACGGCTAGCACGGCTATAAATAGCCATAACCGGGAGTTTGGAGATAACTTTCTTTACACAGCACTTCAACGTGATAGTGACATGGCTAGCACGGCTATAAATAGCCATAACCGGGAGTTTGGAGATAACATTCTTTACACGTTACTTCAACGTCATAGTGACATGGTTAGCACGGCTATCAATAGCCATAACCGGGAGTTTGGAGATAACATTCTTTACACGTTACTTCAACGTCATAGTGACACGGCTAGCACGGCTATAAATAGCCATAACCGGGAGTTTGGAGATAACTTTCTTTACACGGCACTTCAACGTCATAGTGACATGGCTAGCACGGCTATAAATAGCCATAACCGGGAGTTTTGAGATAACTTTCTTTACACGTTACTTCAACGTCATAGTGACATGGCTAGCACGGCTATAAATAGCCATAACCGGGAGTTTGGAGATAACATTCTTTACACGTTACTTCAACGTCATAGTGACACGGCTAGCACGGCTATAAATAGCCATAACCGGGAGTTTGAAGATAACTTTCTTTACACGGCACTTCAACGTCAAAGTGACATGGCTAGCACGGCTATAAATAGCAATAACCGGGAGTTTGGAGATAACATTCTTTACACGTTACTTCAACGTCATAGTGACATGGCTAGCAGGGCTATAAATAGCCATAACCGGGAGTTTGGAGATAACATTCTTTACACGTTACTTCAACGTCATAGCGACATGGCTAGCACAGCTATAAATAGCCATAACAGGGAGTTTGGAGATAACATTCTTTACACGTTACTTCAATGTCATAGTGACATGGCTAGCACGGCTATAAATAGCCATAACCGGGAGTTTGGAGATAACATTCTTTACACGTTACTTCAACGTCATAGCGACATGGCTAGCACAGCTATAAATAGCAATAACCGGGAGTTTGGAGATAACATTCTTTACACGTTACTTCAATGTCATAGTGACATGGCTAGCACGGCTATAAATAGCCATAACCGGGAGTTTGGAGATAACATTCTTTACACGTTACTTCAATGTCATAGTGACATGGCTAGCACGGCTATAAATAGCCATAACCGGGAGTTTGGAGATAACTTTCTTTACACGTTACTTCAACGTCATAGTGACATGGCTAGCACGGCTATAAATAGCCATAACCGGGAGTTTGGAGATAACATTCTTTACACGTTACTTCAACGTCATAGTTACATGGCTAGCACGGCTATAAATAGCCATAACCGGGAGTTTGGAGATAACTTTCTTTACACGTTACTTCAACGTCATAGTGACATGGCTAGCACGGCTATAAATAGCCATAACCGGGAGTTTGGTGATAACATTCTTTACAAGTTACTTCAACGTCATATTGACATGGCTAGCACGGCTATAAATAGCCATAACCGGGAGTTTGGAGATAACATTCTTTACACGGCACTTCAACGTCATAGTGACACGGCTAGCACGGCTATAAATAGCCATAACCGGGAGTTTGGAGATAACTTTCTTTACACGTTTCTTCAACGTCATAGCGGCATGGCTAGCACGGCTATAAATAGCCATAACCGGGAGTTTGGAGATAACATTCTTTACACGTTACTTCAACGTCATAGTGACATGGCTAGCACGGCTATAAATAGCCATAACCGGGAGTTTGGAGATAACATTCTTTTCACGTTACTTAAACGTCATAGTGACATGGCTAGCTTGGCTATAAATAGCCATAACCGGGAGACTGGAGATAACTTTCTTTACACGTTACTTCAACGTCATAGTGACACGGCTAGCACGGCTATAAATAGCCATAACCGGGAGTTTGGAGATAACATTCTGTACACGTTACTTCAACGTCATAGTGACATGGCTAGCACGGTTATAAATAGCCATAACCGGGAGTTTGGAGATAACATTCTGTACACGTTACTTCAACGTCATAGTGACACGGCTAGCACGGCTATAAATAGCCATAACCGGGAGTTTGGAGATAACTTTCTTTACACGTTACTTCAACGTCATAGTGACATGGCTAGCACGGCTATAAATAGCCATAACCGGGAGTTTGGAGAGTACATTCTTTACACGTTACTTCAAGATCATAGTGACACGGCTAGCACGGCTATAAATAGCCATAACCGGGAGTTTGGAGATAACATTCTTTACACGTTACTTCAAAGCCATTAGTGACAAGAATAGCACGGCTATAATTAGCCGTTAACTTGTGTATTGATAACCTTCTTTATACGTCACTGCAACGTCATAGTGACACGGATAGCACGGCTATAAATAGCCGTTACCTAGAGTTTGCAGATAACCTTCTATACACGTCACTTCTACGCCATAGTGACATGAATAGCGCAGCTATAAAAAACTGTTACCTGGAGATTACAGATATGTGTTTTACACGGGACTACAACGCCATAGTGACACTAATAGCCCAACTATGAAAAGCCGTTACATAACGTCTACAGACAACCTTCTTTACACGTAATTTAAAGGTTTTAGAGACACTAACAGCATAGAGCTATTGCCTGAAGTTAACCGATAACCATTTTTACACGTCACTTCAACATCATAGTGACACGAATGGCACGGAAACAAATAGCTGTTACCTAGAGTCTACAGCCAACCTTCTTTACACTTCACTTCAACGTCGCAATGACAGGAATAGCGCAGCTATAAATAGCTGTTACCTGGAGTTTACAGGCAGCTTTCTTTATACGTCACTTCAACGTGATATTGTCACGAATAGTGCGGCTATAAATAGCTGTTACATGGAGTCTACAGATAACCTTCTTTACACGTCATTTCAACGTCGAAGTAACCCGAATAGCAAGGCTACAAATAGCTGTTACCTGGAGGGAGTTTACAGATAACCTTCTTTACACGGGGCTTCAATGCCATAGTGACACGAATATCACGGACGTTAATAACTGCTATCTGGTGTTTACAGACAAACTTTTTACACGTCACTTCAACGTCATATTGAAACGAACAGCACGGCTATTAATAGTTCTTACCTGGAGTTTACAGGTAACCTTTTTTTTCACGTCACTTCAACGTCATAGTGACCGGTATAGCACAGTTATCAATAGCTGTTACCTGGAGTTTACAGATATCCGTCTTTACACGACACTTCAACGTCAGAGTGACACGAAAAGTTCCATTATAAATAGCCTTTAGCTGGTGTCACTTCAACGTCATAGTGGCACGAATAGCACGGCTATAAATAACTGTTACTTGAGATTACAGACAACCTTCTTTACACGTCACTTCAATGTCATATTAACACGAATAGCACGGCTATAGATAGCTGTTACTTGGAGATTACAGAATCTTCTTTACACAACCTATCAACGTCATAGTGACACGAATAACACGGCAATAAATAACCGCGACATTGATTTTTACAAGCAACCTTCTTTACAGGTCACTTCAACGTCATAGTGACATGATTACACGGCTATCAATAACTGTTCCTGGAGTTTACAAGCAACCGCCTTTACAGGTCACTTTAATGACATAATGACACGAATAGCACAGATATAAATGGCTGATACTTAATGTTTACAGACAACCTTCTTTATATGTCATTTCAAGGTCATACATAATTAAACTGTTCTTATAAACTGATACGAATAGCACGGCTATAAATAACTGTTACCCGACGTTTACATACAACCTTTTTAACACGTCACTTCAACGTCATAGTGACACAGATAACCTTCTTTACACGACAATTCAACGTCAAAGTGACACACATATTACAGCTATATATAACCATTACCTGGAGTCTACAGACAACTACATTACGCTTCACTATAAAGTCATACAGAGTATGGGGGGGGGGGGGGGGGGGGTTCGTGGTATCTTTCGTAGAACGTGTGCCACGAGAGCTCCAAAATTTCTTTGTCCTTCTCGGATAGAAACAATTGTGGTGCGGCGCTTCTCAGAGATTCCCAAGTTGCCCTATCTGATTGGTCCTGGGTTCGTGCAGGAGTATGTTCCTCTGTATTGTCCCGAATTCCTGCATACCTGGCTTGGGAGATGTGGTATTTTTTCTTCGCCTCTCGGACAGATAGCCTGCCAGATCGGATTTCGGCATAGGCCTCCCTTGACAGCTGGGCTCTAGGCATGTTTTTTTTTGTGTATGCCCAGTACTTCTATTTCTCTAATTGGAAGTACACTTAAGTGTGTCTGGAAGCCGAGCCTCTAGGGGGTAGAGGTACACTTTCGTAGCAGGGTGTCTTCGACCTCGACGTGCGACTTTTCAGGCACTACGCCCTCTTCCCCTTCTTCCGGTGCTTTGTCCTTCCCCGCAGGAGGGCCGCGCGCGCAAGGTCTTCTCGCAGTTTTGCGTTCTCGACCTCCAGCTGCTCCTCCCGCCTCCCTCTTTCTTTCCGGGCTTCCGCAAGGTCTTCTCGCAGTTTTGCGTTCTCGGCCTCCGCTTCCCTCCGCCGCTGTCTTTCTTTGCAAGCTTCCTGCAGTCCCACATTCCCCAGTGCGATGTCGTCGTCCTTGGCTTCCGCGTTCTCCCAGTCTTTCCGAATACGGAGAACCTGTCGTTCTCCTATCCCATATCTCGACTTCGCTGTCCGTATACCAATCTCGCCCGAAGCGATATGCCGAATGGCTTCCTCGGACAGTTGTGTTTTCCCAGGCATTGCAATGCTTTGCGTCCCCACTTCTCTAGTAGGTTGTCCCTACCCTGTCCCTATCTGCTGCGTGCGTGCTGGGTGTCCGTACTTTGTCCCTATCTGTGTGTATTTTGGGTGTCCCTACTCTGTCCCTATCTGTGTGCATGCGGGATGTCCCTACCTGTGTGTGTATGCTGGGTGACCCTCCCTATCTGAGTGCATGCTGGGTGTCCCTACCTTTGTGTGCATGCGGGTTGTCCCTACCCTTTCCCTATCTGTGTGTATGCTTGGTGTCCCGGAACCTGCATTGTATATGCTGCTAGTTGTACTTCATATACTTATGTATTGCAAAGGTACACTTTCGGCCGAAATTCCCCATTCTGCATACTACTACCCCCGGGCGGGCCCCTCTATCTGGTGGGAGATAGTATGTGCCCAACATCGCGCACACGTGCATGCATGTGCGCCAGAACCCCACATGCATGCACATGTATGTGCGACATGCATGCACATGTGTGCGCGATGTGAAAGTGTCCCAGAACCGTCATTGTATATACTACTAGGCAGTCTAATCTATTCCTCCTAGGGGCGCGGGGCAAATTTCAAAATATAGAAACTAGAATATATGTAATGAACTGTAAGATGCTGTCAGACTGTTCAAAGCCCAGGCTGATCTACATGATTTGTGTTCGCAAATTGTTTTATCATGACGTGGCTTTTATTTTTTCTTTGTATTCCCTGCAAGCCGTCTATGACGTCATGGTTATATTAAGATTTTTACCTCCACCTGAGATAGTGCCCATAGTGACAAGGACACATGAAACCTGAAACCGTTTCTAAACTTCCTTATTTATGTTAAAGGTAATTTAGCCGTGTGACTGATCTGCCGTTTAATTACAACGTTTGTGCCCTGAATCTTAAACTTCCAAGAATGGCTTTTTCTCGACGTGAGTATATCTACATTTACATTCTTTAAATAACTATAATATGTTCCCTCAACAGGGGGATTCACGCTACCCAAGGCCGGCCACGGCGACAGTTTTATCAAAGCATTTGCGACATTTTTTTTTTTAGAAAGAGCATACGAAGTATAGTTTTTTTATCAAATTCTCGAAATCTGCGATGTTCGAACCTTTTTGTCGTATCCTGAGATGAATATTTAGCATTGTGCGTTGAAATCAGAACATAAATTGTTTTCACTGAAGAGGTACGCTTATCTCTGGATAAAAGAAAGTATGGATTGTAAAACTGAACATCCCTTTAAACCGTAACCTCGGGTATACAGGGGTATACATCATTTTGCTTATTTCTGCTCTAAGACATAGGCTGCGGGTACTCAATGAGGCGGTTCTAAGGAGTACCGGCTGCGGGTACTCAATGAGGCGGTTCTAACGAGTACCCACAACCACTAAATAAGAAAAATAAAAAAAATGCTCTTCAGAAAAAGTAGCTATTTTGGAGATATGAAAGAATGCACTATATCACACGGGTTTGTTATCGTTATGCCTTAATAGATCATGTCCTTTACTGCAACAAGACTCTGCAATGAAGTCCTATCAAACTTTGCATCTCTGTTATAATCACTATATCACACGGGTATGTTATGGTTATGCCTTAATAGATCATGTCCATTACTTCAACAAGACTCTGCAATGAAGTCCTATCAAACTTTGCATCTCTGTTATAATCATTATATCACACGGGTTTGTTATGGTTATGCCTTAATAGATCATGTCCATTACTTCAACAAGACTCTGCAATGAAGTCCTATCAAACTTTGCATCTCTGTTATAATCATTAATATGGGGACTTTGAGTGGTATACATTATTTTCTTGGTTTTTAAAACAAAGATTGAGGGTAGAATCCTTAGAACCGCCTCGTTGTGGCTGTACATACTAGTATCCACAAAATATGTTTGAGGGTTTAAGTTAGAACCGACGCTTCAAGGTGGTTCTAGCGAGTACCCACAATCTAAGATTAAATATTGAGTATAGGCTCCTTAGAACCGCCTCGTTGTGGCTGTACATACCAGTATCCACAAAATATTTTGTGGGTTTAGTTAGAACCGACGCTTTAAGGCGGTTCTAGCGAGTACCCACAATCTAAGATTACATATTGAGGGCAGGCTCCTTAGAACCGCCTCGTTGTGGCTGTACACACTAGTATCCACAAAATACATTTGTGGGTTTCAGTTAGAACCGCAGCTTTAAGGTGGTGCTAGCGAGTACCCACAATCTGAGATTAAATATTGAGGGTAGGCTCCTTAGAACCGCATCCTTGTGGCTGTACATACTAGTATCCACAAAATATGTTTGAGGGTTTCAGTTAGAACCGACGCTTTAAGGTGGTGCTAGCGGGTATTCACAATCTAAGATTACATATTGAGGGTAGTCTCCTTAGAACCGCCTCGTTGTGGCTGTACTTACTAGTATCCACAAAATATGTTTGAGGGTTTCAGTTAGAACCGACGCTTTAAGGTGGTGCTAGCGGGTACCCACAATCTGGGATTACATATTGAGGGTAGGCTCATTAGAACCGCCTTGTTGTGGCTGTACATACTAGTTTCCGCATAATATGTTTGCGAGTTTCAGTCAGAACCGACGCTATAAGGTGGTGCTAGCGGGTATTCACAATCTAAGATAACATATTGAGGGTAGTCTCCTTAGAACCGCCTCGTTGTGGCTGTACTTACTAGTATCCACAAAATATGTTTGAGGTTTTAATTAGAAGATAGTTCTAGCGAGTACCCACAATCTAAGATTACATATTGAGGGTAGGCTCCTTAGAACCGCCTCGTAGTGGCTGTACATACAAGTATCCACAAAATATGTGTGTGGGTTTCAGTTAAAACCGACGCTTTAAGGTGGTTCTAGCGAGTACCCGCAATCTAAGATTACATATTGAGGGTAGGCTCCTTAGAACCGCCTCGTTGTTGCTGTGCATACTAGTATCCACAAAATAGGTTTGTGGGTTTCAGTCAGAACCGACGCTTTAAGGTGGTTCTAGCGGGTACCCACAATCTATGATTCCATATTGAGGGTACTCCTTAGAACCGCCTCGTTGTGGCTGTACATACTAGTATGCACAAAATATGTTTGTGGGTTTCAGTTAGAACCGACGCTTTAAGGTGGTTCTAACGAGTACCCACAATCTAAGATTACATATTGAGGGTAGGCTCCTTAGAACCGCCTCGTTGTGGCTGTACATACTAGTATCCACAAAATATGTTTGTTGGTTTTAGTAAGAACCGACGCTTTAAGGTGGTGCTAGCGGGTACCCACAATCTAAGATTACATATTGAGGGTAGGCTCCATAGAACCGCCTCGTTGTGGCTGTACATACTAGTATCCACAAAATATGTTTGTGGGTTTCAGTTAGAACCGACGCTTTCAGGTGGTTCTAGCGAGTACCCACAATCTAAGATTACATATTGAAGGTAGGCTCCTTAGAATCGCATCCTTGTGGCTGCGCATACTAGTATCCACAAAATATGTTTGAGGGTTTCTGTTAGAACCGACGCTTTAAGGTGGTTCAGGCAAGTACCCTCAATATACGATAAAATTTCGGTGTCCAAACACGCTCCATTGGCATCATTTGCAGGGATGAATGTCATTAAGTGCACCGTCCTTCGGATCGGGACGTTAACTGGAGGCCCCCTGTGCAGGGAGAACCATCCCCTGTGCAGGTTAAAGATCCCTACCGTAATTACATGATTACTGTGTAGGCTTTCATCCTGCAAAACTGGAGTGTATATAATATACACCTGCGGTAATGGTCAAATGTGACCGACGCAGTATCAGAAGATAGATAGATAGATTACAGTTTTGATTAAATTGAAGATTCATATGAGTCGCCAAGTTCTGCAACGGAAGGTCAGGTGATTTTTCTCCGGGTACTCCGGTTTTCGCCCACCTCTGATTTAACGATCGGCTCGATATGAGTGAAATAATCTTGAAAGGGTCGTAAAACCAAAACAAAAACAAATAATGAAGATTCAGTTTACCTCATATCGACAAACAAACAAAAAATAAATTGTTATGACAAATGTACATATCTAAATTTAAAAAAAAAATCCGTCTTATGTACCGGTAAATGATTATGATTGCCGGGTAATACATGTATGAGGGTGTATGTAATTATAAAATCTGATTTAAAGTCAGTTTTTCTGCACATTACGATAACACTCCCATGTGACATAATGTATTTTTCACATCTTCAAAATGGCTACTTGAAAGAGAAAATCCGTGATATTTTTCTTATAAACACTTCAAACGTAGGTTGTGGGTGCTCGTTCGAGCCACCTCAATGAGGAGGTTCTGACGAGTACCCACAACCTATGTCTTGTAGCAGAAATAAGAAAAAAAATGTACACCCATTAAACCCCAGTTTTCCCTATATAGAGTGGGGTTTAGGGGGGAGTTCATTTCACGGACTTGTTCACGTGATGATTTCGCCTCACTGGGGCGGTTCGAACAAGTAAACATAGATTACTTTAAATATAGATTGTGGGTACTCGTTAGAAACGCCTAATTGAGTCTGTTCTAACGAGAATCCACCAACTGTGTTCGATCGCGGAAGATTGTTACTTTTACATCAGTCAGTACAATCGACTTTTATCTATATAAATAAAAGGGTGTTTGCTTGGGTGCCCATCACAAAGACTAGTTGTGACATTGAGTATTTTGCTGCAAACTTTCTTACGGTAATATTCTTATAATATATAGTTGTGACATTCAGTATTTTGTTCCAAACTTTCTCACGGTGATATCCTTATAATATATAGTTGTGACATTCAGTATTTTGCTCCAAACATTCTCACAGTAATATCCTTATAATATATAGTTGTGACATTCAGTATTTTGCTGAAAACTTTCTCACGGTAATATCCTTATAATATATAGTTGTGACATTCAGTATTTTGCTGCAAACTTTCTCACAGTAATATCCTTATATTATATAGTTGTGACATTCAGTATTTTGCTCCAAACTTTCTCACGATGATATCCTTATAATATATAGTTGTGACATTCCGTATTTTGCTCCAAACGTTCTCACGGTTATATCCTTATAATATATAGTTGTGGCATTCAGTATTTTGCTGCAAACTTTCTCACGGTGATATCCTTATAATATAAAGTAGTGACATTCAGTATTTTGCTCCAAACTTTCTCACGATGATATCCTTATAATATATAGTTGTGACATTCAGTATTTTGCTCCAAACTTTTTCACGGTAATATCCTTATAATATATAGTTGTGACATTCAGTATTTTGTTCCAAACTTTCTCACGGTATTATCCTTATAATATATAGTTGTGACATTCAGTATTTTGCTCCAAACTTTCTCACGGTAATATACCATTATAATATATAGTTGTAGCATTCAGTATTTTTGCTCCAAACTTTCTCACGGTAATATCCTTATAATATATAGTTGTGACATTCAGTATTTTGCTCCAAACTTTCTCACGGTAATATACCATTATTATATATAGTTGTGACATTCAGTATTTTGCTCCAAACTTTCTCACGATGATATCCTTATAATATATAGTTGTGACATTCAGTATTTTGCTCCAAACTTTCTCATGGTCATATACCATTATAATGTATAGCTGTGACATTCAGTATTTTGCTCCAAACTTTCTCACGGTGATATCCTTATAATATATAGTTGTGCCATTCAGTATTTTGCTCAGAACTTTCTCACGGTAATATACCATTATAATATATAGTTGTGACATTCAGTATTTTGCTCCAAACTTTCTCACGGTGATATCCTGATAATACATAGTTGTGACATTCAGTATTTTGCTCCAAACTTTCTCACGGTAATATCCTTATAATATATTGTTGTGACATTCAGTATTTTGCTCCAAACTTTCTCACGGTAATATACCATTATTATATATAGTAGTGACATTCAGAATTTTGCTCCAAACTTTCTCACGATGATATCCTTATAATATATAGTTGTGACATTCAGTATTTTGCTCCAAACTTTCTCACGGTAATATACCATTATAATATATAGTTGTGACATTCGGTATTTTGCTCCAAACTTCCTCACGGTGATATCCTTATAATATATAGTTGTGACATTCAGTATTTTGCTCCAAACTTTCTCACGGTAATATCCTTATAATATATAGTTGTGACATTCAGTATTTTGCTCCAAACTTTCTCACGGTGATATCCTTATAATATACAGTTGTGACATTCAGTATTTTGCTCCAAACTTTCTCTTGGTAATATCCTTATAATATATTGTTGTGACATTCCGTATTTTGCTCCAAACTTTCTCACGGTAATATCCTTATAATATATACTTTGAACAATTTGTCATGAGACTGACCTTTATGCAAGGAACAAATTAGTCAATGTTATCGCCTAATACGTCGGCTTTCGCAAACTTCTCGTGAATGTTCGACATCTCGTGAATTGCGACTTATTTAACGACCTCTATATGTATTTAATAACAATATCGCCAACTTTGGGAGAAGGCGAAGATAAATACATGCATTCAGTCGGGTGTGAAATTATGGCAGTAGTGTTCACCAGTCTCATATCACTTTGTTCGAACTATATAGTCTTTCAAAACGCAGTGAGACGTGACTGCACTTTAAATTTTGGACTTGTCCGCGTTTTAGGTAAATCGCCTTCAGTTGAGATTTTATGTTGGGCGATATTGTTTTACTGAGGATCGTACTGCATCATATTAACCACTTGTTCACGACTTCTACATTATGGCATTATCAAAAAACTTATTTATAATTTTAAAATCCTGTGAAAAAAGAAATCCGAAACCTGCTTCCCCTAAAACATGGAATAGCCTTGTCACGCTTGATCGTTGAACTCTCAAAGGTCGTTGATAAACCATAGGGGCTTGAATCACGAAAAAAAAAAAATGAAAAAAAAAAAAAAAAATTGGGTGGGGGGGGGGGGGGGTACTTTATTAGAGACAAGGGGGGAAACTTCGGCTCGATTTTTGTTTGGGGGTTACCCCATTTTACCCAGTGTATCTTTTCCGCAAATGCAGTTTTTCACCTGCTTATTATGAATTATACAAGTTAAATGTGTCCACTTTGCAACAATAATCCGCCTCTGTCTGTCACTTGCAGGAAACATGTATTTCTCGCATGGATTAACTCAGCATCTCAAAATTCGGCATAACCGTGTGCCAAAAAAAAATCATGTTTTCATCAATCACAGGCGAGCTAGTGTTAGGGAGGGAACTTACTTCGCTTTCAACTGATGCCTTTCATTAAAATGAACCTCTCTCGACCAATTTGAATCCAAAATGATGTATTTGCAGCTCTAAATTTGGAATTTACAACTTTCGTTTCGATTTCCGCAGTGTTCTGTCAGCGATCTGAACACAGACCAGGACGCTTGCATTAATTGTCGTGTTTAAAAGGCGGGACTTGCAGGACAGATAGAATCCGGAACTTTGCTAACTACGTCCGACAGTGGAGCAGGTAGGGATACTGTTATCTGTGTGGTAGCCATGATTTCTCCTTTGATTTTATTTCTATGTAACATAGTCTGCTAAGGCTACGTTTATGCAGATAAGATAACTTTTCTGCTTTTATTGGGCTGTGCTTTGAGAATATTGTAGCGCTTGCGGTTCCGCTAAATATATTGACAAAATGGTGGTTCAGAATATAAGTTAAAAGAGATACGGCTAGAAATAATTTGAAAGTGTTTTTCAAATTCAGATTTATAGTGGTCGGACTGACTGGCGACTTTAAAACGTGTGTTCTAATGTTGTTTCCTAGATAATAATGGCTGTATTGATTCCATTATAGGCCTTTAGGATTCTTCCTTCTTTTTTTTCCTTTGTAATTAGTTGAAACCAAGCAAAATGTGTTTAAACATGTATTTTATCTATTGTGTGCTGTTCTCGAGACTCTCCGATCTCAGATATTTGGAGGAAATTTGTGGAGGTCTTAAAATTAAGTTAAAGGGATATGGAAATAGTGTGTACTTCCAGAGGAAGAAATAACGGTGTACAGACCTAAAATGCACCAACCTGACCCCAGTATTATTATACTAATTTCATGCCCAACTGATGGGTTTGAAAATTTTTCTGCTCATATATTTAAGAAAAAGCCGAAAATGTTGGCATTTTAAAACTAATGTGTAAGGATACATGACCCTCTCACACGGGCCTTTATATGTGACAGTGTTTGATGTATTTGCCTCATACTGCTGTCTCTTTATGATGCATATTACGCACATTGAACTGGAGGTATTTTTGTTGTCAAAACCGTCTTCTGTAGCGTGTTTTGTTATCCATGCGATTAAGGGAGCCCCCTCTCAGTTTCTCCTTAAATGTACATTTTTAAGTCATAATGGCATGTCCTTATCAACTTTTAATAAACTGACATTCAATTTGTCATCAAAATGCTGTCAAGTGTCATGGAAAGAAGGTCATGAAATGTACATGCACTGGTTTTCATTTCATGATTACCACACTACATGTAAATAAATGTTTTAAAAAAAATGCAGCTCAATGAAAAATGTTGACGATTTTCTTCAGGAGGTAGGAATATTAAAAGACTAACTTTTCTGTTGTGATACATTTGTGTGAATGTGAAACCGACCGCACGCGAGTACTGGTACGAGGACCGTTCATGCTTATAAACCCTATTGGTTTCATTGGGCAGCAGGGCTTGAGATGTAATTTCATCTCAATGTCGAGTAAAAGTAAAAAAAATAATAATAACAATAATAATAATAAAAATGGAAGAAATGTCTCCAAAATGACCTGTTGATGGGACTTTAAACATCAAATCAAACAAATTCTTAAAAGTTTTGTGTGAGAAAAATTATTTAACAATATTGCGATTTTCTCGGGCTCGTTTTCAGTGAATTGAAGTCTCAAACTCGACAAAACGACACATGATACTTACGTTAACAGAAAACTTGCCTGAGAATTCCTGTGAGTCTCAACCACATCATACATTCTATTATTCAGTGCTTATCCAGGCAGGAAAATTGCCTTAACTGTTAGTACAGAGAGTTATGGTGGGTCGATTGTCTGTGAGTGTGTCAAAATAATAGTCCTAGCGGTGATTTGAACTGTTTCATTCAACCCTGAAATTTCGGGTTTTTACCTTGATCAGACGCCGCGTTCTGTGGACTCTGGTCTTGGTCTATTCTGTTTTCTAAGCCCAACCTATGATTCCAAGAGAACCCTCTTTCGCAACACTCTGACCTCACTGCGGCTATATTCTATAAAATAAAAGTAATTCCGACAGGTCAGTGATGGTCATGTGGACTTTAGCACTGAGTGTTTCTGCTTAGTAACTTTGGGTCGATTGACAATCGGCCCAAAATAGCCGTGTTATGTGTTCCCCTCTGAGGTGAGAGATTGTGAGAGAGTTATCTGTAAAATCTGGACTGGAATTATGTGTTGGGTTTGGCAAACAGTGTAGTCCCAGATCAGACGCCGCAGAACACGGCGTCTGATCTGGGTTTACACTGTTTGCAAGATCTTAAGAAAATGCTGGGACCGTTCTGTTTTTCCAGCCTGCAGTTTGAGACAATCGCCCAGTCAGTGCTTTGATTTATTTATACTTTTAAACCCCCTCTCACCCTTAAGTTTCTGGAGTGCACTGTTCCATCACTAAGGTTGAGCACATCCTTTTTACTAAAGGGCGTCCTGCTGAACGATAAGAAAATATCCCGATAAGATAGCTCAGGACTATCATATCAGGATCTACACTGCTTGCATAAGTATCTGTATCTGCCATTTCATCTCAATGTCGGGTAAAAGTCCCACAAAATTGGAAGCAACGTCTCCAAAATGACCTTTACAGTGGTGACGGGGACGTTAAACCTCAAATCAAACAAATACCCGTATGAACCCCAGATTTTCCTCTCTTTAATAATGTCTGGTTTCTTGTTTAGTTGTTTGGGTTGGGGTTTTACGTCCCTGTCAACACTATGTAAGATTCTTCCGATTTTCTGCGATTTTTGCCCTTCTTTGAGACGAAATTACATATCAATCCTTACCGCCCAAGGACACCTCTAGGGTATTAAGCGCAATCTGACTCGAACCACTTTCCCTCCACACACAAAGACCTAAGCGGTTGACCAGTACTCTCAAGTTCGGTCGTTTTCAGCTCCGCGCGGAAGCATCATGCCGCCCAATCTATTTCTCCAAACAAGCCAAGAAGGCATTTACAGTGGTGTTCACTATACGCGTTAGGTTAGTTTGCCTTTTGTTTAAATTAAGTTTGATACTCCATCAACATTATTTACATTGTTTTGGAAACGTTGCTTCCGATTTTGACGGACAAGTGACATTCACCAGATGGTGCACTGGAAAAACACGCCTATATATAACCCCCCCCCTCCCTCTTCATCTTGAATCCCACTTTAATATCGGAAAACCTGGCTTTACGGGGATTAACCTTACTTTACTTTTTTCTTATTTCTGTTCTGAAATATAGATTGTGGATACTCGTAAGGATCACCTCGATGAGGCGGTTCTAAAGTATATCCATAATCTATATTTTGAGCAGAAAATGAAAAAAAAAAAAAAAAAGCATATCACAAGTTTTCGTCTGAATTATTATTTTTTTTTTTTATTATTTATTTATTTATTTTATTTTTTTTTTGGGGGGGGGGGGGGAGGGATTTACTAATGTATTTGTATCTAAATGCGTGTTATCGTAATGTTTGTTTTAAAGACGGGTAAGGATCAACCCTTTTTTAGCCGATTCGGCTATCACAGTCAATACCTGGTCAAGAGTGTCTTGTTTTTTTTTTGTATTTTTTTTTGGTTTTACGGCCATGTCAAGATTGTTTCACTCATATCGAGCCGATCGTTAATCAGAGGTGGGCGAAAACCGGAGTACCCGGAGAAAAACCACCTGACCTTCCGTTGCAGAACTTGGCGTCTCACATATGACTCGAGCGAGGCTCGAACTACAGCGGTGAGAGACCTAATGATCAAGAGTCAGCGCTCTTAACCACTAGGCCACGGAGGCCCGTTGTGTGTCCTGTTGTCATTTTTTCGCGAAACAATATGCGCTGTACTGATTAACCATTTGTATAAGGCCATTCAGGAAATTTGGTATAAACTGAACGGTTCGATATGGCCAACATAGTGTTTATTAGGTCATTAAACTGAAAACAAACAAAATAAGCTTACCATGTAATAATCATT
Organism: Lucinisca nassula; assembly: GCA_963580285.1. Taxonomy (NCBI): domain Eukaryota; kingdom Metazoa; phylum Mollusca; class Bivalvia; order Lucinida; family Lucinidae; genus Lucinisca; species Lucinisca nassula. The sequence continues at coordinate 3,122,134 of OY757020.1, read as the reverse complement.
TTGTTCTTCGAACACATGTACATATTCAGACTCGACCGCATGTGCGATAAGTACGTGATGAGTGAGTGCTACAGCTAGTAGCAGTCCGTGCGAATTTCTAGCACGGGACTTGAATTACTTAAATTGATTATTTTTATTATTATTATTTTATTTGAGGTTAAACGTCCCCGTCAACACTGTACAGGTCATTTATGAGACGTTGCTTACAGTTTTGTATGACTTTAACAGGACTTTGAAATGAAATGACATCTCTAGCCCTGCCGCCCAATGAAGCCAATATGGTTTATAAACGTGGGCTTTCCGACTCACACCGCTTTTCCTGGGCAGGCTTAGATCCTCAAAGCGGTTTGCCAGTACCCATGTGCCGTCGGTTTCAGCAATGCATGGAAACATTATGTAGCTCATCTATTTTTATAGCCCTGATGGGCGTGGCCGTCTTAAATTGGTGACAAAAAGATGCTCCTATTCTACCCCAATTAAAGATATTCAGGTCGTGATTCAGGACACTATTATCTCAAGGTTGAGACGGGCCTCCGTGACGTAGTAGATAAGAGCGCTGGTTCTTAAATAATATGTGTCTCACCGCTGAAGGTTCGAGCCTGGCTCGGATCATATGCGAGACGCCGAGTTCTGCAACGGAAGGTCAGATGGTTTTCTTCGGATACTACGGTGTTCTCGAAAGGACCGTTAAACGAGCCCCGCTCCGCAACCGCCCCCCTCCACCCCCACAAAAAATTCTCAAGGTTGATATGCTCTAGCTTATTTTGACCTTTTTGTTTCCTGTGTTGTTGTGAGTTGTGGTGCCTATTCAGATTCATACAGCACTAGGATTGAGCAATGAGTTTTACCAAAGTCCCTACATCAATGGATGTGACCGAATTCATAAATAGAAGCGTCCACTTCAGAAACTCGCGGATGAGAGAGCGTCTGTGTGCTGCATTGTACGGGTTCGGTCCCCTTTAATCCCATTTGGAAAAGGACCCAAAGGGCCCAGCCTAAATAGTGCGTATTGTCATTTACTGGCCATTCGCGACCCAGGATCAACATTTCAAAACATTAAAAGGAATATGTTGCAATAGGGAACAAATTGTTAGCATGCTGCATTATTTTGGACATTTACATTTTGTTGGCATTTTTAATAGGCTGGCTTTTTTTTTTTAGTGAAACTGTTTTGAAAATAACACAAAACGTCCACGATTTCAACAAAAAATAAATTTCAACATTTCTGAATCCGGTATGGAGATAACTGCGGCTCATTCCTGCCTTCCTGTATTTAGCCACCCACCTAGCTCGATCAGTGGTTAGTCCATTTGCCTCAGATCCTAACGGTCCCAGGTTCGATCCCCAGCAGCGGTGACAAAATGTCAGTGTCCGAACACGCTCCATTGGCATCATTTGCAGATATGAATGTCATAAAGTACATCGTCCTTCGGATCTGGACGTTAACTGGAGCCTTCCCGCCCCCCCCCCCCCCCCCCCCCCCCCGTGCAGGGAGAACATCCCCTATGCAGGTTAAAGATCCCTACTGTAATTACATGATTACTGTGTACTCTTTCACCCTTCAAAACTTGAGTCTATGCAGTATACACCGTCTGTTTGTTTGTTTGATTTGGGTTTAACGTCCCCGTCAACACTGTAAAGGTCATTTTGGAGACGTTGCTTCCAATTTTGTGGGACTTTTACCCGACATTGAGATGAAATGACATCTCAAGCCCTGTCGCCCATTGAAACCAATAGGGTTTATTAGCATGGACGGTCCACGTCGCACCGCGGTTCCTGGACAGGCTTAGATCAACTAAGCTGTTTACCAGTACTAGTGTGCGGGCCGGATTCAGCTCTGCATGGAAGCATCATGCAGCCCGTATATTTCTTCAAGCCCCGATGGGCGGGGACCGATACACCGTCTGTGTCCCCTCTTGGGGTTTAGTTGAAAATGGAAAAAAAAAAGCGATAATGCTCATTTGCCACTACTTCGAACGGTTTAGAATTAAACAGCACCGGTCGTTCCGGTCGATAGTTCATCAATAAATTCAGTAAATTAGCCCGGAATTAGCAGAAAAAAACAAGCTTCGCGGCGATTGTTTTCTTGATCTATTACAGAAAGCGAAGTGAAAGTAGTAAATTCTAAATTTATGCAAATACATCATTTTGGATTCAAATTGGTCAAGAGAGGTTCATTTTAATGAAAGACATCAGTTGAAAGCAAAGAAAGTTCCCTCCCCTGTAATTGATGAAAACATGATTTTTTTTGGCACACGGTTATGCCGAATTTCGAGATGCTGAGTTAATCCATGCGAGAAATACATGTTTCCTGCAAGTGACAGACAGAGGCAGATTATTGTTGCAAAGTGGACACATTTAACTTGTATAATTCATATTAAGCAGGTGCAAAACTGCATTTGCGAAAAAGATACACTGGGTAAAATGAGGTAACCCCCCAAAAATTGAGCCGAAGTTTCCTCCCTTGTCTCTATTATAGTACCAAAAAAAATATTGTTTTTTTTTTTCATGATTCAAGCCCCTATGCTTAAAATCAATATTTCAAAATTCCACATTTCTTGGAAATCCACTTCTTTTGAGGTTAAAATATATGGTGATTTGTATATAGTTCAAGGTTTACAATGTGTATTTTTGGGTAACCACAATTATACGTTGAGAGAAAAGATGTCTCCTGTGAACATTAACTATCTATGGCTGTGTAAGAAATAAGAAAGAACAAGGAGAGAGAGAGAGAGAGAGAGAGAGAGAGAGAGAGAGAGAGAGAGAGGGGGAGAGAGAAACGAAAATTAGAAGACAACAAAGAGAGAGAGAGAGAGAGAGAGAGAGAGAGAGAGAGAGAGAGAGAGAGAGAAACGAAAATTAGAAGACAACAAAGAGAGAGAGAGAGAGAGAGAGAGAGAGAGAGAGAGAGAGAGAGAGAGAGAGAGAGAGAGAGAGAGAGAGAGAGAGAGAGAGAGAGAGAGAGAGAGAGAGAGAGAGAGAGAGAGAGAAAAACGAAAATTAGAAGACAACAAGAAGAGAGCAAGAAACCATTATGAAAACACGCCTATTGAACTGTAATTTACTACCCAAAATTGACAATTTTCAGTTAAAAAATTCTGATCATATTTCTGCGCCAAAAATAGACTGACGCCTCTGTGTTGTAGTGGATAAGCTACTCGCCTAATAAACCAGGGGTCGTGGGTTCGATCCCGGGCTTCTCCAGACTTTCTCAAAACCGAGGTCCCGTCCCCGTAGGACTTTAGCTGTTGGTGGGACATAAAACTTAACACACACTCACTCACTCAAAACATAGAGTGTGGGAACTCATTAGAACCGCCTCAGCGAGGTTCTAACGAGTATCCACAATCTATGTTTTTGAGAAGAAATAAGAAAAAAATATGGTATACCCCGGTAAACGCCAGTTTTACTGTTTAAAAGTCGGGTTTAAGCTGTCAAAATTATATAGGCGTGTTACCCAAATGGTAGAGATAAACTTTGTTACTTTTTGGTTTGGGTTTACGGCCGTTTCAAGATTATTTCACTCATATCGAGCCGATCGTTAATCAGAGGTGGGCGAAACCGAGGTACCCGGAGAAAAACCACCTCACCTTCCGTTGCAGAACTTGGCGTCTCTCATGTGATCCGAGCGACCACAGCGGTGAGAGACCTAATGATTCAGAGTCAGCGCTCTTATCCACTAGGCCACGGAGGCCCGTCAAACGTTGTTACTAATACCGAAAAAAGAAAATATGATACAATTGTAGAAGATCTCATGATGATACAGTTGGAGACGATCTCTCACTGAGAATACCTATAAATACGATACATGTAGTCCACAAATCCCCCAAAAGTCTCTTGGCAACTGTTAACCGTATTGTTTATAGACCTGTAAACTTCTTACTTCATATAGGTACATGTGTTTATAGTTTAGATACAGATCAGATGGTTCATCTACATTGTTACTGTCTTTTGGTGTTTTTACATAATCCCCATTCTGAAACAATCATTATTGTTTAGATACAGATCAGATGGTTCATCTACATTGTTACTGTCTTTTGGTGTTTTTACACAATCCCCATTCTGAAACAATCGTTATAGTTTAGATACAGATCAGATGGTTCATCTACATTGTTACTGTCTTTTGGTGTTTACACAATCCCCATTCTGAAACAATCATTATAGTTTAGATACAGATCAGATGGTTCATCTACATTGTTACTGTCTTTTGGTGTTTTTACACAATCCCCATTCTGAAACAATCGTTATAGTTTAGATACAGATGAGATGGTTCATCTACATTGTTACTGTCTTTTGGTGTTTGTACACAATCCCCATTCTGAAAAAATCGTTACGTCTTAATTATTAAGTAGAAACGTTAATTTGCGATACTGAGGGGTGAAAGTATTAAAATAGCATAAATCTGCTCGGAAGCTTCAAAAAGATCACATTCTCATGCTAATAGGCCGTCTAGGGCCTAAAAATAGAGACCCTTATTAAGGACACATACTGAAACGTTTGCAAAATTTTAAGATAAAAAAAATCTGATAATTTTAGTATTTCTCCATTAAGCGTAGATTGTGTGAGCTTTTTAGAACCGCCTCCTTCTGAAAAGCCATGAATACTTCTCTTAAGCCGAGTTTTACTATATAAAAAGGGGTCTAAGGGGGTCAAAATTATATATGCGTGTTTTTCGTGATAGGCTAGAAGTACAGCCAAATTCCTATATTAAAACAACTTCTGGGACTGTTTAAATGTGGTCTTTTAGACCAACCACTTTTGAACAGTATAAAATGTGACCACTTACTGAAAATGTGACATATTACTAAAGGACATTGGGTGCAATGAATGAATAACTAGAGCCCTTCACCCTTATATGCCTAGCGGCCCTTTTTGGGACATTGGCAAACAGTGCAGACCCAGATCAGACGCCACAGAATGCGGCGTCATATCTGGGTCTACACTGTTTGCTTAAAGAACATTCTTTGTTTTTAAATTTGCCACAAAAAAAAAACAAACCTGACACCCCTATAATTAAAATTAGACCACTACAAACTAGGTGGAAGATTCCATTGTCACATATTTTGTTTGTTTGATTTGGGGTTTAACGTCCCCGCCAACACTGTATAGGTCATTTTGGATACGTTGCTCCCAGTTTTGTGGGACTTCTACCCGACATTGAGATGAAATGACATCTCAAGCCCTGTCGCCCATTGAAGCCAATAGGGTTTATAAGCATGGACGACCCGATTCGCACCGCTTTGCCTGGGCAGGATTAAATCCTCTAAGCGGTTTACCAGTACTCGTATACGGTCCGGGTTTCAGCTCATGCAGCCCATATATTTCTTCAAGCCCCGATGGGCGGGGGCCGTATTTGTCACATATGGGTTAAATATGAACTTAAAGAAAAACTAGTCTAATTATAGATGGTCTCAATAGCAAAAGTTCACTTCATAGTGTGCGTTTTTGAACGAACAAATAAAATTCGAGTCTATGGAAATACCATTGTCGTATGCAACAAACAGATATTTAAATCTACAATCATATCAACGTCTACACCAATCATTTTGTTCTTACGACTCGCGCGTTCCGACTTCGACTATTTTTGTTAACGTACGATATTAAAATTTCCCTCGGAATATCAATGTTTCTAAATTTATCAAACACGTATGCAAACATATCAGATTTCAAGGTTAGAATTTTTGGTTTTTAAATAGTTAAAGTTTGACAATATGTTTTAATCTGAGGCGGAACACAACATCTCCTACAATTTACATGTACACCCTGCGAAGACTCAGGCCGGGACACAGAATCTCCTACAATTTACATGTACACCCTTCGAAGACTCAGGCCGGGACACAGCATCTCCTACAATTTACATGTACACCCTGCGAAGACTCAGGCCGGGACACAGCATCTCCTACAATTTACATGTACACCCTGTGAAGACTCAGACCGGAACACAGCATCTCCTACAATTTACATGTACACCCTGCGAAGACTCAGGCCGGGACACAGCATCTCCTACAATTTACATGTACACCCTGTGAAGACTCAGGCCGGAACACAGCATCTCCTACAATTTACATGTACACCCTGCGAAGACTCAGGCCGGGACACAGCATCTCCTACAATTTACATGTACACCCTGCGAATACTCAGGCCGGGACACAGCATCTCCTACAATTTACATGTACACCCTGCGAAGACTCAGGCCGGAACACAGCATCTCCTACAATTTACATGTACACCCTGCGAAGACTCAGAGCAGCCTGCGCCGGGACACAGCATCTCCTACAATTGACATGTACACCCTGCGAAGACTCAGGCCGGGACACAGCATCTCCTACAATTTACATGTACACCCTGCGAAGACTCAGATGAGCCTGCGCCGGGACACATCATCCCCTACAATTTACATGTACACCCTGCGAAGACTCAGGCCGGGACACATCATCTCCTACAATTTACATGTACACCCTGCGAACACTCAGGCCGGGACACAGCATCTCCTACAATTTACATGTACGCCCTGCGAAGACTCAGATCAGCCTGCGCCGGGACACAGCATCTCCTACAATTTACATGTACACCCTGCGAAGACTCAGAGCAGCCTGCGCCGGGACACAGCATCTCCTACAATTGACATGTACACCCTGCGAAAACTCAGGCCGGGACACAGCATCTCCTACAATTTACATGTACAACCCTGCGAAGACTCAGATCAGCCTGCGCCGGGACACATCATCTCCTACAATTGACATGTACACCCTGCGAAGACTCAGGCCGGGACACAGCATCTCCTACAATTTACATGTACACCCTGCGAAGACTCAGGCCGGGACACATCATCTCCTACAATTTACATGTACAACCCTGCGAACACTCAGGCCGGGACACAGCATCTCCTACAATTTACATGTACGCCCTGCGAAGACTCAGATCAGCCTGCGCCGGGACACAGCATCTCCTACAATTTACATGTACAACCCTGCGAAGACTCAGATCAGCCTGCGCCGGGACACAGCATCTCCTACAATTTACATGTACACCCTGCGAAGACTCGGGCCGGGACACAGCATCTCCTACAATTTACATGTACACCCTGCGAAGACTCAGGCCGGGACACAGCATCTCCTACAATTTACATGTACACCCTGCGAAGACTCAGATCAGCCTGCGCCGGAACACAGCATCTCCTACAATTTACATGTACACCCTGCGAAGACTCAGATCAGCCTGCGCCGGAACACAGCATCTCCTACAATTTACATGTACACCCTGCGAAGACTCAGATCAGCCTGCGCCGGGACACAGCATCTCCTACAATTTACATGTACACCCTGCGAAGACTCAGATCAGCCTACGCCGGAACACAACATCTCCTACAATTTACATGTACACCCTGCGAAGACTCAGATCAGCCTGCGCATCCATATAGTCAAACCAAAGACTTCTCTTGCTGCATGAAGGAGCATTGGGCCCTTAGCAGGAGTGCACAACGAAGAATCAGATCAGCCTGCGCATCCATATAGTCAAACCAAAAACTTCTCTTGCTGCATGAAGGAGCAATGGGCCCTTAGCTTCAATGTCATAGTGACAGAAATAGTACAGCTATATAGAACCATTACCTGGAGTCTACAGACAACTTCATTACACTTCACTTCAATGTCATATTGACACCAATAGTACAGCTATATATAACCATTACCTGAAGTCTACAGACAACTTCTTTACACTTCACTTTTTTCGTCAAAGTGACACCAATAGTACAGCTATATATAACCGTTACCTGGAGTCTACAGACAACTTCATTACACTTCACTTCAACGTCATAGTGACACCAATAGTACAGCTATATATAACCATGACCTGAAGTCTTCAGTCAACGTTATTACACTTCACTTCATTGTCAAAGTGACACCAATAGCTTGGCCATAAATAGCTGTTACCTGGATTCTACAGATAACTTTCTTAACACGAAATTTCAACGTCATAGTGACATGAATAGCACTGCTGTTTTAGCTGTTACCTGGAGCTTACAGATAACCTTCTTTACAAGACACTTCAATGTCATAGTGACACGAATAGTGCAGCTATAACCTTCTTTACATGTCACTTCAACGAATAGCACGGCTATAAAAAGCTGTTAACTGGAGTTTACAGACAACCTTCTATACACGTCACTAAAATGTCATAGAGGCACGAATAGTACGAGTAAATATAACCATAACCTGGACAAGAAAAGCTACATGAAACGTGGCACATTACTTATAATAATTTGGCAACTTGTACTTGACTCATATTGACCCAATAAGGACAAGTTCTTCTCTTCCCGGGAAAACAATATTTATTTTTGTCCATAACAAGAATGTGCTCAGTTTCTGGTAATAAACCATCAGTAGCTGTAAATAGTTATGTCTACAACAAAGTTCAACAGTCCCAAAGCGTCCATGCCAGCCAGGATATATTGTTTCCCTGTCAACACTAATTTGTTCATTTTTGACACGCTGCTTCCGATTTTGTGGGTGAGATGAAATGACATTTAGTAACACATTTGGTTCGCTGATATACACGCCTATTTCCCGGGAAATAGTTAGTTCATTTTGACACATTGTTTACGATTTTTGTGGGACTTTACACGGCAATGAGATGAAATGACACCTCAAGCTCTACCAGCGACTATGGAATTAGGAGTGGTCCAACTTGCACCACTTTTCCAAGGCAGGCTTCGAACTTCTAAGTAGTTTACGTCGGTTTCAGCTCTGCGCAGAAGCACAAGGCAGTCTAATCTATTCCTCCTATACTAGGGGCGCGGGGGCAAAGTTCAAAATCTAGAAACTAGAATATATTGAACTGTTAGATGCTGTCAGACTGTTCAAAGCCCAGGCTGATCTACATGATTGGTGTGCGCAAATTATTTTAGCATGACGTGCTTTTTTATTTCTTTGTATTCCCTACAAGCCGGCTATGACGGCATGGTTATATTAAGATTTTTACCTCCACCTGAGATAGTGCCCATAGTGACAAGGACACAAGATCTAAACTTCCTTATTTATGTTAAAGGTAATTTTAAAGCCGTGTGTCAGATCTGCCGTTTTATTACAACGTTTGTGCCCTGAATCTTAAAACTTCAAAGAATGGCTTTTTCTCGACGTGAGTAGATCTACATTTACATTCTTATTCTCCTCAACAGGGGGATTCACGTCCCCGCCCATAGGGGCTTGAAGAAATATATGGGCTGCATGATACTTCCACGCAGAGCTGAATCCGGCCCGCACACTAGTACACTACAAACAAACTAACAGGGGGATTCACGCCTGGCGACAGTTTTATCAAAGCATTTGCGACATATTTTCTTCTTAGATAATTCTTGAAATTTGCGATGTTCGCACCTTTTTGTCGTATCCAGCATTGAACATAAATTGTTTTCACTGAAGAGGTACGCTTATCTCTTGTGCTACGTTGGTAAAAAAAAAAAATTGTAAAACTGAACATCCCTTTAAACCGTAACCTCTGGTTTACAGGGGTATACATCATTTTGCTTATTTATGCTCTAAGACATAGGTTGTGGGTACTCAAAGGCGGTTCTCACGAGTACCCACAACCAATAAATAAGAAAAATATAAAAAATGCTCTTCAGCAAAGTAGCTATTTTGGAGATATGAAAGAATGCACTGTATCACACGGGTTTGTTATCGTTATGCCTTAATAGATCATTTCCATTACTTCAACAAGACTCTGCAATGAAGTCCTATCAAACTTTGCATCTCTGTTATAATCACTATATCACACGGGTATGTTATGGTTATGCCTTAATAGATCATTTCCATTACTTCAACAAGACTCTGCAATGAAGTCCTATCAAACTTTGCATAGATCTCTGTTATAATCACTAATATGGGGACTTTGAGTGGAATACATTATTTTCTTGGTTTTTAAGGCAAAGATTGAGGGTAGGCTCCTTAGAACCGCCTCATTGTGGCTGTACAAACTAGTATCCATAAACTATGTTTGTGGGTTTCAGTTAGAACCGACGCTTTAAGGTGGTTCTAGCGGGTACCCACAATCTAAGATTACATATTGAGGGTAGGCTCCTTAGAACCGCCTCGTTGTGGCTGTACATACAAGTATCCACAAAATATGTTTGTGGGTTTCAGTTAGAACTGACGCTTTAAGGTGGTTCTAGCGAGTACCCACAATCTAAGATTACATATTGAAGGTAGGCTCCTTAGAACCGCCTCGTTGTGGCTGCGCATACTAGTATCCACAAAATATGTTTGAGGGTTTCAGTTAGAACCGACGCTTTAAGGTGGTTCTGGCGAGTACCCACAGTATAAAATTACAGTTTTGATTAAATTGAAGATTCATGTGAGTCGCCAAGTCCGCAACGGAAGGTCAGGTGATTTTTCTCCGGGTAATCCGGTTTTCGCCCACCTCCGATTAACGATCGGCTCGATATGAGTGAAATAATCTTGAAAGGGTCGTAAAACCAAAACAAAAACAAATAATGAAGATTCAGTTTACCTCATATCGACAAACAAACAAAAATAAATTGTTATGACAAATGTACATATCTAAATTTAAAAAAAACACGAAATCAGTCTTATGTACTGGTAAGTGATTACAATTGCCGGGGATTATATAATTATTATATAATACATGTATGAGGGTGTATGTAATTATAGAATCTGATTTCAAGTCAGTTTTTCTGCACATTACGATAACACTCCCGTGTGACATAATGTATTTTTCACATCTTCAAAATGGCTACTTGAAAGAGAAAATCCGTGATATTTTTCTTATAAACACTTCAAACGTAGGTTGTGGGTGCTCGTTCGAGCCACCTCGATGAAGAGGTTCTAACGAGTACCCACAACCTATGTCTTGTAGCAGAAATAAGAAAAAATGTACACCCATTAAACCCCAGTTTTCCCTATATTGAGTGGGGTTTAGGGGGGTGTTCATTTCACGGACTTGTTCACGTGATGATTTCGCCTCAATGGGGCGGTTCGAACAAGTAAATAGATTACTTTAAATATAGATTGTGGGTACTCGTTAGAAACGCCTAATTGAGTCGGTTCCAACGTGTTCGATCGCGGAAGATTGTTACTTTTACATCAGTCTGTACAATCGACTTTTATCTATATAAATAAAAGGGTGTTTGATTGGGTGCCCATCACAAAGACGAGTTGTGACATTCAGTATTTTGCTCCAAACTTTCTCACGGTAATATCCTTATAATATATAGTTGTGACATTCAGTATTTTGCTCCAAACTTATAATATATAGTTGTGACATTCAGTATTTTGCTCCAAACTTTCTCACGGTAATATCCTCATAATATATAGTTGTGACATTCCGTATTTTGCTGCAAAATTTATCACGGTCTCAGAAATTCGACGGCAACACGGGCTCGATGTGGGCGTGCGTTGTCGTCTTGGAATTTGGTGTACGCTCGATGTGGGCGTGCGTTGTCGTCTTGGAATTTGGTGTACGTAACGCTGACCAGTCAAGTTACCATGATCGTTCAAGGTAACTTGACTGGCCAGCGTTACGTAGACCAAATTTTACGCACAGTGGTTGTCCTATTCGCCCGGCGCATTGGTTGGAACTTCGATTTCCAAGACGACAACGCACGCCCACATCGAGCCCGTGTTGCCGTAGTCATAGACGTCATGACATTGCATCGACGTTGATACAACGTCCTATACACTTTGTGTGCTCGCTGAGAATTATTGCAGTTTGTAGTGAGAGACGCTAGTATCGACGTTGATACAACGTTGCATAAAATAGTTGTGTGCCCGCTGGGAATTACTGCAGTTTGTAGTGACAGACGCCAGTATCGACGTTGATACAACGTCGCTTACATGTGTGCCCACTGGGAATTATTGCAGTTGATACAACGTCGCTTACACATTGTATGCCCGCTGGGAATTATTGAAGTTTGTAATGACAGACCCAGTATCGACGTTGATACAACGTCGCTTACACGTTGTGTGCTCGCTGGGAATTATTGCAGTTTGTAATGACAGACGCCAGTATCAACGTTGATACAACGTTACATACACGTTGTGTGCTCGCTGGGAATTATTGCAGTTTGTAGTGACAGACGCCAGTTGTGTGCCCGCTAGGAATTATTGCAGTTTGTAGTGACAGACGCCAGTATCAACGTTGATACAACGTTACATACACGATGTGTGCCCGTTAGGAATTATTGCAGTTTGTAGTGACAGACGCCAGTATCAACGTTGATACAACGTCGCTTACACGGTGTGTGCCCGCTGGAAATCATTGCAGTTTGTAGTGACAGACGCCAGTATCAACGTTGATACAACGTTACATACACGTTGTGTGCCCGCTGGGAATTATTGCAGTTTGTAGTGACAGACGCCAATATCAACGTTGATACAACGTCGCTTACACGTTGTGTGGTCGCTGTGAATTATTGAAGTTTGTAATGACAGACGCCAGTATCGACGTTGATACAACAATACATACACGATGTGTGCTCGCTAGGAATTATTGCAGTTTGTAGTGATAGACGCCAGTATCAACGTTGATACACCGTCGCTTACACGTTGTGTGCTCGCTGGGAATTATTGCAGTTTGTAGTGACAGACGCCAGTATCGATGTTGATACAACGTTACATACACGTTGTGTGGTCGCTGGGAAATTTTGCAGTTTGTAGTGAAAGACGTCAGTATCGACGTTGATACAATGTCGCATACACGTTGTGTGCCCGCTGGGAATTTTTGCAGTTTGCAGTGACAGACGCCAGCAGCGAAGTTGATACAACTTCACTTACACGTTGAATAGTCGCTGGGAATTATTGCAGTTTATAGGGATAGACGCCAGTATCGACGTTGATACAACATTTCATACACATTGTGTGCTCGCTGGGAATTGTTGCAGTTTGTAGTGACAGACGTCAGTATCGACCTTGATACAACGTCGCTTACACGTTGTGTGGTCGCTAGGAATTATTGTAGTTTGTCTCGACAGACGTCAGTATCAACGTTGATAAAGCGTTACATACACGTTGTGTGACCGCTGGAAATGATTGCAGTTTGTAGTGATAGACGCCAGTATCAACGTTGATACGACGTCGCTTGCACGTTATGTAGTCGCTGGGAATTATTGCAGTTTGCAATGACGGACGCCAGTATCGACGTTGATAAAACGTTACATACACGTTGTGTACTCGCTGGGAATTATTGCAGTTTGTATTGATAAACGCCAGTATCACGTTGATACAACGTCGCTTACACGTTGTGTGCTCACTGAGAATTATTGCAATTTGTAGTGACAGACGCCAGTATCGACGTTGATACAAAGTTACATACACGTTGTGTGCTCGCTGGGAAATATTGAAGTTTGTAGTGACAGACGCCAGTATCGACGTTGATACAACGTTGTTTCCATTAGTCTAGTTGTTTCATGTTTATGCTTCTTAATGGTCATCCTGTTTCGTCTACAGAAACGGGGAAAGAGATAGAAGAGACAGTAGAAGGGATAACCAGGAAAGAGATAGAAGAGACGGCAGAAGGGATAACCAGGAAAGAGATAGAAGAGACAGAAGAAGGGATAACCAGGAAAGGGATAGAAAAGACGGTAGAAGGGATAACCAGGAAAGAGATAGAAGAGACAGTAGAAGGGATAACCAGGAAAGAGATAGAAGAGACAGTAGAAGGGATAACCAGGAAAGAGATAGTAGAAACAGTAGAAGGGATAACCAGGAAAGAGATAGAAGAGACAGTAGAAAGAATAACCGGGAAAGAGATAGAAGAGACAGTAAAATGGATAACCGGGAAAGAGATAGAAGAGACAGTAGAAGGTATTACCGGGAAAGAGATAGAAGAGACAGTAGAAGGGATAACCAGGAACGAGATAGAAGAAACAGTAGAAGGGATAACCAGGAAAATGATAGAAGAGACAGTAGAAAGAATAACCGGGAAAGAGATAGAAGAGACAGTAGAAATGATAACCGGGAAAGAGATAGAAGAGACAGAAGAAGAGATAACCAGGAAAGAGATAGAAGAGACAGAAGAAGGGATAACCGGGGAAGAGATAGAAGAGAAAGTAGAAAGGTTAACCGGGAAGAGATAGAAAAGACAGTAGAAGTGATAACCGGGAAAGAGATAGAAGAGACAGTAGAAGGGATAACCGGAAAAGAGATAGAAGAGACAGTAGAAGGGATAACCGGGAAAGAGATAGAAGAGACAGTAGAAGGGATAACCAGGAAAGAGATAGAAGAGACAGTAGAAGGGATAACCGGAAAAGAGATAGAAGAGACAGTAGAAGGGATAACAAGGAAAGAGATAGAAGAGACAGTAGAAGGGATAACCAGGAAAGAGATAGAAGAGACAGTAGAAGGGATAACCTGGAAAGAGATAGAAGAGACAGTAGAAGGGATAACCGGGAAAGATATAGAAGAGACAGTAGAATGGATAACCGGGAAAGAGATAGAAGAGACAGTAGAAGAGATAACCAGGAAAGAGATAGAAGAGACAGAAGAAGGGATAACCGGGGAAGAGATAGAAGAGATAGTAGAAAGGTTAACCGGGAAGAGATAGAAAAGACAGTAGAAGTGATAACCGGGAAAGAGATAGAAGAGACAGTAGAAGGGATAACCGAGAAAGAGATAGAAGAGACAGTAGAAAGGATAACCAGGAAAGAGATAGAAGAGACAGTAGAAGGGATAACCGGGAAAGAGATAGAAGAGACAGTAGAAGGGATAACCGGGAAAGAGATAGAAGAGACAGTAGAAGGATAAACCGGGAAAGAGATAGAATAGACAGTAAAGGGATAAGCAGGAAAGAGATAGAAGAGACAGTAGAAGGGATAACAGGAAAGAGATAGAAGAGTCAGTAGAAGGGATAACCGGGCAAGAGATAGAAGAGACAGTAGAAGGGATAAGCGGGAAAGAGATAGAAGACAGTAGAAGAGATAACCGGGAAAGAGATAGAAGAGACAGTAGAAGTGATAACAGGAAAGAGATAGACGAGTCAGTAGAAGGGATAACCGGGAAAGAGATAGAAGAGACAGTAGAAGGGATAAGCGGGAAAGAGATAGAAGAGACAGTAGAAGGGATAACCGGGAAAGAGATAGAAGAGACAGTAGACGGGATAACAGGGAAAGAGATAGAAGAGACAGTAGAAGGGATAAGCGGGAAAGAGATAGAAGAGACAGTAGAAGGGGTAACCGGGAAAGAGATAGAAGAGACAGTAGAAGGGATAACCGGGAAAGAGATAGAAGAGACAGTAGAAGGGATAGCAGGGAAAGAGATAGAATAGACAGTAGAAAGAATAACCAGGAAAGAGTTATAAGAAACAGCAGAAGGGATAAGCAGGAAAGAGATAGAAGAGACAGTAGAAAGGATAACCGGGAAAGAGATAGAAGAGACAGTAGAAGGGATAACCGGGAAAGAGATAGAAGAGACAGTAGAAGGGATAACTGGAAAGAGATAGAAAAGACAGTAGAAGGAATAACCAGGAAAGAGATAGAAGAGACAGTAGAGGGGATAACCGGGAAAGGGATAGAAGAGACAGTAGAAGGGATAACCGGGAAAGAGATAGTAGAGACAGTAGAAGGGATAACCGGGAAAGTGTTAGAAGAGACAGTAGAAGGGATAACCGGGAAAGAGATAGAAAAGACAGTAGAAGGGATAACAGGGAAAGAGATAGAAGAGACAGTAGAAGGGATAACCTGGAAAGAGATAGAAGAGACAGTAGAGGGTATAACCGGGAAAGAGATAGAAGAGACAGTAGAAGGGATAACCTGGAAAGATATAGAAGAGGCAGTAGAGGGGATAACCGGGAAAGTGATAGAAGAGACAGACGAAGGGATAACAGGAAAGAGATAGAAGAGACAGTAGAAGGGATAGCCGGGAAAAAGAAAGAAGAGATAGTAGAAGGGATGAAATGGGGAAACCTGAGGAAAAAATGGAAAGAGAATGAAAAAAGAGAAACAGAAAAAAATCTCCCATCTACCCTTTCTTGTTGCTAAAGGCGATGTATGAATCTGCGTGATGTTTGATATCAAATTAAGTCAGAATGTGTAGTAAAATTCCTGTATTAAGACCGCTTTTGAACAATTCTAAAGTTGGTCTGTTTTAAGAGCATAATATTTTATATTTTTTACCAAGTTTGTAAAAAAAGGCCGATAATGTTTATATGTACGCTGGAAATTAATCTTTCTTCGGTTATCTCCCTTATAATATGTCATTTTGGTCAGTGTTTTTTTTTGTGTGTGTTTGTGTGTCAGGCATATTTGCCACCAATTTCACAAGGAAGACGATCCTTGCATCAGGCTAACAAGTGTGGGGTGTGTGGGGGGGGATTTATGGCCCTTTCAAGATTATATTATTTCACTTATATCGGGCCGTTCGTTTATCAGCGGGTGGGCGAGAAAAATACCCCTCTTGAACATGCTGGTGTCTGTAACTATAAACCTCAATATTTCCCAGCAAGCAAACAACGTGTAAGCGACGTTGAATCAACGTGTATGCATCGCCATGACGTCTATCACTACAAACTTCAATAACTCCCAGCGGGCACATTCGTCTATGCGGCGTTGTATCAACGTCGATGCACCTTCATGACGTCTGTCACTACGAACTTCAATATTTCCCAGAGGGCACACAGCGTGTATGCAACGTTGTATCAACATTGATGCAACGTCACGACGTCTGTCACTACGAACTTCAATATTTCCCAGCGACACACAGCGTGAATGCAACGTTGTATCAACGTCGATGCAACAGCATGGCGTTGCATCGATGTTGATGCAACGTTGCTATGACGGAATGAGCTCGATAACACTAGTTCATACACCATTACTGGACCCAACTCATTCATGCATCACAAAGAATTTTTCATTGTTACAAACAAAGAAAAAATGAAAGAAGATATATAGAAAATTATGTAAAATTAAGGGAACCTTATTTTATTATAGAAAGTTCGGATGATTTACAGTAGAACTTCGATGGCTCGAACACCGATCGCTCGTTTACCATGGATGTGTCGAACCCCTTCTTGAGCCCCTAGATAAATTCTCTACATAAGAAATAGTGGGGGACAAGCAAGGAGATTTTAGTCTTTTATCTTGCAAATGCATGCTGTGTGTACTCATTAGAATCGCCTCGATGAGGCGATTCTAATGAGTACACACATCATACATATTCATTATAGAAAACCGAAAAGATGTCTCAAAGTATGTCGTTATGCCTCCTGACAGTAACCTCAGTGGCTCGAACTACCCCTGTCTCGAACAGATTATCGAGGTCCCAAAGGTGTTCGAGCCATTGAAGTTCGACTTTACTTGTACACACTATTTTGCAGAGCCTTCAAACGATATCCCTAAATATGCGTATAAAATGTCCACACATTAAATAGGAGAAGCCGTGAACTATGATAACGTCAAGATCAGACGTCGCATTCTGCAGCGTTTGTTTTTGAAAAAAGTTCAGCCATTCTGATATTTGTTCAAGTTTCTCAACCTGACGTGTCCATGTTTCGAAATGAACTCCTGCTATATATATAGTGAAATTCCTACATTAAGACCACCTGTGAGACAGTTCAATGTGGTCATTAAGACCACTTCTGAACAGTTCCAACAGTGGTCTCTTAACAGTCCATAATACTAGGTGTAGAAAATGCAAAGAAAGAAAAAAAAAACTTATAAACTTTTAAATATATTTTTAAAAGATTTTGCCCATTGGGGCTTGAAGAAATAGATGGGCTGCATGATCCTTCCACGCAGAGCTGAAACCGATCCGCACACGAGTACTGGTAAGCCGCTTAGAGGATCTAAGCCTGCCCAGGCAAAGCGGTGCTAGTCGGACCGTCCATGCTTATAAACCCTATTGGTTTCATTGGGCGGCAGGGCTTCAGATGTCATTTGATCTCAATGTCGGGAAAAAGTCCCACAAAATTGGAAGCAACGTATCCAAAATGACCTATTCTGTGTTGACGGGGAAGTTAAACCTCAAACAAACAAAAGAAGATTTTATATAGCTAGTCTTAACCTACATATGACAATGGAATCTTCTACCTGATAAAATTGGAGTGGTCCATTTTCAATTACAGGGGTGTCAGAATGAAATTGTATAAAAATGAATGTTCTTTGAGCGAACAGTGTAGACACTGATCAGACACAGCCTTCTTCAGTGTTTATCAACGTCCACAAAAAGGGACTCTAGGCATATATGGCTCAACAGTGGAATTCCACGGTACTTTTTATTAGGCCTTAATTGCTCATCCAGAGTATGGTGACTCCAGGGAGGGGTATTTGACCAAATATTTGAAATTTATCTATTTCACTGGGGCAAAGCCCCGCCCTCCTTTAAGGGATAATTACAATATCAGCAGTACATCACGTGATTACCCAGCATGCCAGGTACAATTTTAGCAATACAATAAATGGACTTCTCCGCCAAGGACTCATGTGTCAGTAAGCAAGGTGCTTGTAGTGTCCATTCCCAGTTGTGACGTCATTTCAGTCTGTGACATCATCCCCAGCAGCAGTTCATCACGTGATTACCCAGCATGCCAGGTACAATTTTAGCAATACAATAAATGTACTTCTCCGCCAAGGACTCATGTGCCAGTAAGCAAGGTGCTTGAAGTGTCCTTTCCCAGTTGTGACGTCATTCTAGCCTGTGACATCATCCCCAGCAGCAGTTCATCACGTGATTACCCAGCATGCCAAGTACAATTTTAGCAATACAATAAATGGACTTCTCCGCCAAGGACTCATGTGTCAGTAAGCAAGATGCTTGCAGTGGCCATTCCCAGTTGTGACGTCATTCCAGCCTGTGACATCATCCCCGGCAGCAGTTCATCATGTGATTACCCAGCATGCCAAGTACAATTTTAGCAATACAATAAATGGACTTCTCCGACAAGGACTCATGTGTCAATAAGCAAGGTGCTTGTAGTGTCCATTCCCAGTTGTGACGTCATTCCAGCCTGTGACATCATCCCCATATGTGAGGTATCAGATTTGGGCTGCATCTGGCCTGCAATGGAGGAAAATAATGTATAAGCATTAAGCAAATATTTTCAAGCAAATAGAGAACTTCGTTATTCAACCCGACCCCCTTGGAATATCTGATGTGGCCTAGTGGATAAGAGCACTGACTCTTAACCATTAGGTCTCTCACCGCTGTGGGTTCGAGCCTGGCTCGGGTCACATGTGAGACACCAAGTTCTGAAACGGAGGGTCAGGTGGTTTTTCTTCGGATACTCCGATTTTCGCCCACCTCTGATTAACGATCGGTTAGATATGAATGACATAATCTTGACAGGGGCGTAAAACCATAGCGAAAGAATAAAAAATATATGTTTAGAGTGTTATCTTAACTCAGTCTGTTCTTTTTTTTTTTACTTTTTTTATTTCATTTTTTTTTTATTTATTTATTTTTTATTTATTTATTTATTTTATTATTTATTTATTTTTTTTTTTTTTTGAAAAGCAATATTTTCACCGACGGCAACAATTTTCAGTAGGGCATTTAAATAAGCTTAAGATTACGGAACCCGGGAAGGGACATTTCTGTCCCAATACATAGCAGAACAGAATATAAAACAATAAAATTAGAGTGGAGAGGAAAACAAGAAATATGTCGTTTAAAATATTTGTTTTCTCAAAAAGTAGGGTGAAATTTAAAACAATAAAAGTAGAATGGAACAGAAAAACAAAAATATGTCGTTTATACGACATATTTCTTGTTTTCTATTCCACCCTTAAACAGTGGCGTGGAATTTAAAATGGAACAGAAAACAAAATTATGTCGTTTAAACGACATATTTCTTGCTTTCCTTTCCACTCTGGAAGAGTAGCGTGAAATTTAAAACAATACATATATCGTTTAATCGACATAATCTTGACCTACCATTGGTGAATAAGCTACACGTCTCATAAAGCTTAAAGGACATTCATTTTTGTTTAGTTTGCCACAAAGAAAAACCAACCTGACACACCAATAATTGGAAATGGACCACTCCAAACTTTCTAGGTGGAAGATTCAATTGTCACATATGGGTAAAATATGACCTTAAAGAAAACACAGTCTTAATTATAGATGGTCTTAACAGCAGAAACGTCACTTCATACTTTGCGCTAAAGACGGAACAAAAAAAAAATCACCATTGTCGTATGCAGCAAAACGATATTTAAATCTGCAGTCACATCAACGTCTACAAGTATCTGTCTGTAAATACGACTTGTGAATATGCTAAGTCTTAGATGATCGCACGTTCCAACTTCGACCATTTTTGTACGGTGGTATATTTAGGACAGTCAATATAATCGAGGCGATTCTAATGAGTATACACAACATATATTTTCAAGATCAAATAAGACAATCATCCAAAATATATCTATAACTGCAGTTAATTGATTTTTCCCAGATATTGACAAACGAGTTCAAAAGAGCCGTGGTAAATGAGATATCGGTTTTCGAGCTATCGGGCTTCGACACTCATCCAAAGTATATCTATAACTGTAGTAAATTGATTTTTCCCGGATATTGAGGAACGAGTTCGAAAGAGCCGTGGTAAATGAGATATCGGTTTTCGAGCTATTGGTGTTCAACACTCATCCAAAGTATATCTATAGCTGTAGTAAATTGATTTTTCCCGGATATTGAGGAACGAGTTCGAAAGAGCCGTGGTAAATGAGATATCGGTTTTCGAGCTATAGGTGTTCGACACTCATCCAAAGTATATCTATAACTGCAGTAAATTGATTTTCCCAGATATTGACGAACGAGTTCGAAAGAGCCGTGGTAAATTAGATATCGGTTTTCGAGCTATCGGGGTTCGACAATCTTTCAAAATATATCTATAGCTGCAGTAAATTGATTTTTCTCAGATATTGACAAACGAGTTCGAAAGAACCGTGGTAAATGAGATAATCGGTTTTCGAGTTATAGGTATTCGAGCTATCGGTGTTCGGCAATCATCCAAAATATATCTATAGCTGCAGTAAATTGATTTTTCCCAGATATTGACAAACGAGTTCGAAAGAACCGTGGTAAATGAGATATCGGTTTTCGAGATATCGTGTTTCGAGTTATAGGTATTCGAGCTATCGGTGTTCGAAACATCCAAGTTGTAGCGTATTTAGTATGAAACAGGAGTTTTCTTATTCTATCTTGAAAAGTTTTGTTGTGTGTACTCATTATAATCAACTGAATAAGGCGATTCAAATGAGTACCATCACGTGAACAAGTCCGTGAAATGAACACCTCTTAAACCTCACTCTATAAAGAGAAAACTGGGGTTTACAGGGGTATACATTATTTGTCTTATTTCTACTGCAAACATAGGTTGTGGGTACTCGTTAGAACCGCCTCAATGAGGCGGTTCTAACGAGCACCTACAACCTATGATAGCACTATTTATAAGAAAAATATCACGGATTTTCATCAGAAAAGTAGCCATTTTGGAGATGTGAAAAAATGATCTAGATCACACGGGTGTGTTATCGTAAAGCATAGTCCAGTCTACAACTTCAAGCCCCGTTGGGCGGGGGCGCAATCTATGGCTGTAACCAAAACAAGAAAATACTTGAAAAAAATATATAAAAACACATAGATTGTCTCTTTTCATAAATCTAGACATGATAAACAAATCACGACAAACATCTTGAGAAAAGAGAATCATGGAGAAAAGTTTCAAGGCAAACATATTATCTCTTCATAAATCATGACATGATAAACAAATCACGACAAACATCTTGAGAAAAGAGAATCATGGAGAAAAGTTTCAAAGCAAACATATTATCTCTTTTCATAAATCTAGACATGATAAACAAATCACGACAAAAATCTTGAGAAAAGAGAATCATGGAGAAAAGTTTCAAGGCAAACATATTATCTCTTTTCATAAATCATGACATGATAAACAAATCACGACAAACATCTTGAGAAAAGAGAATCATGGAGAAAAGTTTCAAAGCAAACATTATCTCTTTTCATAAATCTAGACATGATAAACAAATCGCGACAAACATCATGAGAAAAGAGAATCATGGAGAAAAGTTTCAAGGCAAACATATTATCTCTTTTCATAAATCTAGACATGATAAACAAATCACGACAAACATCTTGAGAAAAGAGAATCATGGAGAAAAGTTTCAAGGCAAACATATTATCTCTTTTCATAAATCTAGACATGATAAACAAATCACGACAAACATCTTGAGAAAAGAGAATCATGGAGAAAAGTTTCAAGGCAAACATATTATCTCCTTTCATAAATCATGACATGATAAACAAATCAGGCAAGCATATTATCTCTTTTCAGTTTACATCATGTGAAGTTTTCGGTGACCGCACGTGCTATCTTGACCTTTTCTTAAATCAACGTGAAAATATCACTCTGCAAAAACAACAAAATCATGTTACTTTCAAAGTGTCGGCGTTTTCGGTGACTGCACGTACCAACTTGGACCTTTTCTTGTGCATAGACTCAGAAAATCAATGTTTCTAAATTTAACATTTCAAGGAAACCAGTACGTTCTCATTTTAAAGGTCAAGGTTAAAATATTACAGACGTGTCAACTCCAAGTTATCTGGCCGACAACTTCAATAATATTAAGTGCCAACCACAACTTTTGTATTAAGTCTATTTGAATTCAATCCGAACTGTATAAAGAAGTATGCCTATAGCTATCATAAGTCCTTGGAGCGCACAACGAAGACTTTGATCAGACTGCCCGGATGCGCGGATGCACAGGCTGATCTGAGTCTTCGTTGGGCAAACAAATGAATTGTAGTGCCCCGGCTGATATTAAATAATAATTTTATTGTCATAAAACAGATATAACTACAATTGTATAGATAACAGAATATTGAAATGAAACATCTAATGCTATGTACAAGTTATGTTGGCTACAAACAACCTGCCTAAAGTAGGGGCATAAGCATGAGGTTTGCGAGGTTTGGGCTTGCGTGCTTTGCATTTTATGTAGGTCTTTGTCATTACCTAGGTTCCCTACAGGTCAGTTATAGCCACGTGGACTCCAGCAGTGAAACGCTATTACGCTTTATAACTATTGACAAACAATCGACCCGCAACACATCATCCGACATAGCGAAACCGGGGTTTCAAAGAGTATATTTGTCTAATTTATGGAGATCGATGGGTGAACTGATAGTTTTCAGTTACTTACTTGATCGAGTCTTGAACCATCTGCCTACAGTGCCGAGGTGGAACGCTGTAACTCATCCAAGTAGACATAAATAACGAGGTCTGCACACTCAAAAGTATACAATTCTGACCTGATCATCCTCTTTGATAGTTGTTCTTGTATTTCTGCATCACCGAGACGCTTCTAACGAGTACCCACACTGAATTCTAACGAGTACCCACACTGAATGTTGTCAATAAGGAAAACTTTGTATATACCTGTAAACCCCGATTTTCAGTAAATAAAGAGGGTTTACACTTTCTTGGAAACGTAATGTTACTCAAACTTAATTTTTTGCAATGATATCTCAACTTTTCCTAGTTTTCGTGTGTATTAGGAGTTACGACACTTGTTAAAATTGATGTAAAGCCCACCTATTACTACCCATATTGTTTTAGCTGCAACTTTCTATTCTTGACTTTATCCACATTGCTTAGTACTGGTTCCTACTAAGGAAAAGAGGGCCACATGGAAGATTAGTACTAGTACTAAATGTGTTACCATCTGTAAATAAGGTCGATAATTATTATTATTATTATTATTATTATCATTATTATTATTATTATTATTATTATTATTATTATTATTATTATTATTATTGTAAATATCAAAGATATGGGTAACTATTATGAAAACACGTCTATACAAATACATTTTAAATTTTACAGCCGAAGAAAACACGAAAATTTAAGATGAAAAATTGTGATATTTTGTCTTATTTGTGATCAGAATATAGATTGTGGGTACACGTCAGAACCGCCTCATCGAGGCTATTCCAACGAATACCCACAATCTATATTTTAGAGCCAAAATAAGAAAAGTATAAGGTTTACCCCCTATAAACCTCAGTTTTACTATATAAAAATGGGATTCAAGGGGGTCAAAATTATATAGGCGTGTTTTCGTGATGATCAAATTTCTGTTACGAGTAACAGTCAAAATATTCACTGTACTAGTTGAATAGCACACCCGCTTGTCAGTGATGACCAACGATTAGTCAATTGCAACAAACATAATGTGTCATAATGATAATTGTTGAGATTTATATCAGACAGTGGTGTACTGTTTTGAGGTCATAGCTGCCAAGACGAGTACTGGTAAACCGCTTTGAGATCTAAGCCTGCCCAGGCAAAGCGGTGCGAGTCGGACCGTCCATGCTTATAACCCTATTTAGAGGATCTAAGCCTTCTCAGGCAATGCGGTGCCAGTCGGACCGTCCATGCTTATAAACCCTATTTGTTTCATTGGGCGACAGGGCTTTAGATGTCATTTCATCTCAATGTCGGGTAAAAGTCCCACAAAATTGGAAGCAACGTCACCAAAATGAACTTTACAGTGTAGACGGGGACGTTAAACCTCAAATCAAACACATTAGTCAGGGGTATACATTAAAGCCATGGTAAGAGACACAATGAGCTATCTGGCTACCTTCCCAAGATTTACAAAGTGATGCTGAGCCCCAAACCCAACAGCATTTATAACGCTAATGCTTTAAAGTGTCCCTGCTGCAAACGAATCAAGCTATCTAACTATCTTCCCGTCAAGTGCACACAGGACCAACACTGGAGCATCATCATACTTAGGCTGTGTGCACCCAAACAAGGAGCATTAAAACAGGACAAATTAAAAACTTCAAAAAAAGTTTTACGTAGTTTATGGAAGACTTCTTCGACCCCGAAGAAGTTAGATTTATGGATACCCATAATTCGAAATAATGATATCAATAAATCAGCCGAATTATAGATATCCATAAATCGAATAATGGATATCCATAATTCGATTTATAGATATCATTAATTCAGATTGAATTATGGATACCCATTACTCGAATAATGGATATCATTAATTCGAATTATGGATATCCATAAATGATTAAGGATATGCATAAATAATTATGGATATCCATATTTCGAATTAAGGATATCACTAATTCAATTTATGGATATCCATAAATAATTAAGGATATCCATAAATAATTATAGATATCCATATTTCGAATTAAGGATATCACTTATTCAATTTATGGATATCCATAAATAATTAAGGATATCCATAAATAATTATAGACATCCATATTTCGAATTAAGGATATCACTAATTCAATTTATGGATATCCATAAATAATTATGGACTGGTGATCAGGAGGACGCGGGTTCCATACCTGCCGGGGTCGGCAACATTCTTTCGTGGAGATTGACCATGAAATCTTTTCTTCGGTCATTCTCTCCCTTCCGCTGATTCAAGAAGGGCAGTTGTCAGTTACTGGCGAAAGAATGTGCACTGTACTGGTTAACCGCTTACGTATAAGCTTGCACAGGAAAAGTGCGGATAGGTAAACTGACCGGCTCAAAAATGACCTAAAAAGTGTTGACTGGGTAGTTGAAGTCCAATACAAACAAAACAAACAAAATAAATAATTATGGATATCTATACATAGGGAATAAATAGTAAAACGGCGCCCCATACAGCTTCACCATTGCTACAGCCAAACTCCGCCATGGTTTTCCAAACACCCTCACGACTGACTGTGTGAAACGCTTTGGTAAGGTGGACAAAGGTCATGTATAGGACCATGTTCTGTTCCTGGCCATTCTCTTGAAGCTCCCTTGCTGCGAAGACCATAACAATTGTTCCACTGTCTTTTCTAAGCCCATACTGGCTTTCTGGTACAAGCCCTGAATGATCAAGATGTTCATTCAGTCGCTTAAGCAGGACTCTTGCGAGGACCTTCCCAGCAATTGACAGTAAAGAGATGCCACGATGGTTGTCACAGACATGAGGGTTCCGATTCCGTTTGAATTGGTTGATAATTGACGCATCCTTGAATTCTTGAGGGATGGCTTCTTTTCTCCACATAATGTGAAGTAACTCATCTGCCATCCTCTTTGCAACTGGAGTGCCTCCTGCTTTGTATATCTCAGGTATTGAATCTGATCCCAGAGCCTTGCTCTGAAGACTATCCGGTTCTGTTTTGGAACATCTAAACTGTTATCCTCTTTGCAACTGGAGTGCCTCCTGCTTTGTAGATCTCAGGTATTGAATCTGATCCCAGAGCCTTGCTCTGAAGACTGTCCGGTTCTCTTTTGGAACATCTAAACTGAATTCCATTGCGTCTAGTCTGCTGCATATGTCATGGATGAAGGCTTGCCTCTTGCTGTATTGTTTCCGGTTTCTTGGGCACTTTCTTGCCTTACGGTCGCCATGAAGGCTGAATGCGCAGGTCGAGTTTGCTAACAACAGGACGGTGATCTGTCCAGCTGCCTGCACCACATAGTCTTTGTCGTTCTGACATCCTGTCTGTCCTTCCTTGTAACTTTGTCATAATCATTTAGACGACAGTGATAGGAGCGAGGATGCAATAGTCCTACACTGCTATTAACTACCTACGGGGTGTAACTGAGTGTGTTTGCCCAAGTGGCAGTGCTTTTATTTCATAGTAACTTTTAGATGACTGATTAAAAAGACAATTCTTCCCTTTAAATGTAGACGCGTGTTTAACAAGAAAACAAAATATTCAACTAGAATTTACTTTCTTTGATAATACCTCCCAGCGGGTACGTGCCGTCTAAGTAACGTCGCAACAACGTCTATGAAACGTCATGACTTTGCGACGACGTTGATGCGACGTTGAAAGCATGATGTGTGCCCACTGGAAGCTCAGTAACGCTGTGTGCCTACTGGAAGCTCAGTAACGCTGTGTGCCCACTGGAAGCTCAGTAACGCTGTGTGCCCACTGGAAGCTCAGTAACGCTGTGTATCCACTGGAAGCTCAGTAACGCTATGTACCCACTTGAAGCTCAGTAACGCTGTGTGCCCACTAGAAGCTCAGTAACGCTGTGTGCCCACTGGAAGCTCAGTAACGCTGTGTGTCCACTGGAAGCTCAGTAACGCTGTATGCCCACTGGAAGCTCAGTAACGCTGTGTACCCACTGGAAGCTCAGTAACGCTGTATGCCCACTGGAAGCTCAGTAACGCTGTGTACCCACTGGAAGCTCAGTAACGCTGTATGCCCACTGGAAGCTCAGTAACGCTGTATGCCCACTGGAAGCTCAGTAACGCTGTGTGCCCACTGGAAGCTCAGTAACGCTGTGTACCCACTGGAAGCTCAGTAACGCTGTGTGTCCACTGGAAGCCCAGTAACGCTGTATGCCCACTGGAAGCTCAGTAACGCTGTATGCCCACTGGAAGCTCAGTAACGCTGTATGTCCACTGGAAGCTCAGTAACGCTGTGTGCCCACTGGAAGCTCAGTAACGCTGTGTACCCACTGGAAGCTCAGTAACGCTGTGTGTCCACTGGAAGCTCAGTAACGCTGTATGCCCACTGGAAGCTCAGTAACGCTGTATGCCCACTGGAAGCTCAGTAACGCTGTATGTCCACTGGAAGCTCAGTAACGCTGTGTGTCCACTGGAAGCTCAGTAACGCTGTGTGCCCACTCGAAGCTCAGTAACGCTGTGTGTCCACTGGAAGCTCAGTAACGCTGTGTGTCCACTGGAAGCTCAGTAACTGGAAATCAACCATCAGTAGCTGTAAATAATCATGATATCAAAATTGTTTAACTTCCCAAAAGTGTGTGCCAGCCATGGTGTGTTGAAACATTTATTTTATACCTAGCAGTGAAATCTACGAAAGCCTACTAGGGTCAAAATAAGATGAGAAAAAAAAAATATTTTCTCGTACAAACGAGAAAATTTCTCGTACGAACGAGAAACTTTCTCGTACAAACGAGAAGTTTTCTCGTACAAACGAGAAATTTTCTCGTTCAAACGAGAAAAAATCTCGTACAAACGAGAAACTTTCGCGTAGGAACGAGAAAAATTCTCGTACAGACGAGAATTTTTTCTCGTTCCTACGAGAAATTTTCTCGTACAAACGAGAATATTTTGGTCAAGGTAATGACTCAATTACTCCTAAGGCTTGTAAAGTCGATGATGGAAAACCATTATGTAGACAACCCATCATTATTACAATAACAGTTTTTGGGTCGATTGTTTTGTCAGTTGACCCAACGTTTAGCAAAGTAGTTGCTGTCCACGTGACTATTACTGATCTGTAGAAAATCCAGGTAACGGCAATTTAAAGAATAAAGCTGCGCTATTCTCATCGCTGTGATTTCATTGTGTTGCGTACGAGGGTTATCTATAGAATCTGGTCAAGAATCATGTGTTAGGTTTGGCAAACAATGTAGACCCAGATTATGTGTCGCAGAACGCGATGTTTGATCAATGTCTACAGTATTTGCTTACAGTACAGAAATATAAAGGTTAAACGAAATGGGCCAGGATCATTTTTACAGTTACATTTATTTGTTTTATGCTTCCCCTTAAGAAGGGAAGAAACAAAAATAAATAAAACGTTGCTTCCAATTTTGTGGAATTTTTACCCGACATTGAGATGAAATGACTTCTCAAGCCCTGTCACTGAATGAAACCAAAATGCTTTATAAGCATGGACTCGCACCGCTTTGTCTAGGCTGGCTTAGATCCCCTGAGCGGTTTACCAGTGCTTGTGTGCGGCCGGTTTCTGCTCTGCGTGGAAGCATCATGCAGCCCATCAATTTCTTCAAGCCTTCTTCGGGGGCGAATATAAATAAATTATTAAATAAATTAAATAATGTTACAGATTCAGTATGAACAAATGCAATCTTCTATTAGGGCTTATTTATTTATTTATTTATTTATTTATTTATTTATTTATTTATTGGAAATTTCACGACACATATACACACATTGCAAAAAGCAGGTACCATCTGCGGGCCTTTAACCCTTTCAACCCTGTAGATCGGTACAGATACCTTTGCAAACAGTGTAGATCCAGAAAAGACGGTCATAATGAGCCGTCTTACTAGCACGGCCACCATTTGAGGTTGGTTGGTTGATTTGTGGTTTAACGTCACCGTCAACACTGTAAAGGTCATTTTGGAGACGTTGCTTCCAATTTTGTTGGACTTTTACCCGACATTGAGATGAAATGACTCTCAAACCCTGTCGCCCAATGCAACCAATAGGGTTTATTAGCATGGACGGTCCGCCTCGCACCGCGGTTCCTGGACAGTCTTTAGATCCTCTAAGCGGTTTACCAGTACTAGTGTGCGGGCCGGATTCAGCTCTGCGTGGAAGCATCATGCAGCCCATATATTTCTTCAAGCCCCTATGGGCGGGGGCCACCACCATTTGAGGTGAAAGAGTCAATTAACTTCTACCCGTCGTAAAACACCACGTTGTTCAATACACGTGTTATGATGAGTTTCCAGATTCTTGTTATAAACAAGAAAAAATGTCGTACAAACGAGAAACTTTCTCGTACAAACGAGAATATTTCTCGTTCCTACGAGAAACTTTCTCGTACAAACGAGAATATTTCTCGTTCCTACGAGAAACTTTCTCGTACGAACGAGAAAAATTCTCGTACGAACGAGAAATTTTCTCGTTCCTACGAGAAAGTTTCTCGTTCCTACGACATTTGTTTCTTGTTCATACGAGAAATTTACCATCTTCTTAATTTAATTACCCCTTATCACCTCCTTTAAAATGGCCATTGATTCGGTGCTAGGCATAGGAATCGGGGTCATTTGTATAATCCCTCTTTTGATACATACCTTTTCTGTTCAAACTGTAGTTTGTAGCCATTGCCTATGTGTACCTTTAACTGCCAAACTGCTGTTTGTTTCTTTTGTTTGTTTGAGCTGAGGTTTAACGTCCCCGTCAACACTGTAAAGGTCATTTTGGAGACGTTGCTTCCAATTTTGTGGGACTTTTGTCCGAGATTGAGCTGAAATGACATCTCAAGCCCTGCCGCCAAATGAAACCAATAGGGGTTAAATGCATGGCCGTTCCGACACGCAACACTTTACCTGGACATGCTTATATTTCTAAGCGGTTTTCCAGTACTCATTTGCGGTCAGATTCAGCTCTGCGTGGAAGCACCTTGCAGCCTCATCTATTTCTCCAAGGCCCGGTGGGCTGGGTTTAAAAAGCGGTCTGACTCACACCAGAAAGTTAACAGACAACAATTTCATATGTAATTTATCTTAGCATCACTATGGGCCAAGTGGCATCCATGTCCCATAGAGCAAAGCCTCTGATCAGACTGCGCAAATGCATAGACTGATCTGAGTCTTCACTGGATGCACATGTACGACAAAATTTCTATGAGAAATATTCTCGTTCGTACGAGATTTTTTTCTCGTTTGTACGTGAAAGTTTCTCGTTCGTACGAGATTTTTCTCGTACGTACGAGATTTTTTTCGTTTGTACGAGAAAGTTTCTCGTTCGAACGAGATTTTTTCTCGTACGTACGACATTTTGTCTTGTCATAACGCCAACACGGGTATTGATTAACTTGGCGTTTTACAACGGGTAGAAGTTAATTGACTCTTTCACCTCTGAGTTTCTGCGGTGAATTCTTCCATCTTTGTACATGTATTTGGAATCGTCCATTGTTACAACGCATAATGTAGTAATGTAATAATTACTACATTTTGAAATTTTTACTACATTATGCGTTGGCATAGTCGACGCGAAATGAAATAAAATGTCGTTTTTACTACATTATGCGTCGATACTAAGAGGTTTGAGCAAAATGAAAGAATTATTTCATTTTGCGGCGATGGGTGGCATACTTAATTTTACTTCATTATGCGTCAACAGTTTGTTTGTTTGATTTGAGGTTTAACGTTCCCGTCAAGACTATTTAGGTCATTTTGGAGACATTGCTTCAAATTTTATGGGACTTTTACCCGATATTGAGATGAAATGACATCTCAATCGCTGCCGTCCAATTAAAAGCAATAGGGTTTATATGCATGGATGGGCCGACTCGCAGCAGTTTTCCTGGACAGGCTTAGACCTTCTAAGCAGATTACGAGGACTCATGTACGGGCGGTATCAGCTCTGCGTGGAAGCATCGTGCAGCCCATCTATTTATACCCCCGGCATACGAAGTATGCAAGGGGGTATATAGTTTTTGTCCATTCTGTCTGTCTGTCTGTCTGTCTGTCTGTCTGTCTGTCTGCCTGTCTGTCTTTTGTTTGATTTGTTTGATTTGAGGTTTAACGTCCCCGTCAACACTATTTAGGTCATTTTGGAGACGTTGCTTCCAATTTCATGGGACTTTTACCCGACATTGAGATGCCGCCCAATAAACCTTTTTCTTTGTGATTTTGACCTTCAGTGTGCTTTTGTGGAAGACCGTCTTTTGGACTGTTCAACTGTGGTCTTAAAGACCACTTTTGAACCGTCTCAAATGTGGTCTAAATTGTAGGAATTTAACTGTATTGCTTCCTAAGTCTTTTCGAAGACAGCTATGTTCTACCATCATTATTTCATTATGCGTCGATATGGTGCATATCAACGCGAAATGAAATAATTTTTTTACTTCATTTCGCGTCGACTATGCCAACGCATAATGTAGTAAAAAAAATCAAAATGTAGTAATTATTACATTACTACATTATGCGTTGTAACAGTCCATACTTGTATATAGGAGGTTGAGATGAGACCAACAGCAGGATAGCAACTGGTGTTCGTGCTGGTAAGACGGCTCATTAGGAGCGTCTTATCTGGATCTACACTGTTTGCAAAAGTATCTGTACTGATATACAGGGTTGAAAGGGTTAAAGGTCGGTAGATGTACTGAAAGCATGCGTACGTGTGTATATGTTTCAAGAAATTTCTAATAATAAATAAATAAATAAATGTGATGACAGCATATATACCAGCCCTTTGTTAAATCTAAAATAGAAAATTGCATTTGTTCATACTGAATCTACAACGTTATTTATTTATTTATTTATTTTTGTTTGTATGAGCATAAAATAAATAGCTGTAGAAGAGCCGATAGCTCAAGTTTCATATTGATCACTACAGGCAGGGTCAGTTTTATCCACTGCAACTTATTTTTTTATAACCAAAGCATTGACAGCACTGGTGGGTCGATTGTTTTTTGTTTTTTTAAGGGTAGGCTGGAAAAATGATCCTGACCCATTTCGTTTAACCCTTAAATTCCTGTACTGTAAGCAAAAAGTGTAGACATTGATGAGACATCGCGTTCTTCGACACATATTCTGGGTCTACATTGTTTGCCAAACCTGACACATGATTCCAGTCCAGATTCTATATAGATAACACTCGTACGCAACACAATGATATCACAGCGATAAGAATATCGCAGCTATTTTCTATAAATTACCATTTTCTACAGATCAGTAATAGTCACGTGGACAGCAACGACTTCTGACAAATCAATCGAACCAATCACTGTTATTATAATAATGATGAGTTATCTACAAAATGGTTTTCCATCATCGACTTTACAAGCCTTAAGAGAAATTGAGTCATTACTTTGACCAAATATCCTCGTTCGTACGAGATTTTTTTCTCGTTTGTACGAGAAAATTTCTCGTTTGTACGCGAAAATTTCTCGTTTGTACGAGAATAATTCTCGTTTGAACGAGGTAATTTCTCGTTTGTACGAGAATATTTCTCGTTTGTACGAGAAAATTTCTCGTAGGAACGAGAAAAAATTCTCGTTTGTACGAGAATTTTCCTCGTTCCTACGCGAAAGTTTCTCGTTCGTACGAGATTTTTTCTCGTTTGAACGAGAAAGTTTCTCGTTTGTACGCGAAAATTTCTCGTTTGTACGAGAATATTTCTCGTTTGTACGAGAAAGTTTCTCGTTTGTACGAGAAAATATTTTTTTTTTCTCAACTTATTTTGACCCTAGTAGGCTTTCGTAGAAATCAATGGATGTCTGAAACCAATAAAAATGGCATTACATGTCTGTGGACGTTGACAACCTATCGTTTTTGTTTGTTTGTTTGAGGTTTAACGTCCCCGTCAACACAGTATAGGTCATTTTGGAGACGTTGCTTCCAATTTTGTGGGACTTTTACCCGACACTGAGATGTCCAATGAAACCAATAGGGTTTGTAAGCATTGGCCGGTCCAACTCACACCGGTTTTGCCTGGGCAGGCTTAGATCCTCTAAGCGGTTTACCAGTACTCGTTTGCGGTCGGATTCAGCTCTGCGTGGAAGCATCATGCAGCCCATCTATTTCTTCAAGCCCCGATGGGGGGGGGGGGGGGGGCCGTGACAACCTATCGTCAAGATTGGAATTGGTCTCGAGTTGGTATAGATATTTCTCAGTGCTTCTACTTTTCGTATTTTGTTAAATGACGTAGTGAAACAATACGTGACTGCATGGTTGCTGACTCCTAAATGCAACAGCCCATTACTAAATGAGAAACTTTATTGATGTTACCAAACAGTCCATCATCATCATGATCATCGTCATCATCAGCAGCATCATCATCATCATTTCAACACGAACAACAACAAGTTTATCTGACACCGCTTTGCCTGGACAGGCTTAGACCCTCTAGCGGTTTACCGGTACTCGTGTGCGGTCGGTTTCAGCTCTGCGTGGAACCATCATGCAGCCCATCTATTTCTTCAAGTCCCGATGGGCGGGGGGTCATTATATATGGAACTAACACTCAGATGTTGTCAGACTGTTCAAAACCACAGGCTGATCTACATGATTGGTGTACGCAAATTGTTTTATCATGACGTGACTTTTTATTTCTATGTATTTTATTAAGTCCGATAATGACGTCATGGTTATATTAAGATTGCTACACGAAACCTGACCTTATATGTCAGAATTTACAGGTATTACCTTTTTGGCGTGTGCTTGTTTGATCTGCCGTTTAAATTGTGGCTGTGTCCTAAATTTTAAAACTTGCAAGAATGGCTTTTTCTCGACGTGAGTACATTTACATTCTTTAGACATAATATGGCTCCATTCACATTCACGCTACACAAGGCACAGGAGTTTGAAGTTATGTCCATTAGTAATTCATAAGGTTCAAAATCAAAAGTGACACTAACTGCTTAGTTTCACTTTTGATTTTGAAACTTATGGACTACTTATGGACAAAACTTCAAGCTCCTGTGCACAAGGCTGGCCTGGCGACGACATATTTTATTCTTAGAAAGAGCATATTAAGTTCTTGGAACAAAAATCCTGTTTCATCAAATTCTCGCAATCTGCGATGTTCGCACTTTTTGTCGTATCTTGAGATGAGTGTCTTCAGCCTGGAACAAATGCCAAATGTTAACGACCCCCGTCCGTCGGAGCTTGAAACAATAGATGGGCTGCATGATGATTCCACGCAGAGCTGAATCAGACCCGCAAACGAGTACTGGTAAACCGCTAAGAGGATCTAAGCCTGCCCAGGCAAAGCGGTGCGTGTCGGACCGTCCATGCTTATAAACCCTATTGGTTTATTTGGGCGACTTGAGATGTCATTCCATCTCAATGTCGGGTAAAAGTTCCACAAAATTGGAAGCAACGTCTCCAAAATGACCTTTACAGTTGTTACGGGGACGACTCAAATCAAACAAACAAATCAGCACAAATAAATTTACAATACATGGCTAATGCGGTAAAACAATATGGTACTGTATGTAAAATTGAACATTCCTCTATTTAGAAAGCCCTGGTTAACAGGGGCAAAAACATCAGTTTGCTTATTTCTGCTTCAAGGCATAGGTTGTAGGCACTCATTAGAACCGCCTCCGCCTCAATGAGGCGGTTTTATCGAGCACCCACAATCAATATTTGGAGTATAAACAAGAAAAATATCAAACATGCTCTTCAGAAAACTAGCTATTTTGGAGATATGAAAGAATTCACTATATCACACGGGTTTGTTTAATGGTTATGTCTTCAACAAGACCCTGCAATGAAGTCCGATCGAACTTTGCATCTCTGTTATAATCATTAATATGGGGACTTTGAGTGGAATACATTATTTTCTTGGTTTTTAAAACAAAGATTGAGGGTAGGCTCCTTAGAGCCGCCTCGTTGTGGCTGTACTTACTAGTATCCACAGAAAAATGTTTGTGGGTTTTAATTAGAACCGACGCTTTAAGGTGGTTCTAGCGGGTACCCACAATCTAAGATTACATATTGAGGATAGGCTCTTTACGACCGCCTCGTTGTGGCTGTACTTACTAGTATCCACACCAGCCCCGATAGCTCAGTTGTTAGAGTGTCCGCTCCGGGGAACGGGAGGTCACGGGTTCGATCCCGGGCCGCAACATACCAAAGTCGTTAAGAATGGTACTAGCTGCCCCTCGCTTGGCACTCAGATTTACGGGGTAGAGCTAGGACTGGTCGACCCAGTGTCAGGATAATGTGACTGGGTGTGGTATCATGTAATGTGCCTGGGACATGATACTTCAGTGAGGCAGCACTATAAAAGTGAGCATTGAGCTCCCTGTCGCAACCAGACACCGTCGTGATATGACTGAAAAATTGTTGAAAGCGACGTTAAACCCGAATTCACACACACACACTAGTATCCACAAAATATGTTTGAGGGTTTTAGTTAGAACCGACGCTTTACGGTGGTTCTAGCGGATACCCACAATCTAAGATTACATATTGAGGGTAGGCTCCTTAGAACCGCATCCTTGTGGCTGCGCATACTAGTATCCACAAAATATGTTTGAGGGTTTTAGTTAGAACCGACGCTTTCAGGTGGTTCTAGCGGGTACCCACAATCTAAGATTACATATTGTGGGTAGGCTCCTTAGAACCGCCTCGTTGTGGCTGTACATATTAGTATCCACAAAATATGTGTGAGGGTTTTAGTTAGAACCGACGCTTTAAGGTGGTTCTAGCGAGTACCCACAATCTAAGATTACATATTGAGGGTAGGCTCCTTAGAACCGCCTCGTTGTGGCTGTACATATTAGTATCCACAAAATATGTTTGAGGGTTTTAGTTAGAACCGACGCTTTACGGTGGTTCTAGTGGGTACCCACAATCTAAGATTACATATTGAGGGTAGGCTCCTTAGAACCGCCTCGTTGTGGCTGTACATATTAGTATCCACAAAATATGTTTGAGGGTTTTAGTTAGAACCGACGCATTAAGGTGGTTCTAGCGAGTACCCACAATCTTAGATTACATATTGAGGGTAGGCTCCTTAACACCGCATCCTTGTGGCTGCGCATACTAGTATCCACAAAATATGTTTGAAGGTTTCAGTTAGAACCGACGCTTTAAGGTGGTTCTGGCGAGTACCCACAATATACGATTACAGTTTTGATTAAATTGAAGAGTCATGTGAGACGCCAAGTTCTGCAAGGGAAGGTCAGGTGGTTTTTCTCCGGGTACTCCGGTTTTCGTCCACCTCCGATTAACGATCGGCTCGATATGAGTGAAATAATCTTGAAAGGGCCATAAAACCAAAACACAAACAAAAAATGAAGATTCAGTTTACCTCAAATCGACAGACAAACAAAAATAAATTGTTATGACAAATGTACCAAAAAAAAACAAAAAAAAACAGTTACTGGTATTGATTGCAATTGCCTGGGTTGCCTGGCTGTTGATTATATAATTATTAGTACATGTAGGTGTGTGCGTGCGTGTGTGTGTGTGTGTGTGTGTGTGTGTGTGTGTGTGTGTGTGTGTGTGTGCGTGTGAATTCGGGTTTAACGTCGCTTTCAACAATTTTTCAGTCATATCACGACGGTGTCTGGTTGCGACAGGAAGCTCAATGCTCACTTTTATAGTGCTGCCTCACTGAAGTATCATGTCCCAGACACATTACATGATACCACACCCAGTCACATTATCCTGACACTGGGTCGACCAGTCCTAGCTCTACCCCGTAAATCTGAGTGCCAAGCGAGGAGCAGCTAGTACCATTCTTAACGACTTTGGTATGTCGCGGCCCGGGTTCGAACCCGTGACATCCCGTTCCCCGGAGCGGACACTCTACCAACTGAGCTATCGGGCCGGTATGTCGGCTTTCGTAAACTTTTCGTGAATTTTCGGCATGTGGTGAATTGCGACCCATTTACCGACCTTTTTTCGGCCCCGCCCATCGGGACTTGAAGAAATAGATGGGCAGCATGATGCTTCCACGCAGAGCTGAAACCGACCCGCATATGAGTAGTCGTAAACCGCTTAGAGGATCTAAGCCTGGCCAGGCAAAGCGGTGCGAGTGTCGCACCGTCCATGCTTATAAAACCTATTGGTTTCATTGGATGGCAGGGCATGAGATGTCATTTCATCTCAATGGCGGGTAAAAGTCCCACAAAATTGGAAGCAACGTCTCAAAAACGACCTTTACAGTGTTGACGGGGACGTTACACCTAAAATCAAACAAAACCGACCTTTATGTATTGAATAACAATATCGTCAACTTCGGGAGACGGCGAAGATAAATACATGCATTCAGTCGGGTGTGAAATTATGATAATAGAGTTCACCGGTCTCATGTCAAATTGTTCAAACTATACCTGTTTTAGAATGAAGAGCAAGAGATACACAACATAACAGAACATTATTGTACAGGCATGATGAAATCAAGCTTGGTATAGTGTTTGTGGCCAGGTAAGATATCTACCTGCTCACTTACACAGACTAGCAAGAGATATACAACATAACAGAACATTATTGTACAGGCATGTTGAAATCAAACCTGGTTTAGAGTTTGTAGCCAGGTAAGATATCTGCCTGCTCACTTACACAGACTAGCAAGAGATATACAGCACAACAGAACATTATTGTAGAGGCATGTTGAAATCAAACTTGGTTTAGTGTTTGTGGCCAGGTAAGATATCTACCTGCTCACTTACACAGACTAGCAAGAGATATACAACATAACAGAACATTATTGTAGGGGCATGATGAAATCAAACTTGGTTTAGTGTTTGTGGCCAAGTAAGATATCTGCCTGCTCACTTACACAGACTTGCAAAAAGATATACAGCATAACAGAACATATTGTAGAGGAATGTTGAAATCAAACTTGGTTTAGTGTTTGTGGCCAGGTAAGATATCTACCTGCTCACTTACACAGACTAGCACGAGATATACAACATAACAGAACATTATTTTAGAGGCAAGTTGAAATCAAACTTGGTTTTGTGTTTGTGGCCAGGTAAGATATCTACCTGCTCACTAACACAGACTAGCAAGAGATATACAACATAACAGAACATTATTTTAGAGGCATGTTGAAATCAAACCTGGTTTAGTGTTTGTAGCCAGGTAAGATATCTACCTGTTCACTAACACAGACTAGCAAGAGATATACAGCATAACAGCACATTATTGTAGAGGCATGTTGAAATCAAACTTGGTACAACATAGCAGAACGTAAGATAATTTATTAGGGTTTGTGACGAGGTAACACAACAACCTGCCTGCTCACTTATACAGACTAGCAAGATAATTGTTTTAAGGTTTGTGACTAGGTAAGACCTCGACCCGCCTGCTCACTTACACAGACTAGCAAGATAATTGTTTTAGGGTTTGCGACCAGGAAACACATGACCAGGAAACACATCAACCTGCCTGCTCACTTATCCAGACTAGCAAGATAATAGTTTTAGGGTTTGTGACCAGGTAAGATAGCAACCTGCCTGCTCACTTACACAGACTAGCAAGATAATTGTTTTAGGGTTTGCGACCAGGAAACACATCAACCTGCCTGCTCACTTATCCAGACTAGCAAGATAATTGTTTAGGGTTTTGTGACCAGGTAAGATATCAACCTGCCTGCCCACTTACTCAGACTAGCAAGAGAATTGTTTTAAAGTTTGTGACCAGGTAAGACATCAATCTGCCTGCTCACTTTCACAGACTAGTATCAGAATTGTTTTAGGGTTTGTGACCACGTAAGACATCAATCTTCCTGCTCACTTACACAGACTAGCAAGAGAATTGGTTTGGAGTTTGTGACCAGCTACGATATCAATTTGCCTGCTCACTTACACAGACTAGCAAGAGAATTGTTTTAGGGTTTGTGACCAGGTAAGACATCAACCTGTCTGCCCACTTATACGGACTAGCAAGAGAATTGTTTTGGAGCTGGTGACCAGTTAAGACATCAACCTACCTGCTCGCTTACACAGACTAGCAAAATAATAGTTTTAGGGTTTGTGACCAGGAAAGATATCAATCGTCCTGCTCACTTACAGAGATTAGCAAGAGAATTGTTTTAAGGTTTGTGACCAGGTAAGATATCAATCTGCCTGCTCACTTACACAGCCTAGCAAGAGAATTGTTTTTTTTTTTGGTTAGAGACCAGGCAAGTCATTAATCCGCCTGCTAACTTACACAGACTAACAAGAGAATAGCTTTAGGGTTTGTGACAAGGTAAGATCATATTAATCTGCCTGCTCACTTATACAGACTAGCAAGATAATTGATTTATGGTTTGTGATCAGCCTGCTCACTTACACAGACTAGCAAGAGATATAGAACGGGCCTCCGTGGCCTAGTGGATAAGAGCGCTGACTCTTAATCATTAGGTCTCTCACAGCTGTGGGTTCGAGCCTGGCTCCGGACACATGTGAGACGCAAAGTTCTGCAACGGAAGGTCGGGTGGTTTTTTCTCTGGGTACTCCGGTTTTCGCCCACCTCTGATTAACGATCGGCTCGATATGAGTGAAATAATCTTGAAAGGGCCGCAAAAGCAAAACAACAACAAAAAAGACAAACAAGGGATATAGAAACTAAGGTTATCAAAATATCCACGAAGAGATTTTGATTGATTTGAGGTTTAACGTCACTGTCAACACTGTAAAGGTCATTTTGGAAACGTTGCTTCCAATTTTGTGGGACTTTTTGGAATGACATCTCAAGCCCTGACGCCTAATTAAACCAATATGGTTTATAAGCATGGACGGTCCGACACGCACCGCTTTGCCTGGGCAGGCTTAGCTCCTCTAAGCGGTTTACCAGTACTCTTGTGCGGGTCGGTGTCAGCTCTGCGTGGAAGCATCTTGCAGTCCATCTATTTCTTCAAGCCCCTATGGGCGGGGGCCGATCCACTAAGAGATAACTATGATGGTGTTGATCAGTCTGTGCTGATGGTCAAGTTGATCTGCACTTTTGTCGTTTACAATTGGAAACAGTTTTTATGACTTTGCTGAAATATAAAGCTATTGATCTGCACTTTTGTCGTTTACAATGGGAAACAGTTTTTATGACTTTGCAGCAAACTTCAGTTGTTAGATTGTAAATTGCAAAAATGTAAAGTTCTGGTTCAGTTAACCTTTATATACCAATGGAATCGTCCATCTTTTAAGTTTGGGGAAGTGCATTTCCAATGACAGGGTTTTCAGGTTTGTTTTGATTGCAGTAAGTTTTACGAAAATTTATATTTTTTATGCAAACAGTGTAGGCCCAGATCAGACGCCGCGTTCTGTGGCGTCTGATCTGGGTCTACACTGTTTGTCAATGTCCCCAAAAGGGCCGCTAGGCATATTTGGGTGAATGTCACGACAAGGTTTCTTATTTTCAACCCGAAACTTATAGGCATGTAATTACTTGTTCTCTTACAAGAGAGCAATACTGACATGTTTACAAGTTAACCGAATTCTTATATTTTTTTTTGTGCTACGGTAGCTAGACCTTGTCAAGAAAACTGTCCAATTATGTTTTCCTTGATAAACGTAGGTTTCTTCGTTCTTTTCGGACGGTTTCGGACCTGCACACACCTAAACATATGTTCTTGATGGAAGTTACGTCTGTCAAATCAGACAGATCTTGTTAAGAGGGCGTATTTTCTAACCAACTAACCTTCTTGAACCCTCTGTTATTCTCTGCTGGCTGGCCTATGTGGTCCTCCATACAGGTGGCGTGTCGATCAGGCGACCCGACTTTGCGAACTATTGTGGCAAGGCCATCGCATGATCGTACACGTGTACTGACCCATCCCTATATAAGTGACTGACCGCTCAACATCGGGTGTTGGACAATATTTCCAGAGCCGATGTTGCAGTATCGAGCATAGGCCGATAGCAGTGAGTAAAATGATTTTTATTTATTATCTTTGATTCTTAGATGCAGCGCTATTCTTGCTTGTCAGTATCCTCCTTGTGTTAATATTGCCATTTCTTTTCCCTGTACAGCACATAGGGGGGCACCTTAGTGTTGGGCAGAGAAGAAATGGAACTTAAGCGCTGGATCTATTGCTTACACGGATCGCCATCTATTGTAAGGGTAGATAATTTTGGCGATTTATGTACCGTTCATAGTAGGGGAGATAACTGCGTTAGGATTAAAAGATACCGTGGAAGACGGCATTTGTTCATAGGGCACGCACGCACGCACGCATCTTTTTGCAATATAATTTGTGTAGATTCTGATCAGGCGCAGTTTAAGGTCACACATACCATCATTATCGGCGCTTCATTGCATTGAAGGTCCTGATCAGACGCAGCACTGAATTTTCTCAATAATGTTATTGTACATGTTTTTTCTCTTCTTTCGTTGGAAGACTGTTCAGATCCAATGAAAGATTTAATACAATAGTGCCAGGGTGCATTTTCTGTAGACCCTGATCAGACGCCACCTGCGTCTACGCGCGATATGTTTTTTATCAATCATATGGCTCCAAGCAGAGTTTCCAGATATTATGAGGGGAGTACATTTTGCTCACCGGTCTAGCCTGTAAGACTGGGCGAGCATACTGTACTCGATTATGGATGACAAAATAATGTCCTTTACTCGCCGTCTGTTGGCAAGGCGTGGAGTCCCAGCATCTATGGCTGGTTGTCATCATGAGTTAGTACCCTTTATGCTTAGTTTAGAGTCGGTGTACTTATATCAGAGTACTCCGAGCGATACACTGTCGCTGCAGTGTTAAAATAACGGTGGTGCACTCATTTTTTCGTGTTTCTGCTTTGGCATGCGGGTTGTGGGTACTCGTTAGAACGGCCTCACGCAGTGATACTGTTCTAACGTGTGGGCGCGGTCCGTATTCTGGGCAGAAGTAGGGAACAATGGCAAACTTTTGCACCGTCATTTTCAGCCATATGTTTTGTTAGAAGAACATTATATTTATGGTAACGCATTGGTTGTTTGCGCAATGGCGTTCTAAGGGACAAATTCCAATCATTTAAGTGTAATGTTTCTGTATTTTATTTGTACATGTATAAGCTCGTTTCTTAAGTGTAATAGTTTTGTCTTAAATGTAGTAAGCTTTGGTGCACTGAGGTTATATCAGTCCCACCACTTGTATTCGGCCGCAACGTCGTGACGTCAAATTGACGTTGACGTCCTGACCGTTGACGTCGAATATACGTTGATATAACGCTCGCTTGCCCGCTCCTAGTGATCTGTTATGCAGGTTTCCCGTGCAATGAGGGGTGGCTGTCAATTATCGCATTTGTCAAAGGTCCAATTATCCTGAAAGTTTCACAACCCCCCACTTGCGCGGGCATGGCATCACACATCAGGGAGAGAATTTGAAAAGTTGAGGTTAGCAGAGATTATTATGAGATGTGCGTTAATTTCAGACATCTACAAGCTTTATGATCTACCAATGGCCTGTGGCCGGTAGTAGCATCTAATCGACTATTTTGTCAAGCCAAGAGGGTAATCCATACTTGACGTAGTCAGAGACGAATCTCTTATATGAAGGAAGAATCTCCAACATGAAGGACGTGTAAAGGAGGCATAAGGCGTCCCGTGTATCAGAGATCTCCTTAATCGTGTATGGTTCCAAAAATGAACACATCTCGTATATTAAAAAT
The DNA here is from genome assembly GCA_963580285.1 of Lucinisca nassula. NCBI lineage: Eukaryota > Metazoa > Mollusca > Bivalvia > Lucinida > Lucinidae > Lucinisca > Lucinisca nassula. Next base: position 3,079,385 of record OY757020.1, on the reverse strand, counting down.
CCTAAAAATGGAAACAGAAAAGGAATTCTCTTATTGCTCCTAAGAGCATTGTGTCTTAAATGTAAGGCATAAGTAACTGTTGTTTTCCGTGAGTGTGTGTTGTGTACTGTTTTATTGAAGTAACGTGTACTGTTTTATTGAATAAAACGTGTACTGTTTTATTGATGTTGTAAATAAATATTTGTTACTTGGACCTTGTTCTTTCTCGATTAGACCACCCCTCTTCTATCTTGACGCACGCTGCCTTTGGGTGTGTGTGAGGCTGAACGGAGCCGCGGGCTAGCTCAACCTCCCACTCACCGGAAGTCACGTGACATTGGTGTCAGAAATGGGATAAGGTCTTTGAAAGAAAGTGCAGGTCTTAAGTTATTAACGGGCTCATTTGCATGTGTTGTTCTCATAGTCCAAGAGCCCATTCATTTATATTTTTGTTTGTGATATGAAGCTACATGTATGTTCAAGTATTGTTATATTACTGTGAAATCAAATCATGTGAATTATCATGTAAGGAGTTAGTAACTTAAGGGAATACTGAGATACAGCTTCATCCTTTTCTCGGATGGTGGTTAGAGTTTCTCTTTTCTTAGTTATGTTAAAGTAATGATTTGATGTGTTGAATAGATAAGCTGGTAACAAATGCAAGTTTAAAAGATGTGTTGTTATGTTTCTATTTCTACTCTTTTCTTTTTCAGCCGTTGTCCCCACACCCAGAGGTCTTCCACGACGTCACATGGAGTTGTCACAGAAGTTGTATGAGATACTGGAAGATCTGGGAGTGTCTGATGAGATACGACGGATGAAAATGGACGAATGGACCAGAAGAGAAATATTGGAAACTATATATAAACAGCCATTTATGAGTGTTAATGTTTTTGGGAGTAGTGTGGAAGGAACGTCGACATTAGGCATGGGCTCTGATGTCGATCGTGTTTTAACTATCAGTAACCTTAACGTAGTGACTGATCCTGCTGACCATCCTGTAGGCACATGTTTACTGATGGTCCAGAATCAAACCACGTCTCCAGGATATTGTAAGTTACAAGTAGTACATAATGGAAATGCTCTGTTGGGAAACAATCCTGAGGTTATTAGTCAACTTCCTCTTGATATACAGGACTGGGTTAAATTCTGTACTGACAAGAATAATAGACTGGTCTGTTCATTTAATCCTCCTAATGTTATTACTCAGGGCGTTGACAGTAGACAAGGACCAGCACTGTCAACAGATGCATCAGGATCAGCAATGCCAGTAGATATTGTAATAGCATTAAAGTGTAGCAAGTGGCCAGAATGTGCTTCTGAATGGCTGAACAGACAAAGACATTACCACTGGCCAACTACTGAAAAGATAAATTTATGTGAAACATTTGGATGTTTGTTTGTTCCAGTCGGACCCCCAAACAGTGATGAACAACACCTTATGTGGAGAGTGTCATTATCACAACAGGAAAGATTGCTTGTGACTAATTTTAATTCAGTGCAGCAGAAATGTTATGTACTGTTAAAGATCATAAAGAAAGACTTAATAGTTCCCTTTGTTCCAGATTCATTAAGTTCATATCATATCAAGACCTGTATGTTTTATCTTATAGAAAATACTCAGTTTGAATTTTGGAGGCCCAAGAATTTACTTGGTTGTGTAGTCGCTACCTTAACTCTTCTGTCACAATGGACTGAAACTGGCATCTGTCCTAATTACTTTATACCAGCATCAAACTTGTTCATCAGACGTGTCCATGGAGATGTGAGACAACAGCTTCATCAGCGCTTGCAGCTTTTATTATCAGATGATTGTAAATTTCTTACTGACATTAAAACTAATGACATTGGTGACCATTTACACATTTACTGTGATCCGTCTGTTACAACAGCAACAAAAACGTACTTTAGTAAACGCTTGAATGAGTACAAACAGTTGACACAGTTATCAATTCAGTTGAATCACCTTGGTAATGTTTTCAGGATGAGAAAGGTTTATATTTCTGCAGCATTAAAGGCTGATTCTGATTCACCCTTAGAGTCACTGAAGATAAAAAAGCTCGAATTAACGAGTCCTGGACTGAGCCCCGGTCATACAGCAGAGCAAACACAGCGTGCAATAACTCCAGTGTTACCATACATAGGAATAAGTATCATGTCTGGTGTTGTGACCTTGGCAGTAAAACAAGGAAAACCAACAGAACAAATCTTGTCTTACTTGATAAGTGAAAACTGGAACAGCCTAACTTCACAATCTGATTCTTTCTCGGCAAAGATCAAACAGGCAACGTTAATGTATATGTTAGGTTATTACAATCCTTCTCTTGATATTTTGTTCTCACTGAGCAGTCTAGTCAGGTTTACTCTTTGTCGCTGCTATGAAGACAGAGTTGTACATCCTGTCGACAATGGTCTTATTGAAGCATTGCCACCGCTGTCACATGTCACTACAGAATATCTCAGGTCAAATATGATTATACCTTGTGTATATTTCATACCAGCTGAGAAGGATGTCACACCCACCGCTCTGTGTTATGAAATGATACGGAAATATGATCCTCATACACCACCAAGAAATAGGGTCCGGGGTATAGCTGATCTATTCTGTGGTGACTGGGCCTTTGTAGATGCTCAGTTTCTGCTTCATTTCTTACTCTTTCTGAACCATGACAAACTTAACATGGCCACTCATGCCTCAGCTGATATAGACAATATGGAAACATTGTTAGGTACACGTGGTATCAGTCATAGAGAAACATGTCTCAATCTTCTAGGGTGGGTGTATAAAGAACGAGGTCATGTTTACAAAGCAATGGAATGTTTCAGGAAATCGCTGCTTATAAAACCTTATTGGAATGCTGCATTTTGGCATATTATAGTATGTATTGCCACTTACGTAGCTGCCGTATGTAGACAGATGACCTACATTTGGATGTATCATCCACCACCCTGTTTTATTGAATTACATTAAAATTCCCATATTACGACCACCTTTGGGACTGTTCAAAAGTGGTCTTTAAGACCACTTTTGAACAGTCCCAAAGGTGGTCCCTGGCCAGAGGACACTGTATGCAGAAAACAGGAAGAAAGAATAACTGCAATATACTAAATAAGCTTTTAAAAGCAGAATTATGTCTCCCCCCGAAAAAAAATTTCGGAGAGACATATTGTTTTTTCCCCGGGCGTCTGTCTGTCCGTCTGTCTGTCTGTCCGTCTGTCACACTTTCGTGTCCGCTCTGTAACTTGAAAACCGTTAGAGCTATCGTCACGAAACTTCGTATAAATATTAATCAGCATTAGACGACGTGCAGTGCGCAAGAACCATAACTCTCGCATTTATACTTTGTGAATTATCTCCCTTGGAAGTTTGTTGGTATGTATATATGTATGGGCAAATCGTGTCCGGTCAATAACTTTCTTATTTTTTGATGGATTTTAAAATTACTCGGCAGAAATATTAACAACCATAAGACGATGTGTGGTGCACATGAGGCAGGTCGGTACCTCAAAGGTCAAGGTCATACTTAGAGGTCAAAGGTCAAAAAAGGGGCCTTTTTTCGTATTTGGTCAATAACTTTCTTATTTTAAGATGGATTTTAAAATTACTTGGCATAATTGTTAACAACCATAAGACAATGTGTGGTGCGCATGAGGCAGGTCGGTACCTCAAAGGTCAAGGTCATACTTAGAGGTCAAAGGTCAAAAAAGGGGCCTTTTTTCGTATTTGGTCAATAACTTTCTTATTTTGAGATGGATTTTAAAATTACTTGGCATAATTATTAACAACCATAAGACGATGTGTGGTGCGCATGAGGCAGGTCGGTTCCTCAAAGGTCAAGGTCATACTTAGAGGTCAAATGTCAAAAAAGGGGCCTTTTTTCGTATTTGGTCAATAACTTGCTAATTTTGAGATGGATTTTAAAATTACTTGGCATAATTATTAACAATCATGAGACGATGTGTGGTGCACATGAGGCAGGTCGGTACCTCAAAGGTCAAGGTCATACTTAGAGGTCGTCAAAGGTCAAAAATTGGGCCTTTTTATTCGTATTTGGTCAATAACTTTCTTATTTTGAGATAGATTTTGAAATCACATGGCAGAAATGTGAACCAATATAAGGCGATGTGTTGGGCGCATGACCCAGGTTGGTACCTCAAAGGTCAAGGTCATACTTAGAGGTCAAAGGTAAAAAAAGGGGCCTTTTCGGATTTTGTCAGTAACTTGCCTATTTTTAAATCAAGGTTGGTTGGTAAATACCGGTGGCGGGAATTCCCACTGGTATTTACCGGTAATAACCGTCCTGGGAAATACCCCAAATTTCAGCAAAAGTGGGAAATTCTGGGAAATAGTGGGAAATATGATTTTTGTTTAGTTATTTCATAGAAAAAAAAACACTATTAATGTTTGTGTAATTAAACTGAAATAATGAACAGTTAGCTATTCTGCAATATGCCTCCCCATACATATATGTCATAAGTCTGCTTTTACTCAACCAAACAAAAGCATAAATATAAAGTGATTTGTTGTTATGTAGGGTGCAAAGAGTTATTTAAAATCACTCCTATGCTTAAGAATATAAAATACCATAATGATCCCAATACATATATTTGGGACAAACATGCCCGGGTAAACAGTGCAGACCCAGATCAGAATCACTTACCTTCTTTAAGAGAGTTTGTCATTGGTACTACATGTTTTGTATGCTTTAGAGTAACACTAAACCACATGGTTAAATTTTTGGAGATTTACAACAACTCTTTGGATGTTTGAATTTTCAGGATGTTTACACTAGAAAAGGTTGTCAAGTAATCATACTCCTAATGCTAAAAGGTGTGATAATTTAATTGTTTGTTTGAGACAGGTATTAAAAGAACAGCTGAATTAAGCATAAAAGGTTTCTTAAATTATCTACATATACTCACCTAAGTATTAAAATTACGGTACATGTATAAAATTACAAGTCAAGGGATATAGCTGAAAGTTAAAAACTAATATTTTAGAATCACGTTTGAAAAGAAATTATATACATTCTATATGAAGTCAAGGGACTATAGATATCTTTCAAGTTATTCAATATAAAAAGGGCTGGAAAATTCTTCAAACTTTCAGTTTCACTTGTCCTACATGACTAAGTGCATGTAAACTTTGGTAAATGTTGTAAGGATTAGACAAACTTTTTACTTGTCCTTCAGTTTTTTTTGTCACTGCAAGCAGACAAGTGGAATTTTCAAGCCCTGCATGAACTTTAAATAATTTTGCTTTCAAATAGCTAGGTAGTTGGGGTATATTAAGCATTCTCTATTGGTAACACCTATGTAAATATATATTTCCCAGTATTTCCCGGGAAATCCCTGTATTTCCCGGGAATTCCCTGTATTTCCCGCCGTCCAGGGAAATATGAGTATTTCCCGCTTTTTTTGCCAACCTTGTTTTAAATAGAATTTGAAGTTACTTGGCAAACATGTTAACTATCATGGGACGATGTGTTGCATGCATGATTCAGTTTGGTACCTAAAATGTCAAGGTCATACATAGAGGTCAAAGGTAAAAAAGGGGCCTTTTTTCGTGTTTGGTCAATAACTTTATTTTTAGATGGATTTTGAAATTGCTAGGCAGAAATGTTAACCACCATGAGATGATGTGTTGCACGCATGACCCAGTTTAATACCTGAAAGGTCATGGTCATACATAGAGGTTAAAGGTAAAAAAAGGGCCTTTTTGTGTTCTGTCAATAACTTTCTTATTATGCCCCCAACTTTGGAAAAGTTTGAGGGGCATATTGGTTCTGGTTCTTCGTCCGTTCGTCCGTCCATTACGCTTTTGATGCATAGCATAACTAAGAACCGTGTATGCTAGGGTTTTGAAATTTCATATATGGATTCCTCATGGAAAATTAGCTGACGCGTATTTTATTTCTCGTCCGGATTATGCCCCCTTCAAGAGTTATTGCCCTTTGAATTTTTTTTTAATAAAATCTTGTCAGCAAGATATCTCGAAAACTATTGGAGCTAAAGCCTTGAAAGTTGATGGTAGATGAACTGATTAACTTTTGACAAAATTCCGAAAAAAAAACTTTGTGAGTTATGGCCCTTTGTCATTTTGGTAATTTGTGCCCATTGTAATGTTCTTCGTCCGTTCGTCCATCCATTACGCTTTTGATGCATAGCATAACTAAGAACCAGCATAACTAAGAACCATGTATGCTAGGGTTTTGAAATTTCATATATGGATTCCTCATGGAAAATTAGCTGAAGCGTATTTTTTTTCTCGTCCGGAATATGCCCCTTTCAAGAGTTATTGCCCTTTGAAATTTTTTTATAAAATCTTGTCAGCAAGATATCTCAAAAACTATTGGAGCTAGAGCCACGAAAGTTGGTGAACAGATTGTTGGTGATGAGTAGATGAACTGATTAACTTATGACAAAATTCCGAAAAATACTTTGTGAGTTATGGCCCTTTGTCATTTTGGTAATTTGTGCCCATTGTAATGTATGCTAAAAGTGATGCATAGCATAACTTTAGAACAGTGTATGCTATAATTTTGAAATTTCATATTTGCATTTCTGATGGAAAATAAGCTGACGCGTATTTTTTTTCTCGTCAGGATTATGCCCCTTTCAAGAGTTATTGCCCTTTGAATTTTTTTTAATAAAATCTTGTCAGCAAGATATCTCAAAAACTATTGGAGCTAGAGGCTTGAAAGTTGGTGAATATATCGGTGGTGATGAGTAGATGAACTGATTAACTTTTGACAAAATTCCAAAAAAAAACTTTGTGAGTTATGGCCCTTTGTCATTTTGGTAATTTGTGCCCATTGTAACGTATGCTAAAAGTGATGCATAGCATAACTTTAGAACCGTGTATGCTAGGGTTTTGAAATTTCATATATGGGTTCCTCATGAAAAATTAGCTGACGCGTATTTTTTTTTCTCGTCCGGATTATGCCCCTTTCAAGAGTTATTGCCCTTTGAAATTTTGTTAATAAAATATTGTCAGCAAAATATCTCAAACACTATTGGAGCTAGAGCCTTGAAAGTTGTTGAGTATATTGGTGGTGATGAGTGTATGAACTGATTAACTTTTGAAAAAATTCCGAAAAATACTTTGCGAGTTATGGCCCTTTGTCATTTTGGTAATTTGTGCCCATTGTAATGAATCCTAAAAGTGATGCATAGCATAACTTTAGAACTGTGTATGCTATGGTTTTGAAATTTCATATATGCATTCCTAATGGAAAATAAGCTTACACATATTTTTTTCTCATCCTGATTATGCCCCTTTCAAGAGTTATTGCCCTTTGAATTTTTTTTAATAAAATCTTGTCAGCAAGATATCTCAAAAACTGTTGGAGCTAGAGCCTTGAAAGTTGGACCATGAGTCATGTGCAAGACCAAGGTCCATACCTCCAATGTCAAGGTCATACCTAGAGGTCAAAGGTAAAAAAAAGGACAGTCAATAACTTCCTTATTCTTTGATGGATTATGAAATTACTTGGCAGAAATGTTAACCATCATGAGACGATGTGTTGTACCGCAAAGGTCAAGGCCATACTTAGAGGTCAAAGGTAAAAAAGTGCTTTTTTTGTTTACGGCCAATAACTTTTTTATTTTTCTATGAACATTTTTAAAGTTAGTATGCAGAAATAGTCATCTTCATTAGATGATGTGTTGCACACAAGACCCAGCTCAATGCCTCCAATGTCAAGGTTATACTTAGCAGTCAAAAACGGGGGAGACATCTGTGTTTTTGTAGAAAAACAAATTCTAGTTAGACTTAATTTGAGGTGGTCTTAATAGCGGAATTCCACTGTATATGATAATTGCAAGCTGCGGTATCCACAGGATCCAGGCATCCATGTTGAAATCCTACTACCGTCAATTTTGTACTTACTTATTTCTTTACTATACAATTCTTTCGGATGTACTTGCATCAGCCCGATGTCTGTTGGAGTTTGATAAATCTTAAAGTGAATGACCACCTTTTTTTCTCAGATCCATTTTACAATAATACCGTTGAGGAACGATAAAATCATATTTTTCTCCTAAACTGTTTCTCTAATTAACTGTAATGGCTCATTAAAGTTGTTTATAGGGTGTGAGACATTTTTACAGATTATATCTCCTGCAGTGACCTCAATGTCAGGTACAAGTCCCACAAAATTGGAAGCAACGTCTCCAAAATGCACTTGAACGTGAGCCTACAGTGTCACGGGTCTGATTCACTTGAATGTGAGCCTTCAGTGTCACTGGTCTGATGCACTTGAATGTGAGCCTTCAGTGTCGCTGATCTGATGCACTTGAACGTGAGCCTTAAGTGTCACTGGTCTGATGCACTTGAACGTGAGCCTTCAGTGTCACTGGTCTGATGCACTTGAATGTGAGCCTTCAGTGTCACTGGTCTGATGCACTTGAATGTGAGCCTTCAATGTCACTGGTCTGATGCACTTGAATGTGAGCCTTCAGTATCACTGGTCTGATGCACTTGAATGTGAGCCTTCAGTGTCACTGGTCTGATGCACTTGAACGTGAGCCTTCAGTGTCACTAGTCTGATGCACTTGAATATAAGCGTTCAGTGTCTCTGGTCTAATGCACTTGAACGTGAGCCTCCAATGTCACTGGTTTGATTAACTTGAACGTGAGCCTTCAGTGTCACAGGTCTGGTGCACATGAACGCGAGTCTTCAGTGTCACTGGTCTGATGCACTTGAACGTGAGCCTTCAGTGTCACTGGTCTGGTGCACATGAACGCGAGTCTTCAGTGTCACTGGTCTGATGCACTTGAACGTGAGCCTTCAGTGTCACTGGTCTGGTGCACATGAACGCGAGTCTTCAGTGTCACTGGTCTGATGCACTTGAACATGAGCCTTCAGTGTCACTGGTCTGATGCACTTGAATGTGAGCCTTCACTGTCACTGGTCTAATGCACATGAATATAAGCGTTCAGTGTCTCTGGTCTAATGCACTTGAACGAGAGCCTCCAATGTCACTGGTTTGATTAACTTGAACGTGAGCCTTCAGTGTCACTGGTCTGATGCACTTGAATGAGAGCCTTCAGTGTCGCTGGTCTGATGCACTTGAACGTGAGCCTTCAGTGTAACTGGTCTGATGCACTTGAACGTGGGCCTTCAGTGTCACTTGCCTGATGCACTTGAATGTGAGCCTTCAGTGTCACTGGTCTGATGCACTTGAACGTGAGCCTTCAGTGTCACTGGTCTGATGCACTTGAATGTGAGCCTTCAGTGTCACTGGTCTGATGCACTTGAACGTGAGCCTTCAGTGTCACTGGTCTGATGCACTTGAATGTTAGCCTTCAGTGTCACTGGTCTGATGCACTTGAATGTGAGCTTTCAGTGTCACTGGTCTGATGCACTTGAATGTGAGCCTTCAGTGTCACTGGTTTGATGTACTTGAACGTGAGCCTTCAGTGTCACTGGCCCGATGCACTTGAACGTGAGCCTTCAGTGTCACTGGTCTGATACACTTTAATGTTGGCCTTCAGTGTCACTCGTCTGATGCACTGGAATGTGAGCCTTCAGTGTCACTGTTCTGATGCACTTGAACATGAGCCTTCAGTGTCACTGATCTGATGCACTTGAACGTAAGCCTACAGTGTAATTGATTTGGTTCACTTGAACGGGTGCCTTCAGTGTCACTGGTTTGATGCACTTTAACGTGAGCTTTCAGTGTCACTGGTCTCGTGCACTTGAACGTGAGCCTTCAGTGTCACTGGTCTGATGCACTTGAACGTGAATCTTCAGTGTCATTGGTCTGATGCACTTGAACGTGAGCCTTCAGTGTCACTGGTCTGATGCACTTGAATGTGAGCCTTCAGTGTCACTGGTCTCGTGAACTTGAACGTGAGCCTTCAGTGTCACTGGTCTGATGCACTTGAACGTGAGTCTTCAGTGTCACTGGTCTGATGCACTTGAACGTGAGCCTTCAGTGTCACTGGTCTGATGCACTTGAACATGAGCCTTTAGTGTCACTGGTATGATGAACTTGAACGTAAGCCTTCAGTGTCACTGGTCTGATGGACTTGAACGTGAGCTTGTAGTGACACTTGTCTGATGCACTTGAACGTGAGCCTTCAGTGTTACTGATCTGGTGCACTTGAACGTTAGCCTGTAGTGTCACTGGTGTGATGCACTTGAACGTGGGCCTTCAGTGTCACTGATGTGGTGCACTTGAACGTGAGCCTGTAGTGTCACTGGTCTGATGCACTTGAACGTGAGCCTTCAGTGTTACTGATCTGGTGCACTTGAACGTTAGCCTGTAGTGTCACTGGTCTGATGCACTTGAACGTGAGTCTTCAGTGTCAATGGTCTGATGCACTTGAACGTGAGTCTTCAGTGTCACTGGTCTGATGCACTTGAACGTGAGCCTTCAGTGTCACTGATCTGGTGCACTTGAACGTGAGCCTGTAGTGTCACTGGTCTGATGCACTTGAACGTGAGCCTGTAGTGTCACAGGTCTGATGCACTTGAACGTGAGCCTGTAGTGTCACTGGTCTGATGCACTTTAACGTGAGCCTCCCGTGTTACTGATCTGGTGCACTTGCACGCGAGTCTTTAGTGTCACTGGTCTGATCACTTGAACGTGAGTCTTCAGTGTTACTGATCTGGTGCACTTGCACGCGAGTTTTTAGTGTCACTGGTCTGATGCACTTGAACGTGAGTCTTCAGTGTCACTGGTCTGATGCACTTGAACGTGAGCCTTCAGTGTCACTGGTCTGATGCACTTGAACATGAGCCTTTAGTGTCACTGATAGGATGAACTTGAACGTAAGCCTTCAGTGTAACGGGTCTGATGCACTTGAACGTGAGCCTTCAGTGTTACTGATCTGGTGCACTTGAACGTGAGCCTGTAGTGCCACTGGTCTGATGCACTTGAACGTGAGCCTTCAGTGTCACTGATGTGGTACACTTGAACGTGAGCCTGTAGTGTCACTGGTCTGATGCACTTGAACGTGAGCCTTCAGTGTCACTGATCTGGTGTACTTAAACGTGAGCCTGTAGTGTCACTGGTCTATTGCACTTTAACGTGAGCCTTCCGTGTTTCTGATCTGGTGCACTTGAACGCGAGGCTTCAGTGTTACTGGTCTGATGCACTTGAACGTGAGCCTTCAGTGTCACTGATCTGGTACACTTGAACGTGAGCCTGTAGTGTCACTGGTCTGATGCACTTGATCGTGAGCCTTCAGTGTCACTGGTCAGGTGCACTTGAACGTGAGCCTTCAGTGTCACTGATCTGATGCACTTGAATGTGGGCCTTCATTGTCACTGGTCTGAATCACTTGAACGTGAGCCTTTAGTGTCACTGGTCTGATGCACTTAAATATAAGCGTTCAGTGTCTCTGGTCTGATGCACTTGAACGTTAGGCTTCAGTGTTACTGGTCTGATGCACTTTAATATAAGCGTTCCGTGTCTCTGTTCTGATGCACTTGAACGTTAGCCTTCAGTGTTACTGGTCTGATGCACTTGAACGTGAGCTTTTAGTGTCACTGGTTTGATGCTCTTGAACGTAAGCCTTCAGTGTCACTGATCTGGTGCACTTGAACGTTAGTGTCACTGGTCTGATGCCCTTGAATACGAGCTTTCAGTGACACTGGTCTGGTGCACTTGAACGTGAGCCTTCAGTGTCACTGGTCTGGTGCACTTGAACGTGAGTCTTCAGTGTCACTGGTCTGATGCCCTTGAATACGAGCGTTTAGTGACACTGGTCTGGTGCACTTGAACGTGAGCCTTCAGTGTCACTGGTGTGATGCACTTAAACTTGAGCCTTCAGTGTCACTGGTCTGATGCACTTGAACGTGAGTCTTTAGTGTCACTGGTCTGGTGCACTCGAACGTGAGCCTTCAGTGTCACTGGTCTGATGCATTTGAACGTTAGCCTTAAGTGTTGGAACTTCATAATTCTGAGCCTTCATCGGCAGTATAAGACTGACCAGAGCTTCCAGTGCTGAACCCGACTCATCTGAGTATTTGCTGTAGCTTTGGTTTATCTGAACATTCGATGTTTCTTGTGTCTTAACTAAGTTTTCATTGTTAGACCTGATTGAACAAACTTCTTTAATGTATCTGCCCAAACTGAGCTTTCTTGGCTGTTGGTGACTGAACTCAGTCTTCATTGTTGTATCTGATCGAACTAACCTGACCGAACTAACCGAACTGAGCTTTCTTGGCTGTTGGTGACTGAACTCTGTCTTCATTGTTGTATCTGATCGAACTAACCTCTATAATGTTCCTGACCGAACTGAGCATTCTTAGCTGTTGGTGACTGAATGCAGCCTTCATTCCTGTACCTGATTGAACTCACCTCTTTAATGTTCCTGAACGAACTGGGCTTTCTTAGCTGTTGGTGACTGAACCCAGCCTTCATTGATGTACTGTTTAATGTACCTGACAGAACTGAGCTTTCTTGGCTGTTGGTGACTGAACATTGCTGTAACGACCGAATTGAGCCGTCTTCAATGACTCAGATCAACCTATACATCCATATAGTCTGATCCGGTCTTCGTTTTGAGCTGTATGGCGATGAATATATACATATCTAATCCCTCTAAAACAATTTTAGCCACCCACGTGAAGAAAGAAAAAGTGACATGGTCTCCCAGCAATGAATCAGATCAGTCGTAACATTCATGCAGTAGAAAAACTTCCTGACCTTCCATTGCAGAACATGTGGCCCGAGCGAACCACAGCATTAAGACTAAGTGCTCTTAGACATCAGGACACGGAGATCCCTTACTTCATGTTTAATTTGTTACTAAATTGCCGTTACGAATACAGTACAACCTCGATGGCTCGAACACTGATGGCTCGTTTCTCATGGCTGAGTCGAACACTTTCTAGAGCCCGTAGGAGAAATCTCTAGATAAGGCATAGTGGAGGATAATTTAGGAGATTGTAGTCTTTTATCTTGCAAATGTATGTTGTGTTAACTCATTAGAATCGCCTCGATGATGATGCGATTTTAATGAGTACATACAAACGGTTTTGTATATAGCCAGTGCAATTTGACATGAGACTGGTGGCCTCTATTACCACAATTTCACACCCGACTGATTGCATATATTTATTTTCGCCGTTTTCGGAAGAGGTCGATATTGTTATTCCATACATGGAGGTCGGTAAATGGGTCGGCATTCACGAGATGCCGAAAATTCACGAGCAGTTTACGAAAACCGACGTATTAGATGAAAACACTGACTAATTTATTCTTTGCATAGAGGTCAATCTCATGTCAAATTGCACCAACTATAGTTATTTTGCTATCATATAGTTATTGTGTAGTTATTGGATTGTTGTTGGTATTCGTGTATGTAGCAAGAACATTGTGTTTGACTGCATTTTATAGTAATTGTAAAATTATTTGATTGTTGTTGGTATATGTAGCAAGAACATTGCGTTTGACTGCATTTTATAGCAATTGTGTAATTATTTGATTGTTGTTGGTATATGTAGCAAGAACATTGCATTTGACTGCATTTTATAGTTATTGTATTATTATTTGATTGCTGTTGGTATATAGAGCAAGAACATTGTGTTTGACTTCATTTTATAGTTATTATGTAATTATTGGATTGTTGTTGGTATATGTAGCAAGAACATTGCGTTTGACTGCATTTTATAGTTATTGTGTAATTATTTGATTGTTGTTGGTATATGTAGCAAGAACATTGCGTTTGACTGCATTTTATAGTTATTGTGTAATTATTGGATTGTTGTTGGTATATGTAGCAAGAACATTGCGTTTGACTGCATTTTATAGTAATTGTGTAATTATTTGATTGTTGTTGGTATATGTAGCAAGAACATTGTGTTTGACTGCATTTTATAGTTATTGTGTAATTATTTGATTGTTGTTGGTATATGTAGCAAGAATATTGCGTTTGACTGCATTTTATAGTTATTGGGTTATTATTTGATTGCTGTTGGTATATGTAGCAAGAACATTGTGTTTGACTTCATTTTATAGTTGTGTAATTATTGGATTGTTGTTGGTATATGTAGCAAGAACATTGCGTTTGACTGCAATTTATATACTGACCGGAAATAGAAACTATACACTTTTGAATCGTCTCTCCTGACACACCAAGTGAATAATTTATTCAAAAGTTACTGATACATGATTAGATCCACGTCAATAGATAAAGAAAATCTGGTGTTCAAAATAAAAGTTTTTTGGGAAAATGTAAAAAAGTGCGTTTTTCGTAAAATTTGTATGTAAACGAATTTTGACTTCAACGTTTTTGCGCAAAGGCAATAACTCAAAAGAAGGTAATGAAAAAAGAACATAACATCTAAAACGTATCGAAAAACAAACATTCTATTGAAATCTCAAAAACTGTATTTTTCAGCGAAATTTTCAAAATAATGCTTCAAGCCAAAAATCGATGTAAAAACGCCTCCAATCGTTTTAACATCTTCAGTTGCATCTTAAAAATTGATTTAAACAAAAACCGCGACCAGAAATGCCATAAGTTTGGCTCACTTCCGGTATTTGGTCCAATATTTAAAGGTCGATATCTTTTCAACCATTGCGAAAATTTTCATTTTGTAAACAATATTCCCAACGATAGCTGATGTGTAACAATTGGTAAAAATGGGAATCACATTTGCGACACAAAATATTTGACTCATTGGAAACTTGAACACCAAGGTTTTGACCCTTGCCTTGAAACTGTGGCCTTGCCCGATAAATCGTAGCTATCAATGACCATTTAATTCAATACATCAATAGCATACATGCAACTGATGCTTATTTACACAACTGGAATTGAAATTTCATTGATTTGTTTTGCCGGCGACAATTTAAAAATGAGTGTATAGTTTCTATTTCCGGTGAGTATAGTTATTGTGTAATTATTTGATTGTTGTTGGTATATGTAGCAAGAACATTGTGTTTGACTTCATTTTAAAGTTGTTGTGTAATTATTTGATTGTTGTTGGTAAATATAGCAAGAACATTGCGGTTGACTTCATTTTATAGTTATTGTGTAATTATTTGATTGTTGTTGGTATATGTAGCAAGAGCATTGTGTTTGAATGCATTTTATAGTAATTGTGTAATTATTGGATTGTTGTTGGTAAATGTAGCAAGAACATTGCGTTTGACTTCATTTTATAGTTACTGTGTAATTATTTGATTGTTGTTGGTATATGTAGCAAGAACATTGTGTTTGAATGCATTTTATTAGCTCACCTGTCACGAAGTGACAAGATAAGCTTTTGGGATCACTTTTTGTCCGTCGTCCGTCGTACGTCCGTCCGTGTGTACGTGCGTGCGTGCGTCTGTAAACTCTTTCTTCAAACAACATCTCCTAAACCACTGATCGGATTTTGACCAAACTTCACAGGAATGATCCTTAGGTGGTCCCCTTTGAAAGTTGTTCCAATGGTTCCGGTCCGTTGCACATCTAGGTCACAAGAGCTAAAAATAGACTTTTTTACTGAATTTTTTTTTTTAAATTATTATTCTCTGAAACCGCAAGGCCCAGGTCTTTGATATTTGGTATGAAGCTTCATCTAGTGGACCTCTACCAAGATAGTTCAAATTTTAGCCCTGGGGCCAAAAATGCCCCCGCCCCGGGGGCCTTTGGTTTTTTTTGGCTTATATACGGAAAATCTTTAAAAACCTTCTTCTCTAAAACCACAAGGCCCAGGTCTTTAATATTTGGTGTGAAGCTTCATCTAGTGGACCTCTATCAAGATTATACAAAATATAGCCCTGGGGCCAAAAATGCATCTTCCCCGAGGGTCTTTGGCTTTACATAGGCTAAAATCTTTAAAGAATCTTTTTCCCTGAAACCACAGGGCCCAGGCCTTTGATATTTGTTATGAAGCTTCAACTAGTTGACCTCTATCAAGATTGTTCAAATTATAGCCCTGGGGTCAAAAATGCCCCCGCCCCGGGGGCCTTTGATTTTACATAGGCTTATATAGGGAAAATCTTTAAAAATCTTCTTCTCTGAAACCGCAAATCCCAAGTCTTTGGTATTTGGTGTGAAGCTTCATCTAGTGGACCTCTATCAAGATTGTTCAAATTATAGCCCTAGGACCAAAAATGCCCCCGCCCCGGGTCCCTTTGGTTTTACATAGGCTTATTTAGGGAAAATATTTAAAAACCTTCTCTGAAATCACAAGGCCCAGGTCTTTAATATTTGGTATTAGGCTTCATCTAGTGGACCTCTACCAAGATTGTTCAAATTATAGCCCTGGGGCCAAAAATGCCTCCGCCCCGGGGGCCTTTGCTTTTACATAGACTTATACAGGGAAAATCTTTAAAAAACCTTCTTCTCTGAAACTGCAAGGCCCAGGTCTTTGATATTTGGTATAAAGCTTCATCTAGTGGACCTCTGCCAATATTGTTCAAATTATAGCCCTGGGGCCAAAAATGCCCCCTCCCCGGGGGCCTTTGGTTTTTTATAGGCTTATATAGGGAAAATCTTTAAAACTCTTCTTCTCTGAAATCGCAAGGCCACAGTCTTTGATATTTGGTGTGAAGCTTTATCTAGTGGACCTCTATCAAGATTTTTCAAAATATAGCCCTAGGGCCAAAAATGCCCCTGCCCCGAGGGCCTTTGGTTTTACATAGGCTAAAATCTTTAAAAAATCGTCTTCCCTGAAACCACAGGGCCCAGGTCTTTGATATTTGGTATAAGCTTCAACTAGTTGACCTCTATCAAGATTGTTCAAATGATAGCATTGGGGGCAAAAATGCCCCCGCCCCGGGGGCCTTTGATTTTACATAGGCTTAAATAGGGAAAATATTTAAAAATCTTCTTCTCTGAAACCACAAGACCCAGGTCTTTAATATTTGGTATGAGGCTTCATCTAGTAGACCTCTACCACGATTGTTCAAATTTTATCCCTGGGGCCAAAAATGCCCCCGCACCGGGGGCCTTTGCTTTTATATAGACTTATACAGGGAAAATCTTTAAAAATCTTCTCTGAAACCGCAAGGCCCAGTTCGTTGATATTTGGTGTAAAGCTTCATCTAGTGGACCTCTATCATGATTGTTCAAATTATAGGCCTAGGGCGAAAAATGCCGCAACCTGCAGGCCCTTTGGTTTTACATTGGCTTATACAGGGAAAAATCTTTAAAACTCTTCTCCAAAACCGGATGACCCAGTTCTTTGAAATTTGGTGTGTAGCTTCATCTAGTGGACTTCTACCAAGATTGTTCAAATCATAACCCTTGGGTCAAAAATGCCCCCGCCCCGGGACCCTTTGATTTTACATTGACTTATATAGGGAAATTAAAAAAAAATCTTCTACTCTGAAACCGCAAGGCCCAGGTCTTTGATATTTGGTGTGAAGCTTCATCTAAATTGTTCAAATTATAGCCCTAGGAAATAGAAGTCCAGGCAATGAAAACCTTTGTAAATCGTCTTGTCTAAAAGCAGAAGGCCAAGGTCTTTGATATTTGGTATAAAGCTTCGTCTTGTGGATTTCTACCAAGATGGTTCAAGTTATAGCCATGGGGGCAAAAATGGCCCGCCCCGGGGACCCAAGGTTTATGTAGACTTATATAAGGAAAACCTTATCTGAAACCAGAAGTCTCCGTTCTTTGATATTTGGTATGAAGCTTCACCTTTTAGACCACTACCAAGATTAATCATATTATAGCCCGGGGCCAATAATGGCTCTCCCAGGGGCCCACTTGATACCCTATGGATCAGGTGAGCAATCCAGGGCCATCATGGCCCTCTTGTAGTTATTGTGTAATTATTGGATTGTTGTTGGTATATGTAGCAAGAACATTCGGGTAAATCACAGTATTGTGGCCACCTAGGTTGCACCTGGTAGCAAAAAATCAACTTTGCACAATTCTTATAAAAACATTTTTTTCATAGGGGTTAGTATCCTAAATGTATAGCATTTGCAGCTTTTCGGGCGGAGAGTGGTACAAATGTGTATTTTGATGCTTCACATGTATGTGGGTGGAAAGTGGTTACGGACACTACAGGGTGTGCATAACACTATAGCTAAACAACATTAACCATATTAAACTTTATTAACTTTGCTTTAAACATGACTATGAACACTAACAAGTAAAAATAATCAGTCTTTGCAAAAGTAATAAAGCTTGAAGAAAAAATAATGCACATAAGTTGCCATCACTGTTCAAGACACACAAATAATAAGCCAAAACTTTGTTATGATAATCGGGATAAGCCAATCATTCCAAATAAAACTTATTTAAACTAGACATCAAAGTAATATGCACAAACTGAAAACAAGATGTAGTTCTTTGGACATAAGTTGAATGGAAAAAAATCAGAAGATTTATCACAGCTAAAATGGTTACGGACACTACAAATTTAACAATGCTTCATTTTTTTCAAATTTCAATCAACTGTTTACTTTTTTTAAAGAAATATGCAGTGAAAAAATATAAAATAAATTACAAAATAAATTAAACAGGAAAATATTTGCTGGAATGTTTGAAATTTAACATAGAAGGTCCCAATAAACGGAAACGCATAATGTACAAAAAAGTGAAACCCTGATTTAAGAATATAAAATTAATATGCTAAGCAAATCAAATAGAAATTAATTCATAACACAATTTAAGCCAACCTATAGGATGAAAATTTTATAAATATCCAGCAACTTTTAAATTTTGAAACTTAAGTGGTGCAAAATGTTACGGACACTACAGCATTTTTAGGCGAATCAAATAGCTAAATCGTACATTCATGTATCAGGTCTTTGTATAAAGCAAATTTAATTTAAAATGGTCCCAAAATCAGATGATAAGTAAAAAAAAAAAAAAAACACCAGGAATGTACATTTTTCAACTATTAATTGTCACCAAAAGCAAACATTATTTTTTTTTGTTACATAGGCCCCCTGCCCATCGAGGCTTGAAGAAATAGATGAGCTGCATGATGCCTCCAGGATTAGCTAATACCAACCGCACAGAAATACTGGTAAACCACTTAGAAGATCTAAGCCTGCCCAGTCATAATGGTGCAAGTCAGACCTTCTGTGCTTATAAACCCTATTGGTTTCATTGGGCAACAGGGCTTGAGATGTCATTTTATCTCAATATCGGGCAAAAGTCCCACAAATTTGGAAGCAACATCTCGAAAATGACCAATACAGTGTTGACAGGGACGTTAAACCTCAAATCAAACAAAAAACAAAAACAAAAAAAAACAACAATCTTACTGTATATATAGCTATGTAAAATTGTCAGACATGTTAAATATTTGATACAAAGAAGTAGATGTATATAATTGGCCCCCGCGCATCGGGGCTTGAAGAAATAGATGGACTGCATGATGCTTCCACGCAGAGCTGAAACTGACCCACACACGCGTACTGGTAGACCGCTTAGAGGATCTAAGCCTGCCCAGGCAAAGCAGTGGGAGTTGGCCCGTCCATGCTTATAAACCCTATTGGTTTCATTGGGCAGCAGGGCTTGAGATGTCATTTCATCCCAATGTCGGGTAAAAGTCCCACAAAATTGGAAGCAACGTCTCCAAAATGACCTATACAGTGTTAACGGGGACGTTAAACCTCAAATCAAACAAAAGATGTATATGATGCAAAATAATTTTGGGTTACGATTTCAGTATAGCTTTTACAATTGCCCTGTGATGAAGACTAGAATTTGATAAACATAACAGTTAATAATTCAATATATTAACAAGTTAAAGGTTAAAAATTTGAAATTTGAACATTTCATGTTAGGTAAGGAGACTAGAATTTGATAAACATAACAACAATTAACAATTTAGCATACATGTATTTACAAGTTAAAAGCTAGAAATTTGAACATTTCATGATTGAAAAAATAGATTGGGTTGCATGGTGCTTCCATGCAGAGCTGAATCCGACCGCACATGAGACTTACATACAGTATCACTTTGCCTGGACAGACTTAGACCTTCTAAAATATGTGTACTGGTAAACGGCTTAGGTTTAAACCTGCCCAGGCAAAGTGATGAGAGTCAGACTGCCCATGCATATAAACCCTATTGGTTTCATTGGGCGGCAGGCCTTGAGATGTCATTTCATCTAAGCGCGGGGTAAAAAAATCCACAAAATTAGAGGCAACATCTCAAAAAATTAAAATGACCTATATAGTGTTGATGGGGCCTTTAAACCTCAGTCCCTGCCCTTCGGGCGTGGTGAAATAGATTGGGGTGTATGATGCTTCCACACAGCTGAAGCCGACCACCCATGAATACTGGCAAATCAACTGCTTAGAGGGTCCAAGCCTGCCTAGGAACAGTGTGCAAGTCAGACAGTCCATGCTTATAAACCTTATTGGTTTCATTTGGCGGTAGAGCTTGGGATGTCATTTCATCTCAGTGTCGGGTAAAAGTCTCACAAATTGGAAGCAATATCTCCAAAATGACCTATATAGTGTTGACGGGGACATTTAACCTCAAATCAAACAAACAATGAGGCAGTTCTAATGAGCACCAACAGGCTATGTTTGGAGTTCAAACCAGTAAAATATCGTAAATCAAAAAGTAACTATTTTAAAGATGACGGGTGTGTTATTGTAATGTGAAAAAAAAAACACGCCAAAAAAAAGCGACAATAAACCAATAAATTAAGAGTTAAAATTGATACAGGAATATGTGTTTCAAAGAAACTGGAATATAAGTATAATGCTTAAACTTGATATTGAAATTTCTTGTAGTGTCCGTAACCAATTTAGTTCTTGAGAGATGTATCAAAACTTCAGATATTCAACGCCTATGGAATGTATTAATTTAAAGAACTGCTAGTATTTTTGCACAAGCCTACCTTGTTTGTAAAATAAAACCAGAACGTTCATGCAGTTTCGCTCTGCTGGCCCCCTAATTATATGATTTTCTATTAAATTATGAAAAAAAAAATAAATAAACAATAATAATAATAATTCCAGTGGCTATTTTAGCATCCAGTGCATTATTTCTAGATGAAATTAAAACTTATACCTGCCAATGATAAGACATTTATTCACAAATGTTACTGATGTGTGACCCCATAGATTATGGTTACGGACACTACAAGAACATAGTAGCTGATTACTTATCCTCTGCAGATACCCTTGGGACTTTGCTAATTAGATTCTTCTGCTTTATTATTATAGAGAATACTTACTCTGTCATAAAACTTCAAAACAAGACAGTCAACAACCATGTAGAAACACCAGTTTTATTTTTTTTCATGGAGATGCAATTTTTTAAAATTATTGCGCAATTTTGCATCAAAAAGTGTACATTGTTGTGTCATCCATTTGGAACAATTGAGTTATAATTGATTAGTCTGAAGACATATAATATCATTTTGAAAAGTATTATTAAAGTAATGTTTCCCAGATTTTAATATCGATATCAGTAAAAAGGCGTTTGTTTTCAGGTTACGGACACTACAGCATTTTTGTAGTGTCCGTAACCACAAAATCGTTCACAGAGGATGATTAGTTGTTGGAAAAAATACTAATTGTGTTTCATTAAAGGTTATTATACACAAAGTATTAAAAACAGAATTTTTTATTCAAACAAAGCTACTGGCAGTAAAAAAATGTATCATGGTTACGGACACTACCACTTTTTTTTTGACTGTTGTTTTCCTGATAAGTGATCCTGAAATTTATTAATAATCAGCAGGGGAGAACAATATGATTTCTACCACTATGGCATTCTTAATAGATCATTTTTAAGGAATTTCAATAAAGTAAACACCACTCTCCTATGGGTATGGTGTGCATAACCAGAGGGTTGTGTTCAAAGTCTTGAAATGTATAACGAAGTACCGCCTCTATAATTATGGTGATATCTTGAAAAGTTTTCAGCGCATATCAAGAAATTATATATCAAAATTTTCTTCAGACAATTTTCTATATTACTGAAATTGAAAAAATAACCTGTTTGCCATGGATTATTATTTAAAATTTGTTAGTAAAATGGTATTTTTTAAAGTGCAACCCATAACGGTGAAAATATGCCATTTTGGGGGGTCTTTGATGGCTGCTGACAATATGAAAAAGTAGCTAGACCATTCATTTATTTTGAACATCTGAGCCACATGCCTTGCTAAGTTTCTATGGAATAAATTCAAATTTAAAGTCAAATTATCTCTGACAGTAAGGCTGATATAACATGCTGAAATTAAAAAAAGCCACAATATTGTGATTCACCCGATTGTGTGTGACTGCATTTTATAGTTATTGTGTAATTATTGGGTTGTTGTTGGTATTTGTAGCAAGAACATTGCGTTTGACTACATTTTATAGTTATTGTGTAATTATTGGATTGTTGTTGATAGATGTAGGAAGAACATTGCGTTTGACTGCATGTTATAGTTATTGTGTAATTAAATTATTGGATTAATATTGTGGTTGGTATATGTAGCAAGAACATTGCGTTTGACTTCATTTTATAGTTATTGTGTAATTGTTTGATTGTTGTCGATATATGTAGCAAGAACATTGTGTGTTTGTTCGAATTTTATAGTTATTGTGTAATTGTTTGATTGTTGTCGATATATGTAGCAAGGACATTGTGTGTTTGACTGAATTTATAGTTATTGTGTAATTATTTGATTGTTGTTGGTATATGTAGCAAGTACATGAAAATTGACAGCATTATACGGACATGCGCTGTTGACGAAGGCAAGATATCCTCCTATTGATTAAGACGTACACGCGTAGTCATAACAACGTAATTTCACAACCGAAAGAAAATTGTTTTCATGGTCAATCACTGGTCTGGTGCACTTGAACCTTAGCCTTCAGTGTAGATGTTCATCATTTCGAGCCTTCACCGGCAGCATAAAACTGATCAGAACTTCCAGGCTGAAACCGACTCATCTGAGTATTTGCTGTAGCTTGTGTTTAGCTGAACATTCGATGTTTCTTGTGTCTAAACTAAGGTTTCATTGTTGTGCGTGATTGAACTAACTTCATTGATGTATCTGACCGAACTGAGCTTTCTTGACTGTTGGTGACTGAACTCAGTCTTCATTGTTGTATCTAATTGAACTAACCTCTTTAATGTACCTGACCGAACTGAGCTTTCTTGACTGTTGGTGACTAAACTCAGTCTTCATTGTTGTATCTAATTGAACTAACTTCTTTAATGTACCTTAACCGAACTGATCTTTCTAAGCTGTTGGTGACTGAACTGAGCCTTCATTGTTGTGCCTGACTGAACTAACCTCTTTAATGTACCTGACAGAACTGAGCTTTCTTGGCTGTTGGTGACTGAACTCAGCCTTCATTTTGTATCTGACTGAACTAACCTCTTTAATGTATCTGACAGAACTGTGCTTTCTTGACTGTTGGTGACTGAAATCAGCTTTCATTGTTGTATCTGACTGAACAAACTCTTTAATGTATCTGACAGAACTGTGCTTTCTTGACTGTTGATGACTGAACTTATCCTTCATTGTTTATCTGATTGAACTAACATCTTTAATGTACCTTACCGCACTGAGCTTTCTTGGCTGTTGGTGACTAAACTCAGTCTTCATTGTTGTATCTAATTGAACTAACTTCTTTAATGTTCCTAACCGCACTGAGCTTTCTTTGCTGTTGGTGACTGAACTCAGCCTTCATTGTTGTATCTAATTGAACTAACTTCTTTAATGTACCTAACCGCACTGAGCTTTCTTGGCTGTTGGTGTCTGAACTCAACCTTCATTGTATCTAATTGAACTAACTTCTTTAATGTACCTAACCGCACTTAGCTTTCTTAGCTGTTGGTGACTGAACTCAACCTTCATTGTTGTTACTGACTGAACTAACCTCTTCAATGTACCTGACCGCACTGAGCTATCTTGACTGTTGGTGACTGAACTCAACCTTCATTGTTGTTACTGATTGAACTAACCTCTTTAATGTATCTGACCGAACTGAGCTTTCTTGGCTGTTGGTGACTGAACTGAGCCTTCATTGTTGTATCTGATTGAACTAACCTCTTTAATGTATCTGACCGAACTGAGCTTTCTTGGCTGCTGGTGACTGAACTGAGCCTTCATTGTTGTATCTGATTGAACTAACCTCTTTAATGTATCTGACCGAACTGGGCTTTCTTGGCTGTCACCGAACTCAGCCTTCATTGTTGTATCTTATTGAACTAACCCCTTTAATGAATCTGACCGAACTGAGCTTTCTTGGCTGTTGGTGACTGAACTGAGCCTTCATTGTTGTATCTGATTGAACTAACCTCTTTAATGTATCTGACCGAACTGAGCTTTCTTGGCTGTTGGTGACTGAACTGAGCCTTCATTGTTGTATCTGATTGAACTAACCTCTTTAATGTATCTGACCGAACTGAGCCTTCATTGTTGTATCTGATTGAACTAACCTCTTTAATGTATCTGACCGAACTGGGCTTTCTTGGCTGTCACCGAACTCAGCCTTCATTGTTGTATCTGATTGAACTAACTTCTTTAATGTACCTAACCGCACTGAGCTTTCTTGGCTGTTGGTGACTGAACTCAGCCTTCATTGTTGTATCTGATTGAACTAACCTTTTTAATGTATCTGACCGAACTGAGCTTTCTTGACTGTTGGTGACTGAACTCTTCCTTCATTGTTGTATCTGATTGAACTAACCTCTTTAATGTACCTTAACTGAACTGAGCTTTCTTGACTGTTGGTGACTGAACTCAGCCTTCATTGTTGTATCTGATTGAACTAACCTCTTTAATGTACCTTAACTGAACTGAGCTTTCTTGACTGTTGGTGACTGAACTGAGCCTTCATTGTTGTACCTGATTGAACTCACTTCTTTAATGTACCTTAACTGAACTGAGCTTTCTTGACTGTTGGTGACTGAACTCTTCCTTCATTGTTGTATCTGATTGAACTAACCTCTTTAATGTACCTTAACTGAACTGAGCTTTCTTGGCTGTTGGTGACTGAACTCAGTCTTCATTGTTGTATCTGTTTGAACTAACTTCTTTAATGTTCCTGACCGAACCGAGCTTTCTTGACTGTTGGTGACTGAACTCAGCCTTCATCGTTGTGCCTGACTGAACTAACCTCTTTAATGTATCTGACCGAACTGTGCTTTCTTGACTGTTGGGTACTGAACTCAACCTTCATTGTTGTGCCTGACTGAACTAACTTCTTTAATGTACCTAACCGCACTGAGCTTTCTTGACTGTTGATGACTGAACTCAGCCTTCATTGTTGTATCTGATTGAACTAACCTCTTTAATGTACCTTAACTGAACTGAGCTTTCTTGACTGTTGGTGACTGAACTCTTCCTTCATTGTTGTATCTGATTGAACTAACCTCTTTAATGTACCTTAACTGAACTGAGCTTTCTTGGCTGTTGGTGACTGAACTCAGTCTTCATTATTGTATCTGTTGGAACTAACTTCTTTAATGTACCTAACCGCACTGAGCTTTCTTGACTGTTGGTGACTGAATTCAACCTTCATTTTTATGCCTGACTGAACTTACCTCTTTAATGTATCTGACCGAACTGAGCTTTCTTGACTGTCTGACTGAACCCAGCCTTCATCGGGCCCATCGGAGTCTAACTGTTGGTTTTCTTTTGCTACAGCAGTTCAAGGGTTTCTTGCTGACGAGTCCTCCCCGGTGTTTTGTCTGTTTTTGTTTATTATTGTGATCTCGGAGATGTTGTACTGGTGGGTTAGGAGGGCTTCATGCGGACTAATACATCGATTTAAGCCCCCCCCCCCCCCCCCCCCCCCGCACAAGCCCCAAGTGGAATTGTGTTCACTGACCGTTCCAACGCGGTTCTTCTGTCGTGGATTATTTTTGTTATGGTTTGTCTTTTGAGTATGTGTATCGCTTATATTATTTTGTTTTGGATAACCTATTGGCCATTTTGTGGAAAAGTAACCGTCCTTTTTGCTTTCTGCTATTGATGTTTCCATTAGGGTATAGTTATTTTAGGTTTGTGTTCTTTCACTTGTGAGTTATTGATGGGAGCTGTGGGGTAATTGCATTGATTCCTGGTCATTGCCTTCACTTCTGTTTTTCATTGCTGTATCTGACCGAAATGAGCCGTCTTCATGCATATACATTCGTTTTGATTGGTCTTCGTCGTGAGCTGGTCTTCGCCGTGAGCTGTATGAAGAACATGTGTTTCCCATGAATATATATCTATTCCCTCTAAAAACAACTTTATTCAGGCCACGCGAAGCAAGAAAAAGTGGCATGTGCTCCCATCACATTCATACAGTATCCAGAGAAAAACTACCTGACCTTCATTTGCAGAACATGTGGCCGAGCGAACCACAGCTATCGGACACATAATGATTAAGTCTAAGCGCTCTTAGGCACCAGAACATGTGGCCGAGCGAACCACAGCTATCGGACACATAATGATTAAGTCTAAGCGCTCTTAGGCATCAGAACATGTGGCCGAGCAAACCACAGCTATCGGACACATAATGATTAAGTCTAAGCGCTCTTAGGCATCAGAACATGTGGCCGAGCGAACCACAGCTATCGGACACATAATGATTAAGTCTAAGCGCTCTTAGGCATCAGAACATGGAGGCCCGTTACTTCATTCGTTCAAATCCCGACTAAACAAACACTGGCGAAACCATCCGTTCAAATTCGCCGCCGCCTGCTACATGACCAATGAAGAAATTACCGGACTGAGACAGCAATATCAAAATTCTTCATAAGAAGCAGACATTGCTTGACATGATGTAAAGGTTACAAAATTACCGGACTGAGACAGCAATATCAAAATTCATCATGAGAAGCAGACATTGCTTGACATGATGTAAAGGTTACAAAATTACCGGACTGAGACAGCCATATCAAAATTCATCATGAGAAGCAGACATTGCTTGACATGATGTAAAGGTTGTCAAATTACGGGACTGAGACAGCAATATCAAAATTCTTCATAAGAAGCAGACATTGCTTGACCTGATGTAAAGGTTACAAAATTATCGGACTGAGACAGCAATGTCAAAATTCATCATGAGAAACAGATATTGCTTGACATGATGTAAAGGTTACAAAATTATCGGACTGAGACAGCAATGTCAAAATTCTTCATGAGATTCAGACATTGCTTGACATGATGTAAAGGTTACAAAATTACCGGACTGAGACAGCAATGTCAGAATTCTTCATGAGATTCAGACATTGCTTGACAGGATGTGAAGGTTACAGAATTACGGGACTGAGACAGCAATGTCAGAATTCTTCATGAGATACAGACATTGCTTGACATGATGTAAAGGTTACAAAATTACCGGACTGAGACAGCAATATCAAAATTCATCACGAGAAGCAGACATTGCTTGACATGATGTAAAGGTTACAAAATTACGGGACTGAGACAGCAATATCAAAATTCATCACGAGAAGCAGACATTGCTTGACATGACGTAAAGGTTACCAAATTACGGGACTGAGACAGCAATATCAAAATTCATCATGAGAAGCAGACATTGCTTGAAATGATGTAAAGATTACCAAATTACCAGACTGAGACAGCAATATCAAAATTCATCATGAGAAGCAGACATTGCTTGACATGATGTAAAGGTTACAAAATTACCGGACTGAGACAGCAATATCAAAATTCATCATGAGAAGCAGACATTGCTTGACATGATGTAAAGGTTACAGTAAGTTACAGTTAGTTTATGTTTATAATCTGTTACGAGTGTGCTGTTACGGGTACAGTAGAACTCCGATGGCTCGAACACTGATTGCTCGTTTACCGTGGCTGAGTCGAACCCGTTCTTGAGTCCCTAGGGGAAATCTCTATATAAGAAATAGTGGGAGATAATTAAGGCGATTTTAGCCTTTTATCTTACAAATGTATGTTGTGTGTACTCATTAGATGAGGCGATTCTAATGAGTACCCACAATATTTGCAAACGTACGTTGTGTGTACATATTCATATTTGCAAATGTATGTTGTGTGTACTCAACAGAATCGCCTCGATGAGGCGATTCCAATGAGTACACACAACATATATTTTCATTATAGAACATCGAAAAGATGTTCAAAAGTATTTCGTGATGCTTCCTAGCAGTAACCCTTTGTGGCTCGAACTATCTCTGTCTCAAACAGAATTTCGAGGTGCCAAAGGTGTTCGAGCCATTGACGTTCGATTGCATTTTGTAATTAGTTTATATTGTATGCAGTGTATATTGTAATTAGTTTACATATGATTATTGGTAGTTATTGTATTCTTTAATAGTTCTTACACCAATGGCTCTTGCACCATGGCTGATTCCAAGTCGTTCTTAAGTACCTAGGGAATTATTATCATAGAACCAAGCCCTGATGGAGGGGGGACCATAGTATACATGTAATTATTGTAATATTAGAATCAACTTCAATACTTCTTACACCAATGACTCTTGTACCATGGCTGATTCCAAGTCGTTTTTAAGTACCTAGGGAATTATTATCAAAGAACCTAGCCCCGATGGAGGGAGACCATAGTATACACGTAATTATTGTAATATTAGAGTCAAACTTCAATACTTCCTTACACCGATGGCTCGTGCACCATGGCTGATTCCAAGTCGTTCTTAAGTACAAAGGGAATCATTACCGTAGAACCGAGCCCTGATGTAGGGGGACCATAGTATACATGTAATAATTGTAATATTAGAGTCAAACTTCAATACTTCTTACACCAATGGCTCTTGCACCATGGCTGATTCCAAGTCGTTCTTAAGTACAAAGGGAATTATTACCGTAGAACCGAGCCCTAATGGAGGGGGGGGGCCATAGTTTACATGTAATTATTGTAATATTAGAGTCAAACTTCAATACTTCCTTACACCGATGGCTCGTGCACCATGGCTGATTCCAAGTCGTTCTTAAGTACCTAGGGAATTATTATCATAGAACCTAGCCCTGATGGAGGGGGACCATAGTATACATGTAATTATTGTAATATTAGAGTCAAACTTCAATACTTCCTTACACCGATGGCTCGTGCACCATGGCTGATTCCAAGTCGTTCTTTAGTACCTAGGGCATTATTATTAAAGAACCAAGCCCCGACTGAGGAAGACCATAGTATACACGTAATTATTGTAATATCAATACATTTCACCAATAACAACAAAACATCATTTCATGTGCACTTCACTTGGACGAGTGTGTGGAGTTAGCAGATTTAAGAAATGTAAAACGTCTCTTTGTACTCCTACATAGTGTAGTATATATTCCTCCTTTGAGATCGTATAACCTGGTCAAAAGTTCCATGTGGTGGAGGTAAAACGTCTTCTTGTACTTCTACATAGTGTGTTATATATTCCATCTTTGAGCTCGTATAACCTGGTCTAAAGTTTGACGTTAGCAGATTTAAGAAATGTTCCGCGTGATTGCGGTAAAACGTCTCCTTGTACTCCCACATATATTCCTTCTTTGAGCTCGTATAACCTGGTCTAAAGTTTGAAGTGAGCAGATTTAAGGAATGTTCCGCATGGTGGCGGTAAAACGTCTCCTTGTACTCCCACAGTTTAGTATATATCTTTCTTTATGATCATATAACCTAGTCTATAGTTTTAAGGGGAATGGACACATGGAAAATTTGCCGCCATTTTTTCAAAGGGAGACAACTTTCGGAACTTCCCATTTACTTTTCTGTTAACTGTCCCACGGAAAAAATGGGGTCTACTCTTAAGGAAAGAATTTGCTCCTCAGGAGCATATTCTTTCCTTTAAGAATTGAGCCCTTTTGACATGGCAGACAAAAATACTTTTGCTGGAGTTGCCTCCCCTGTAGGTGTATCTATTCCCCTTAACTGGAGTTAAGTTTATCCACGCTAGATGGCGTAATACTTCAGTCATATTGAACGGAACATTTCCTGAAATTTGCTGACTCTTATCATAGGTATTTACAAAATAATGTTTGATGACGACTAGTGTTTAACAAGAGCATGATTATATAACAAGAAAAACAACAAAACAATAATTTTTAGTTTTCTATTATGTCATTTCTCCACAATTTGTAGAATTGGCCATTTCCCCACAAGTTGTAGAGTACGCCATTTCTCCACAAGTTGCAGAGTTCGCCATTTCTCTACAAGTTGTAGAATAGGCCATTTCTCCACACGTTGTAGAGTTCGCCACTTCTCTACAAGTTGTTTTGTTTGTTTGTTTGATTTGAGGTTTAACGTCCCCATCAACACTGTAAAAGTCATTTTGGAGACGTTGCTTCCAATTTTGTGGGACTTTTACCCGACATTGAGACGAAATGACTTCTCAATCCCTGCCGCCCAATGAAACCAATAGGATTTATAAGCATGGACGGGCTGACACGCACCGCTTTGCCTGGGCAGGGTTCGATCCTCTAAGCGGTTTACCAGTATTCATGTTCGAATCGGTTTCAGCTCTGCGTTGTTCTTGTTGATGGGATTTAACCCCAGCAGGCACACGTCGCTAGGGCAATGTCAAATAAA
This sequence comes from Lucinisca nassula, assembly GCA_963580285.1. Classification (NCBI taxonomy): domain Eukaryota; kingdom Metazoa; phylum Mollusca; class Bivalvia; order Lucinida; family Lucinidae; genus Lucinisca; species Lucinisca nassula. Next base: position 3,049,015 of record OY757020.1, on the reverse strand, counting down.
CGTCGGTGCTACGTTATCACCTTGTATAAACTTCATGATTTTGCACCGACGTAGATGTGACGTTGCATAAACGTCATGATTTTGCACCGACGTAGACGTGACGTTGAATAATCGTCATTACGTTGCACCGATGTTGGTGTGAGGCTGCTCCAATGCCATGACGTAACAAGGACGTCGAATCGACGTCGCATTAGCGTTATGGACCTGCTGGGAACGCTTGTGTGTCATCTTGTGTTGTCTACAGATAAAGGATGAATTGGAGAAACCTGAGAAAATAATGAAATGAGAATGAAAGAAGCGAAACAGAAAAAAAAAACATCACATCTACCCTTTCTTATTGCTAAAAGCGATTTATAGGGTGGTTATGAACGAATCTGCGTGGCGTTAAGTCAAAATATGTAGTAAACTTCTTGTGTTAAGACCTTTTTGATCAGTTCTAAACTTCATGACGTGTATAATACATTAACTTGCACGACCCACAGAAAAAGCGACCGACTGAAGTCGGTTGATTTTCTAAGAGTGCCCTAAAATCACCGTGTCATTCTGTCAGTCAGTCTGTCCGTCCGTAACCCGTTTGTGAAAATTGGTGATAGTGACTTAACCGCTGGGAATATTTAAACAATTTTTGGCATACTGATAGATATCAATGAGATCCAACCAATGAACTTGCGAAATATTACATTAGTATAGCCTCGCCGAGGCGAAAATGTGAAAATTTTCGAACTGCTTCTCCTCGGAAACCGTTGGGCCGATTGAAGTCAAATTTCATATGGAGCCTTTACGGGATGGGGGAAACCAAAATTTGCTCATGGGGTCCAGGTCAAATGACCAAAATGGCCGCCAAGCCATATATGGTCCGTCTGTAACCCGTTTGTGAAAATTGGTGATAGTGACTTAACCGCTTGGAATATTTAAACATTTTTTGGCATACTGATAGATATCAATGAGATCTAACCAATGAACTTGCGAAATATTACATTCCATTTAGTAAAGCCTCGTCGAGGCGAAAAATGTGAAAATTTTCGAACTGCTTCTCCTCGGAAACCTGATAGATATCAATGAGATCTAACCAATGAACTTGCGAAATATTACATTCCATTTAGTATAGCCTCGCCGAGGCGAAAATTTTCGAAATGCTTCTCCTCGGAAACCGTTGGGCCGATTGAAGTCAAATGTCATATGGAGCCTCTATGGGATGGGGAAACCAATATTTTCTCATGGGGTCCAGGTCCAGGTCACAGGACCAAATGGCCGCCAAGCCATATATGGTAAAAACCCTTCAAAAATAGTCTTCTCCAGAACCACTGGGCAGATTTCCACGAAACTTGATAAATAGCATCTGGGACGTAGGCCCATCATAAATTGCTAAAATGGTGACCCTGGGTTGACCTTGACCTTCTTTGTGCCTAGGTCAAACTTTGACACAAATGCTTTTGTATTGGAAAAGTGAGAATGCATTTTATCCTGCAAACGATTCAGAATACAGTACTAAAGTATAAGATATATTTTTGCTCCTTATGATAAGGCGCATTTATTGGGGGAACCGTTTTAGGTCCAGGTCACATTATCAAAATGGCCGTCATACCCATATATGGTAACACTCATAAAGCTAAAAGCATCCGGCGGGTCGTGCACTTCAGCTGAGGCACTGGTTTTTACATATTTTGGCAGAAATAGTAGTTCAAGGGCTATAATGTTTATATATGTTTGCTAGTATAAATCTTTCTCCGGTTATCTCCCTTATGAAGTGACAAAAAACCCCTTGATTGTTTTTTTTTTTTTTGTTGTTGTTGTTGTTTTTAGCTCACCTGTCACGTAGTGACGAGGTGAGTTTTTGGGATCACTTTTTGTCCGTCGTCCGTATTGCGTGCGTACGTCCGTCCGTCCGTAAACAATTTCAAATAAGTATATCTCCAATACCCCATGGCCAATCTTGATCAAATTTCATGTGAAGAATCATTAGGTAGGGGGAAAGGCTGCATACGGTGTTTGGGCTGATCAGATTGGAATTCTGTTTGCCATGGCAACATATAGCTCCTATAGACTTATGATGGGAAAATTTTTAAAAATCTTCGTCTCTGAAACCACAGGTCCCAGAGCTTAGATATTTAGCTTGCAACAATGTTAAGTGGTCACCGACATAAATCCTGCCAATCATGCCCCTGGGGTCCAAATTGGTCACTCCCCGGGGCCCCTTAGCTCCTATAGACTCAGACTGGAAAAAAGACTAAAAAATCTTCTTCTCTGAAACCACAGGGCCCAGGGCTTAGATATTTAGCATGTAGCAACGGCAAGTGGTCACCTACATAATTCCTGCCAATCATGCCCCTGGGTTCTAAATGGGCCACGCCCCATGGCCCCTTCGCCCCCATAGACTCATAATGGAAAAAAGCTTCAATAATCTTCTTCTCTGTAACCACAGGGCCCAGCGCTTAGATATTCAGCATGTAGCAACGGCAAATGGTCATCTACATAATTCCTGCCAATCATGCCCCTGGTTTGTAAATGGGCCACGCCCCGGGGCCTCTTCGCTCCGATAGACTCATAATGGAAAAAAGCTTCAATTATCTTCTTCTCTGAAACCACAGGGCCTAGAGCTTAGATATTTAGCATGTAGCAACGCCAAGTGGTCACCTACATAATTCCTGCCAATCATGCCCCTGGGTTCCAAATGGGCCACGCCCCGGGGCCCCTTCGCTCCCATAGACACATAATGGAAAAGAGTTTCAAAAATCTTCTTCTCTGATTCCACAGGGCCCAGAGCTTATATATTTAGCATGTAGTAACGGCAAGTGGTCACTTACATAATTCCTGCCAATCATGCCCCTGGGTTCGAAACTGACCACGCCCTGGGGCCCCTTAGCTCCTATAGACTCATAATGGAAAAAGCTTCAAAAATCTATAGACTCATAATGGAAAAAAGCTTCAAAAATCTTCTTCTCTGAAACCACAGGGCCCAGAGCTTAGATATTTAGCATGTACCAAGGGCAAGTGGTCACCTACATAATTCCTGCCAATCATGCCCCTGGGGTCCAAACGTGCCATGCCCCGGCCCCCTTCGCTCCCATAGACTCATAATGGAAAAAAAAAACTTCAAAAATCTTCTTCTCTGAAACCACAGGGCCCAGAGCTTAGATATTTAGCATATAGCAACGGCAAGTGGTCACCTACATAATTCTTGCCAGTCATGCCCCTGGGTTCCAAATGGGTCATGCCCCGGGCCCCTTCGCTCCCATAGACCCATAATGGAAAAAAGCTTCAAAAATCTTCTTCTCTGAAACCACAGGGCCTAGAGCTTAGATATTTAGCATGTAGCAAGGGCATGTGGTCACCTACATAATTCCTGCCAATCATGTCCCTGGGTTCCAAATGGGCCATGCCCCGGCCCCCTTCGCTCTCATAGATTCATAATGGAAAAAAAATTCAAAAATCTTCTTCTCTGAAACCACAGGGCCCAGAGATTAGATATTTAGCATGTAGCAACGGCAAGTGGTCACCTACATAATTCCTGCCAATCATGCCCCTGGGGTGCAAACGGGCCAAGCCCAGGGGCCCCTTAGCTCCTATAGACTCATAATGGAAAAAAAAGCTTCAAAAAGCTTCTATCTGAAAGCATAGGGCCCAAAGCTGAAATATTTAGCATTTAGCAAGGGCAAAGGGTCACCTACATAAATCCTGCCAATCATGCCCCTGGGATCCAAATAGGCCACGCCCATAGACTCATAACGGAAAAAGCTTCAAAAGTCTTCTTCTTTGAAAACACAGGGCTCAGAGCTTAGATATTTAGCATGTAGCAACGGCAAGTGGTGACCTACATAATTCCTGCCAATCATGCCCCTTGGATCCAAATTGGCCACACCCCGGGACCCCTTAGCTCCTATAGACTCATAATTGATAAAAAATGTTCAAAAATCTCCTTCTCTGAAACTACAGGGCTCAGAGCTTAGATATAAAGCATGTAGCAACGGCAAGTAGTCACCTACATAATTCCTGCCAATCATGCCCCTGGGTTCCAAATGGGCCACGCCCCGGGGCCCCTTAGCTCCTATAGACTCATAATGGAAAAAGCTTCAAAATCTTCTCTGAAACTACAGGGCCCAGATCTGAGGTATTTAGCATGTAGCAACGCCAAGTGGTCACCTACATAAATCCTGTCAATCATGCCCCTGGGTTCCAAATGGGCCACGCCCCGGGGCCCTTATGCTCCCATAGACTCATAATGGAAAAAAGCTTAAAACATCTTCTTCTCTGAAACCACAGGGCCCAGAGCTTAGATATTTAGCATGTAGCAATGGCAAGTGGTCACCTACATAAATCCTGCCAATCATCCCCCAGGGGTCCAAATGGGCCACGCCCCGGGGCCCCTTAGCTCCAATAGACTCATAATGGAAAAAAAGCTTCAAAAATTTTCTTCTCTGAAACCACAGGGCCCAGAGCTAAGATATTTAGCATGTAGCAATGGCAAGTGGTCACCTACATAATTCCTACCAATCATGCCCCTGTGTTCCAAATGGGCCACGCCCCGGGGCCCCTTCGCTCCCATAGACTCATAATGGAAAAGAGCTTCAAAAATTTTCTTCTCTGAAACCACAGGGCCCAGAGCTAAGATATTTAGCATGTAGCAATGGCAAGTGGTCACCTACATAATTCCTACCAATCATGCCCCTGTGTTCCAAATGGGCCACGCCCCGGGGCCCCTTCGCTCCCATAGACTCATAATGGAAAAGAGCTTCAAAAATCTTCTTCTCTGAAACCACAGGGCCCAGAGCTTAGATGTTTAGCATGTAGCAAGGGCAAGTGGTCACCTACAGAATTCCTGCCAATCATGTCCCTTGGGTCAAAATGGGCAACACCCCGGGGCCCCTTAGCTCCTATAGACTCCTAAACGAAAAAAGCTTCAAAAATCTTCTTCTCTGAAACCACAGGGCCCAGAGCTTAGATATTTAGCATGTAGCAATGGCAAGTGGTCACCTACATAAATCCTGCCAATCATGACCCTGGGGTCCAAATAGGCCACGCCCCGGGGCCCCTTAGCTCCCATAGACTCATAATGGAAAAAAGCTTAAAAAAATCTTCGGCTCTGAAACCACAGGGTCCAGAGCTTAGATATTTAGCATGTAGCAAGCGCAAGTGGTCACCTACATAATTCCTACCAATCATGCCCCTGGGTTCCAAATGGGCCACGCCCCGGGGCCCCTTCGCTCCTATAGACTCATAATGGAAAAAAGCTGAAAAAATCTTCTTCTCTGAAACCACAGGGCCCAGAGCTTAGATATTTAGAATGTAGCAACGGCAAGTGGTCACCTACATAATTCCTGCCAACCATGCCCCTGGGGTCCAAATGGGCCAAGCACCGGGGCCCCTTTGCCGCTATAGACCCATAATGGAAAAAGCTTCAAAAATCTTCTTCTGTGAAACCACATGGCCCAGAGCTTAGATATTTAGCATGTAGCAACGGCAAGTGGTCACCTACAGAATTCCTGCCAATCATGCCCCTGGGTTCCAAATGAGCCACGCCCCGGGGTCTCTTCGCTCCCATAGACTCATAATGGAAAAAAGCTTCAAAAATTTTCTTCTCTGAAACCACAGGACCCAGAGCTTAGATATTTAGAAGGTAGCAAGGGCAAGTAGTCACCTGCATAATTCCTGCCAATTATGCCCCTGGATTCCAAATGGGCCATGCCCCGGCGACCCTTAGCTCCCGTAGACTCTTAATGGGAAAAAACTTCAAAAATCTTCTTCTCTGAAACTACAGGGCCCAGAGCTTAGATATTTTGCATGTAGCAACGGCAAGTGGTCACCTACATAATTCCTGCCAATCATGCCCCTGGGGTCCAAACGGGCCACGCCCTGGGGCCTCTTAACTCCTATAGACTCATAATGGAAAAAAAGCTTCAAAAATCTTCTATTCTGAAACCACAGGGCCCAGAGCTGAGATATTTAGCATGTAGCAATGACAAGTGGTAACCTACATAAATCCTGCCTATCATGCCCCTGGGATCCAAATGGGCCACGCCCCGGGGCCCCTTCGCTCCCACAGACTCAAAATTGAAAAAAGCTTCAAAAATCTCGTCTCTGAAACCACAGGGCCCAGAGCTTAGATATTTAGCATGTTTTTTTTTTGTTTTTTTTTTTTGTTTGGGTTTTACGGCCCTTTCAAGATTATTTCACTCATATCGAGCCGATCGTTAATCAGAGGTGGGCGAAAACCGGAGTACCCGGAGAAAAACCACCTGACCTTCCGTTGCAGAACTTGGCGTCTCACACGTGGCCCGAGCGAGGCTCGAACCTACGGCGGTGAGAGACTATTTAGCATGTAGCAACGGCAAGTCGAGACCTACATAATTCCTGCCAAGCATGCCCCTTTGGTCCAAATTGGCCACACCCCGGGACCCCTTAGCTCCTATAAACTCATAATGGAAAAAAAGTTCAAAAATCTTCTTCTCTGAAACCACAGGGCCCAGAGCTTAGATATTTAGCATGCAGCAACGGCAAGTGGTTACCTACATAATTCCTGCCAATCATGCCCCTGGGTTCCAAATGGGCCACGCCCCGGGACCCCTTCGCTCCCATAGACTCATAATGGAAAAAGCTTCAAAAATCTTCTTCTCTGAAACCACAGGGCCCAGAGCTTATATATTTAGCATGTAGTAATGGCAAGTGGTCACCTACATAATTCCTGCCAATCATGCCCCTGGGTTCTCAATGGGCCACATTACAATACTCATGAATAATGGCCCCGCACTCATGTAAAAAGCTGCGTCTTCGTACAATAAGTGAGTGGTAATGTCAAAAGTCCAGACTCATTTAAGTCTTACATAACAAAGTTTACATTTTACTCCAACCTATTTTACTATGATATTCTTTTATGCATCCTTTCATGTGTCTTTCTACTTTTTTCCCTTTCTTCATATGACCGATTCTCTCACCCTCCACTCATCCGACGGGAATTTCAGGGATTACATGAATCAAATGGTGCGACTCATTGTGGCTTTCGGAGTAAGCTATCTGAGGCTGTCCTGATATTTCTGCACTTTTTATTATGTAGCATATGAAGGGTAGTCGCTTTAGATCGGATGGCCTCGGTGGTTTCCTCGGAGTGTTAAACACCATAGGACTAGGCACTGACAAAAAAAATTATGGTTAACAAGGTTCACTTCTTTCTACTCGCAGTGATACTTACCCAGCAGCACACTAACACTAACTACAGTCATTCAGCATTGGGTATAATCACAGCCTTGCAGCGGAGCAATGAGACGTACAAATACATAAAACGAGTATTGTGTCCACCCTGGAAAAATACTGTTTTCAGTCTATACTACATATCTTCGCTCTCAGCGGCAGTAATTATATGTTGGATTTTCTCTCTTGTTCTTTTGAGTGGTGATATTGAAACTAATCCCGGTCCAGATTCTGTCGTGGGCTCTGCTAGTGCCAGTTTTAATAATCTCGACGTATCCATTGATACGCTATCTAACCACCTTAGTATACTCCACTTAAATGTTCAGAGCATCCTGCCAAAGCTCGATTTGATTGAAGCCGAGGCAGAAGCATACGACGTGCTTGTCTTCTCTGAAAGCTGGCTTAAACCAGACGTAAAAGATGAATCTATCCATATTGAAAACTTCTCACTACCTTTCAGAGCAGATAGGCGAGATCGTCCTGGAGGCGGAGTTGTAATTTATGTCCGAGAAACATTTTTATGTAAGCGCATGAGCGATCTAGAAGTCAGAGGGCTCGATTCTTTATGGATTGAACTTGTTATGAAAAAGAAAAAAATACTGATTGGTGGATTTTACAGACCACCCAACAGTAATTCAGAGTATTTCGATCGCATAAGCGAAAGCGTTGATAGGGCATTTAATACAAATGTACTGGATATCATTATTCTAGTGGATTTTAATTTCGATATGACCAAGGCAAATTGCAACAAAATGACAGAACTAGTCTTACAATACAGCTTGGTGCAAGTAATAAAGGAACCCACTCACTTTACTGAAAGCTCCTCTTCCCATAGAGACCTAATTTTAGTAAGTAACAAATCTAATGTTTTAATGAGTGGTGTAGTAGATCCGTTCATACCCGACCAAGTTAGGTATCATTGCCCGACAATAGTCCTCTTAAAATTCATACGTCCAACTGTCAAAACGTTTATGAGAAAGATATGGAACTATGAGCTGGCAGACTTTGATAAGTTTCGAGCAATACTTTCCCGACAAAACCTAATTGACAAGCTTAACTCAACCGTAGAAATTGATGAAAACGTTAAAGACATTTCTACTACTATACCTTCTGCAGCAAGTGAAAGTATACCCAACAAAACTGTTACAATCAGGCCTTTGGACCTCCCCTGGATAACCTGCCATATTAAAAGCCTCATCCGCCAAAGAAAACGTACCTATAGAAAACATAATAGAACTTACAATATCCAGCTCTGGGAGAAATATAAATGTCTTCGTAACAAAATAGTTAACGAAATAAGAAAATCCAAGAAAGAATATTACAAAAAAAACTTGACCGTCTACTATCGTGTGAAACAACGGACACTATATAGGCTCTTTTATAAAACATCTAAGCAACTTCTAAATTTAGGGAAAGAAATCAAATACCATACCCACACTATTTTTGAATACGGAAGCGTATTGGTGCCTCCACTTTTTGTGTTATATCGCAACTTTGCGACTTCAAATATGGCAAGTTGTCACTGTTTTCTGGCATACTTCCACTTGCATTTGTTGACATATTTTGTTGAATTGCCTTTAATCGGCTAAAGTCAACTCGAAAAAAAACATTTAAGCGGCATAAAAGAAATCGACATATTTGAAATATGACAATAATCGACCCGAAAAGAGTCGTCTTCAACATAGTTATCGTTATTTGGCTTGTAAAAAATTGATTAGACAAGAAGGGAAGAAAACATCACGTCCTAGCGAAGACGCGAAAATCGCATGCATTCTCACTTGACGATTTTGCACAAGTCGACATATTGATGAAGGAATTAGAAGTCGCTTAGTTATAAACCGATTTTTATTATCAAAGGCATATATCGAGTATTTCGAAGTCATAAACGCATTTAGGACATGCAATTTATGGAATGTCGTGCAGTTAAACTACATGCAATTATGTCGTCTTCTGTAATGCGTGACGTTGTCTTCATTCTCAGTCTAGTAAAGTTTTAACAGGTCAAAATGACATAATTAATTTCAAGACGACTTGTTTCAAGTCGACTTTTGTGATAGTTCAAAGATGTCGACTTCCTCTTTGCACCTTGGAAATTAATTCGCGACAGTTTTAGCCGATTTACTGCGATATAACAAAATATTTCGACAAATACAAGTCAAAATATTCTTGATTATCGCATCAAATCGCTATAGCTGAACTCGCCGAGTTGCGGTATAACACAATAAATAGAGGCACCAATACGCTTCCGTATATGAATAATGAGTGTGCAGAAAACGATCTCCAAAAAGTACGAAAGAGCATTAGGGCCACTTTAACTTTTATTTTTTTGACTCGTATCTCGAAATTTCGACTTGGTATCTCGAATTTTCGACTTATTATCTCGAAATTTCGACTTACTATCTCGAAATTTAGACTTAGTAACTCGAAATTTCGACTTAGTATCTCGAAATTTCGACTTAGTATCTCGAAATTTCGACTTAATAACTCGAAATTTCGACTTAATATCTCGAATTTTCGACTTATTATCTCGAAATTTCGACTTAGTATCTCGAAATTTCGACTTAATATCTCAAAAATTTCGACAATAACTCGAAAATTTCGACTTTATATCTCGAAATTCCGACTTAGTATCTCGAAATTTCGACTTAATACCTCGAAATTTCGACTTAATATCTCGAAATTTCGACTTAGTATCTCGAAATTTCGACTTAATAGCTCGAAATTTCGACTTAAATATCTCGAAATTTCGACTTAATATCTCGAATTTTCGACTTAATAACTCGAAATTTCGACTTACTATCTCGAAATTTCGACATACTAACTCGAAATTTCGACTTATTATATAAAAATTTCGACATACTAGCTCGAAGCTGACTCTATGATCTGCGCTGTGCATTCAACTCTGAATAGGGATTAGCCATAACAGGAATCATGTTTTGGTCAACTCAGAGTTGAAAGAAGACCTCAGATCTCAGAACCAACTTTCCACAACTTCATTATCACGGTTTAAATATGGAGTTTGGATATTTTTGCATGTTTAGCGCCAGAAGTCATGCCTCATTTTGAGAACGAATCATTTGCCACTGGACCTGTGTGCTAGACCCCGCGGTTACGGAATTGAGACATTGGCTTGGCTAGCTAGAAGCCCGGATTTGAATCCCCTTGAACATATTTGGGAGATTCTTGGGCGTCGAATACAGAACATTAAACAAACCCACGCCCCCCACCCCCCAACCACCACACACACGCGTGGCTAGAGCTGACCAGCCATCAATTTCGACGTCTGACCGATGGGATGAAACGAAGGGTCAAGGAATCTGCTGCTATGTCAAAATGATACATCTTGAACACGCAACGTATTCTGATACCGCATTTTCTGTCCGGTTGTTGCTTTGTTAAGTTAGTCATGGTGTTCGTGTTGCATAGCATCTTTTGGGTCGATTTTTTTTTCATTCGACCCAAAGTAACAACCTACAGAAGCTTCTCGCCTGCTATTGTCCACGTGACTATCGCTGACCATCTACACATGAACATACCGGTTATTTAATGAAGCTCTCTTCTGCGGCGTCTGATCAGGGTCTACACTGTTTGCAATCTCCATGTTCCCCGTCCCAGTCTACTTGGCGCACTGACGTCACAAGGAAAGACTATAACGCTGCTATAAATAGCTCGACCTGGATTTTGAACATGGTCAGTGATAGTCACGAGGTCAATAGAAGGCGGAAGCTTCTGTAGTTAGTAACTTTTAATCAATTGATAATTAATCGACCCAAGTGCGGTGTCTGATCAAAATCTACACATGTTGCTTATAGTCTAGGAATTTAAAGGATAAACGAAACATGTTCAAATCCACACTCGAAGACAATCGACCCACCAGAGCTGTCAGTGCTTTGATCTATACATGATTTTTACAGCACACGATGAGAAAGTTTGATACCGAAAAATACTGTCAAATATGACTTTTAGCCCGCTTTTATTTTACTGAAACGGGGTTGAATTTGTTTGTTTGATTTGAGGTTTAACGTCCCCGTCAACACAGTATATGTCATTTTGAAGACGTTGCTTCCACTTTTGTGGGACTTTTACCCAACGTTGTGATGAAACGACTTTTCAAGCCCTGTCGCATTGTTTGTTTGATTTGAGGTTTAACGTCCCCGTCAACACTGTATAGATCATTTTGTGCTTTGCTTCCAATTTTGTGGGACTTTTACCCGACATTGAGATGAAATGACATCTCAAGCCCTGTTGTCCAATGAAACCGATAGGGTTTATAAGCATGGACGTTACGACTTGTGCGCACCGCTTTGCCTGGGCTGGCTTAATTCCTCTAATCGGTTTACCAGTACTCGTGTGCGGGTCGGATTCAGCTCTGCGTGGAAGCATTATGCAGCCCATATATTTCGTCAAGCCCCGATGGGCGGGGGCCGCCCTGTCGCCTAATGAAACCGATATGAAACCAATAGGGTTTATAAGCATGGACGGTCGGACTCGCACCGCTTTACCTCCTCTAAGCGGTTTATCAGTACTCGTGTGTGGTCGGATTTTAGCTCTGCGTTGAGGCACCATGCAGCCTATCAATTTATTCAAGCCCCGATGGGCGGGGGCCGTGAAACGGGATTGGATGCGCGACGTCCTGATGAGACAGAAAACCCTCTGACTCTTACATGATACATATGTTTTGGGCCCCTAGTTTTATAGTTCTTGAGAAATATTTGATAAAATTAACATTGGCCAATATAGAGAGAAAAAAAGAATGAAAGAACATGTGAAAAAATACACAGAGAAAGGTCATTGGCGTTTACACGATTCAAGTTAGCCGATAATGACCATAGTCTCACAATGTTATCACATAATTTGCATAATCTGCTTGATGTAAACTTGTTTTCAAAGCTTGGGTATAATGAAACGGGGGTGTTTAACATTAACTGTGTGTATAGGACTTAATATCGCGTAAGTCGAAATTTCGAGATACTTAGTCGAAATTTCGAGTTATTAAGTCGAAATTTCGAGATATGATGTCGAAATTTCGAGTTACTAAGTCGAAATTTCGAGATACTAAGTCGAAATTTCGAGTTACTAAGTCGATATTTCGAGTTACTAAATCGAAATTTCGAGTCAATAAGTCGAAATTTCGAGTTATTAAGTCGAAATTTCGAGATACTAAGTCGAAATTTCGAGTTACTACGTCGAAATTTCGAGATACTAAGTCGAAATTTCGAGTTATTATGTCGAAATTTCGAGATACTAAGTCGAAATTTCGAGATACCTATCAAAAGAAAAAAGTATACATGGCCCTAATGCTCTTTCGTTAAAAAGCCAATATGCTGAACAATTACTTTGCATCTCAGTCAACATTGATAGATGATAACAGGCCATTACCCTAGCTGTCGGTTGTTCAACACACCATTAGAACCATAACTATTTTAGCTGAGGACATTAAGGATGTCTTATCAAATCTCAATGTAAATAAAGCCTGTGGTCCAGATTTAATTAGTCCACGACTCCTAAAAGAAGGAGCCACTCTCATCGCAGAACCTCTCTCTATTATATTTAACCGCTCCTTGGGTCAATGTTACTTTCCCCCTGAGCCCGGGAAATATGGTAACGTTACTCCGATTTATAAGAAAGATGATAAATCAATTCCATCAAACTATAGGCCAATTACACTTCTGAGTCAAATGGGAAAAACGATGGAACGTTTTATTCACAAGTATCTGTATAACTATATCATGGAAAACCAAATTCTCACCCCATTCCAATCCGGGTTTGTTCAAGGTGACTCAACTGTCTATCAGCTATTGCATATTTATCATGCTTTTTGTGAAGCCGTTGACAATGGTAAGGAAGTCAGGTCCGTATTCTGCGACATCAGTAAGGCCTTTGACAGAGTCTGGCACAGAGGTTTACTTCATAAGCTATCAGGTATAGGCTGCTCAGGAAAAATAACTCGCTGGTTCTCTAGTTATTTCACTCGTCGTTCTGAATGGGCAGTCATCCGATTGGTCCATAGTAAACGCAGGCGTGCCCAAGGGATCAATCCTTGGTCCCCTTCTATTTCTACTGTATATCAATGACATTGTCAATGATATAGGCTACTCAGTCCGACTGTTCGCAGATGACGCAAGTCTATACGTTATTGTCGATACCCCTCAAAGAGCTGCAGATCTCTTAAACACGGACTTACAATCTGTTAGTAACTGGGCCCAAAATTGGTTTGTCGATTTCAATGCAAGAAAAACATTATCCATGACTGTTTCTAGGAAAATGAATCTACCCAACCACCCTCCGCTTTGGTTCAACGATGTCACTATAACAGACACAACTACACATAAGCACCTAGGTCTTATGTTTACAAGCACATGTACATGGTCAACCCATATCGAAAACATTGCTAAGAAAGCCTGGACTAGACTTAACCTTATGAGAGCTCTAAAATTTAGAGTCAGTCTTAAAGCTCTTGAAAGAACCTACATAGCTTTTATAAGACCATTGCTGGAGTACTGCGACTCAGTTTGGGACAACTGCTCAACACAGACCAAAAAGCAACTAGACTCAATTCACACCGAAGCTGCAAGGATCATCACTGGGGCAACCAAGTTATGTTGTATTGATAAGATGCTCTCAGATCTTGGATGGGAATCCCTCCAAAGTCGGAGGGACAAACATAAACTCGTTATATTTTATAAAATAATGAACGGTCTCACGCCAAGTTACCTCTCAGATCTTATTCCACCCCTAGTTAGTGAGAGCACTTCATACAACTTTAGAAATTCAACGGATATTCGATCTCTCCAAGCCAATACAAACTTTTACAACTCATTTTTCCCTTCTACAATACGCGCTTGGAATGCTCTGTCTGAAGACGTAAAGCAAGCTCCCTCAGTTACCTCGTTTAAATATCGACTCAACAGAAACATTACAAAACCCCCGAAGTATTACAACTCGGAGTCTAATTTGAACTGTCTTGCGTATATCTGAATAGGGGGGGGGGGGGGGGGGAAGGCTTGTTAGATACTGAACAGGCCCCAATGTTATAAAGCTTTTTTCATGCTCAACTCACTTCAGCAAGAAATTTATCCTGCTCATAAATTTTAAAATGCCAACAAATGTTGGCATTTTTTAAATTTATGAACAGGATAAACGGGTTTGTGTGCTGATCTGAGCCGGAAAATAGCCTGATTTGTTTGTATTTTGATAGATGTAGTTATGAGCATAACAAAATTCATGCTCAGCTGAGCTGAGCATGGAATAATATTTTATAACCTCGGGGCCTGCATGGTGCTTCTCTTCGAGGAGTCCCTGGATTTTTTCTCGTCAAACCAGCCTTGATTTTGCGAGATACTGGACCTAGGGAATCTATTGCTGAAGAATGAACAGTGTTTCTGAAGACTGTCCAGTTCTCTTCTGGATCATCTGAACTGAGACTCATTTACATCTAGTCTATTGCAGATATCATGGATGAAGGTTTGCCTCTTGTTATCTTGTATCCAGTCTCTTTGCCTTGTGATCGCCATGCAGGTTGAACTGAAACTCATTTACATCTAGTCTATTGCAGACATCATGGATGAAGGTTTGCCTCTTGCTATCTTGTATCCAGTCTCTTTGCCTTGTGATCATCTGAACTGATACTCATTTACATCTAGTCTATTGCAGATATCATGGATGAAGATTTGCCTCTTGCTATCTTGTATCCAGTCTCTTTGCCTTGTGATCGCCATGCAGGTTGAACTGAAACTCATTTACATCTAGTCTATTGCAGATATCATGGATGAAGGTTTGCCTCTTGCTATCTTGTATCCAGTCTCTTTGCCTTGTGATCATCTGAACTGAAACTCATTTACATCTAGTCTATTGCAGATATCATGGATGAAGGTTTGCCTCTTGCTATCTTGTATCCAGTCTCTTTGCCTTGTGATCATCTGAACAGAAACTCATTTACATCTAGTCTATTGCAGATGTCATGGATGAAGGTTTGCCTCTTGCTATCTTGTATCCAGTCTCTTTGCCTTGTGATCATCTGAACTGAAACTCATTTACATCTAGTCTATTGCAGATATCATGGATGAAGGTTTGCCTCTTGCTATCTTGTATCCAGTCTCTTTGCCTTGTGATCATCTGAACAGAAACTCATTTACATCTAGTCTATTGCAGATATCATTGATGAAGGTTTGCCTCTTGCTATCTTGTATCCAGTCTCTTTGCCTTGTGATCGCCATGCAGGTTGAATGCGCAGGCTGAGTTTGCTGCCAAAAAGCCTGACTTAAACGTGAAAATGTCCAGCAGGCACCCGTCGCTAGGGCAACGTCAAATCAACGTCTGTGCAACGTCATGACGTTGTTCAAACGTAGATGTGACGTTGCACATACATTATGAAGTTGCACCGACGCTGATGTGACGTCACAATTACGTCATGTGCATTCGGACAACCGACAAACAATAAAATAACAGAACAGCAAAAGCTGCCTTTGGAATCAAAGGTGAAATTACACGTGACAGCATGAAGAATTGAACACTCTGTTTTTACAGCTCTTTTTCACACAGTGCCCACATGCCGTTTGTTTGGATAACAAAACATCAGTAGTGGTAACCGCCTTGGACCGGCCCCGATAGCTCAGTTGGTAGAGTGTCCGCTCCGGGGAACGGGAGGTCACGGGTTCGATCCCGGGCCGCGACATACCAAAGTCGTTAAAAATGGTACTAGCTGCTCCTCGCTTGGCACTCAGATTTACGGGGTAGAGCTAGGACTGGTCGACCCAGTGTCAGGACAATGTGACTGGGTGTGGTATCATGTAATGTGTCTGGGACATGATACTTTAGTGAGGCAGCAATCATACTAGAATCCTTCCTTCCTTGGAGACGGAAATCATATCAGATTCCTTCCTCCCTCCCAGAGACGCCAACCATACCAGAATCCTTCCTCCATCCCTGGAGACGCAAAGCATACTAGAATCCTACCTTCCTTCAAGGAGACGCAAATCATACTAGAATCCTTCCTCCCGCCCTTGTGACGCCAATCATACTAGAAGCATTCCACCCTCCCAGGAGACGCAAATCATACAAGAATCATTCCTCCCTCCTTGGAGATGCCAATCATACCAGAATTTTTTCTCCCTCCCTGGAGACACCAATCGTACTAGGATCCTTCAACCCTCCCTGGAGACGCAAAGCATGCCAAAATCATTCCACCCTCACTGGAGACGCCAATTATACTAGAATCCTTGCTCCCTTGTGACGCCAATCATACGAGAAGTATCCACCCTCCCAGGAGACACCAATCATACAAGAATTATTCCTCCCTTCCAGGAGATGCCAATCATACCAGAATCTTTCCTTCCGCACTGGATCCACCAATCGTACTAGAATCCTTACTCCCTCCCTTGAGACGCCAATCATACCAGAATCATTCCACCCACCCTTGAGACGCCAATTATACTGGAATCCTTCCTCAGTTGAGACGCCAATCATACTAGAATCCTTCCTCCCTCAATTGAGACGCCAATCATACTAGAATCATTCCATCCTCCCAGAAGACGCCAATCATACAAGAATCCTTACTCCTTCCCAGGAGATGCAAATCACACAAGAATCATTCCTCCCTCACAGGAAACACCAATCATACCAGAATCATATCGACCTCCCAGGAGACGCTAATCATACTAGATTCCTTCCTCCTTCCCTGGATACACCAAACATACTAGGATCCTTCTCACCTCCCTGGAGACGTCAATCATATTTGAATCCTTCCTCCCTCCCCGGAGACGCAAATCATACAAGAATCCTTCATCCCTCCCAGGAAACGCCAATCATAACATAATCCTTCCTCCCTCCCTGTCAACGGCGACCAAACTAGAATCGTCCCCCATCGCTGGAGACGAAAATAATACTACATTCCGTCCTTCCTCCCTGGAGATGCCTATCATACTAAAATCCCTCCCACCTCCCTGGAAACGCCAATCATACAAGGAATTCTTCCTCCTTCCTCCCTCCCTGGAGATGACAATCATACTAGAATCCGTTCCCCTCCCTTGGTACGTCAATCATACTAGAATCATTCCTTCCTCCCTGCAGATGCCAGTCATGGAGACGGCCATTATACTGGAATCCTTCCCCCTACCTTGAGACGCCAATCAAACTAGAATCCTTCCTCCCTCCCTGGAGATGCCAATCATTTCAGAATTCTTCTCACTCCATGGAGACTTTCATCATACCAGAATCCTTCCTCCCTCCCGGAGACGCAAATCATACTAGAATCCTTCCTCCCGCCCTTGTGACGCCAGTCATACTAGAAGCATTCCACCCTCCCAGGAGACGCCAATCATACAAGAATCATTCCTCCCTCCTTGGAGATGCCAATCATACCAGAATGTTTCTCCCTCCCTGGAGACACCAATCGTACTAGGATCCTTCAACCCTCCCTGGAGACGCAAAGCATGCCAAAATCATTCCACCCTCACTGGAGACGCCAATTATACTAGAATCCTTGCTCCCTTGTGACGCCAATCATACGAGAAGTATCCACCCTCCCAGGAGACACCAATCATACAAGAATTATTCCTCCCTTCCAGGAGATGCAATTCATACCAGAATCTTTCCTTCCGCACTGGATCCACCAATTGTACTAGAATCCTTACTCCCTCCCTTGAGACGCCAATCATACCAGAATCATTCCATCCTCCCTTGAGACGCCAATTATACTGGAATCCTCAGTTGAGACGCCAATAATACTAGAATCCTTCCTCCCTCCTTTGAGACGCTAATCATAGTAGAATCATTCCATCCTCCCAGGAGACGCCAATCATACAAGAATCCTTACTCCTTCCCAGGAGATGCAAATCACACAAGAATCATTCCTCCCTCACAGGAAACACCAATCATACCAGAATCATTTCGATCTCCCAGGAGACGCTAATCATACTAGATTCCTTCCTCCTTCCCTGGATACACCAAACATACTAGGATCCTTCTCACCTCCCTGGAGACGTCAATCATATTTGAATCCTTCCTCCCTCCCCGGAGACGCAAATCATACAAGAATCCTTCATCCGTCCCAGGAGACGCCAATCATAACATAATCCTTCCTCCCTCCCTGTCAACGGCGACCAAACTAGAATCAACCTCCATCGCTGGAGATGCAAATAATACTACATTCCGTCCTTCCTCCCTGGAGATGCCTATCATACTAAAATCCCTCCCACCTCCCTGGAAACGCCAATCATACAAGGAATTCTTCCTCCTTCCTCCCTCCCTGGAGATGACAATCATACTAGAATCCGTTCCCCTCCCTGGATACGTCAATCATACTAGAATCATTCCTTCCTCCCTGCAGATGCCAGTCATGGAGACGGCCATTATACTGGAATCCTTCCCCCTACCTTGAGACGCCAATCAAACTAGAATCCTTCCTCCCTCCCTGGAGATGCCAATCATTTCAGAATTCTTCTCACTCCATGGAGACTTCCATCATACCAGAATCCTTCCTCCCTCCCCGGAGACGCCAATCATACTGGAATCTTTCCTCCCTCCCTTGAGACACCGATCATACTAGAATCCTTCCTCCCTCCCTGTAGACGACAATCATACTAAAATCCTCCGCTCATATTGGAGACAACGACCAAACTAGAACCCTTCATCCCTCCCATGAGACGCCAATCGCACTAGAATCATTCGAACCCAATGGGAGACGGCAATCATACAAGAATCCCCTACACTCCTTGGAGACGCCAATCATACCGGAATCCACACACACAACTCTGAGGCGGCAATCATACCAGAATCCCCACACACACTCCTTGGAGATGGCAATCATACCAGAATCATTGCATCCCCACCCCCCACCCAGGAGACGCCAATCATACCAGAATCGTTCCTCTCTCTCCTGAGACGTCAATTATTTTTGAGTCCTTTCTCCCTCCCTGCATACAGCAATCATACTAGAAGCCTACCTCCTCCCTGTAGACGATAATCAAACTAGAACCATGAGGCCAACCTATAGACGGCGACCAAACTAGATTGTTTTCTCCCTCCCTTGAGACGCCAATCATTATATAATCTTTCCTCCATCCCTGCAAACACCAATCATATTGGAAGTCTTCCTCTCTCCCTAGAGACGGCAACCATACTTGGATCCTTCCTCGCTTCCTGGAGACGGCAATCATAACATAATCCTCCCTCCCTCCAAGGAGACGCCAATCATACTAGAATCCTTACTCCCCCACGAAGACGACAATCATATTTGTTTCCTTCCACTCATCCTGGAGACGGCGGCCAACTAGAACCCTTCCTCCCACCCTGGAGACGCAAATCACTAGAATTCTTCTCACATCCCAGGAATTGGCAATCGTACTAGAATCCTTCCCTCCATGGAGAAGGAAATCATATCAGATTCCCTATTCCCCCCAGAGACGCAAACCATACCAGAATCCTTCCTCCATGCCTGGAGACGCAAAGCATACTAGAATTCTTCCTCCCTTTCAGGAGACGCAAATCATACTGGAATCCTTTCTCCCGCCCTTGATACGTCATTCATACTAGAATCCTTCCTCTCTCCCTTGAGATGCCAATCATACTAGAAGCATTCCACCCTCCCAGGAGACGCCAATCATACAAGAATCATTCCTCCCTCCTTGGAGATGCCAACCATACCAGAACCTTTTCTCCCTCCCTGGAGACACCAAACGTACTAGGATCCTTCAACACGGGGGTAATACCATTTTCTATACTGTGTTGTCGACCGAGTCGGTTCTGTGTAAAGCTGCTGTCGACCGAGAAATACGGTTTTCGACCGAGCAGTACGGATGTCGACAGAGGAGGGTCTTCGATTTTGGTGCACTTGGAGAGGCGAAAACGTTAGTTTAAACATTTACAAACGATGTCGGTGTTTTAAAGAGACAAGCTGTTAATTGTCTGTTCACTTATAGAGAGTCGTGAGTCTGAAAAACACTATAAAATACCGGTTCTTTAAAAAAAATCAGTTTTCACAGAATTTCATTAATCTAATGCTTTATGAAAAGTAGGAAAGCAGTAAAACACCATATATATATTTTATTTACCATTTACGCTTCAACAACAACGTGGGTTTGACTTAATTCATGCACTGTGGGAGTTTTTATAGACCTTTGAAAAATGTCGGGATACGGATGTCGATTATTAGAAATACGACCGTCGATGGTATCCTAGACTGATTGATACGGCTGTGGACGAAATATAAAAACTACAGTTCATGTACTGCTGTTAAAATACATGATTTATTCTATGATTATTACTGAAATCTGCACTATAAAGGCAGATTTCACTGGGAGCCATGAAGAAAAATGTATGTTTTGTGCGAACTGGTGTCTTAAAGTCGCAACAATCACCGTCCAAGAATAACTCCGTCCTTAACTTTCCCATATTTAGTTTACACAACAGGCTACAAGGCTGGTCACTGATGTAAACACTTGAACATGTAAATACCAAATCAGATTGAAATTAAACTGCAAAAAAATGTTGTAAACCTATGCAAATGCTCTTGAAGAATAATGTCGGAAAGAGCACAGGCGCTTGAAGTTTAAATGCTTAAACATTTCAAATTTGTATGAAAGGGCCATAACGAAATTGAATATTGACTACGTAAATTTAACAATCATGTTTAGGTTTTTTTTTTTTTTTGCTATTTTTTTTTCTCATATCGAGCCGATCGTTAATCAGAGGTGGGCGAAAACGGAGTACCCGGAGAAAAACCACCTGACCTTCCGTTGCAGAACTTGGCGTCTCACATGTGACCCGAGCGAGGCTCGAACCACAGCGCTGAGAGACCTAATGATCAAGAGTCAGCCCTCTTAACCACTAGGCCACGGAGGCCCGTTGTTTAGGTATGAGCTCAGAACTTCAAGCGAATGTGCAGAGACGAATATTTCTCAACAAATGCCATGACAAACAGTAGGGTTGATCAGCAGACTTTACGAAAACATGCCTATTAAAATAAATTGAAAATTTTACCCTAAAAACAATCAAAGCACTGAAAGTACTGGTGGGTCGATTGTCTCTGGGGGAAGTTAGGAAAAATGGGCCTGAGCGTGGACTGTTTCGTTTAACCCTCAAACTCCTTTACTGAAAGCAAGCCGTGTATACCATGATCAGACGCTGCGTTTTTCGGCGCCTGACCCTTAAATTCCTATACTCTCAGCAAACAGTGAAGACCATGATCAGACGCCGCGTTCTGCGGCGTCGGATCTGGGTCTACACTGTTTGCCTAGCCCAACCCATGATTCCAGCCCAGATTTTACAGTTAAACTTTCCACGTAAACACGCTGACCTCACGGCGATAAAATTCTATAAATAATCTGCGTGGATTCCTACAAATCAGTGATATTCACGTGGACTCCAGCACTAATAGATTAAAAATGAAAAATTTCAGAAAAAAAATATCTGATACTTTTTATATTTCTGCTCAAAAATAGATTGTGTGAACGCGCGGTTCTAACAAGTACCCAGAATCTATTTATATGAGCAGAAATATGTAAAATAAGGTTTACCCTTGTAAACCCCAATTTCACTATGTAAACGTGGGGTTCAAGGGGGTCAAAATTATATAGGCGTGTTTTCGTGATGAGCTCCTTTTCCGACTACCCAAAGTTCCTAAGCAGAAAAGCCCTTCAGTCCACGTGACTATCACAGACTTGTCCGAATAACTTTTTTTTTTATATAGAAAACAGCCGCAGTGACTGAGGTCAGAGTGTTGTGTAAGAGGGTTATCTTGGAATCATAGGTTGGGCTTGGCAAACAGTGAAGACCCTGACCAGACGCCACAAAATGCGGCGTCTGATCAAGATCTACACTATATACTTAAAAATCGGATTTCAAGGGTAAATTAAGCAGTTTAAATCACAGTCCAGGACTTGTTCCGACCTATAGTCAGCGACAATCGACCCACCAGTGCTCTTAGTGCTTTGATCTTGCGTTTGTTATGTGTGCACAAGTGCATATTTAATTAAAGGAGGTATAAATGGTTAACGCTGAGCAGAAATCGACCGTACATGAGTAGTGGTAAACCGCTTAGTGGGTCTTAGCCTGCCCAGGCAAAGTGGTGCGAGTTGGACCGTCCGTGTATAAAATGACATTTTATCTCAATGTCGGGTGAAAGTCCCACAATATTGAAAGCAACGTCTCAAAAATGACCAAAATAGTGTTGACGGGAACGTTAAACCTCCCTCAAACAAACAAACATAACCACATAACCGTACCGACATGTTTAGATAGTTTATCAGTTTTTTGTTTGATTTGAGGTTTAACGTCCCCGTCAACACTGTAAAGGTCATTTTGGAGACGTTTCTTCCAATTTTGTGGGACTTTTACCCGACATGGAGATGAAATGACATCTCAAGCCCTGTCGCCGAATGAAACCAATAGGGTTTATAAGCATGGACGGTCCGCCTCGCACCGCGGTTCCTGGACAGGCTTAGATCCTCTAAGCGGTTTACCAGTACTAGTGTGCGGGCTGGACTCAGCTCTGCGTGGAAGCATCGTGCAGCCCATATATTTCTTCAAGCCCCTATGGGCGGGGGCGAAGTTTATCAGTTGTCTATGTTGATATTAGAACAGACTTTTTGACATTCCTAACGGGGATTCACTGGGCAATGTCTTAACCCTTCCCGTGCTTAGCTGTATTTGAAACAAAAGTCACCTATCAGCGGTAATATGGTTTCTAATAAGTTGTTTGGAATTGTGGGTATACAAATGCTGACGGGTGGTCAATGCCAGTATGGTCGTCGTGATTTCCTCACCAGATGCAGTTTTGCAGCCAGTGTCGGACCCTGGATAACACAACGCAGAACTGTTCAAGACGGCTGTATCCTATAACTTGTCTACGGAAGGCTTTCTAAGATTTTTTTAAAAAGCTACACGTGCATATTTAAACGAAATTTAGTTATCGGCATAATACGATTTAACAGAGAAGAAGAAGAAGAAGAAGAAGAAGAAGAAGAAGCAGACAGTATACCTTGCGACACACCTGCGTCACTGTCACCACCAACACTTCCAAATGTCTAGGGATGGCTTTGTTGAACCGTAAATTTCTCATTTCCTAAATTTCACAGCCAAATTAACATATAGTCATTTTCGAAAAATGTTGATGTCTGAATTTTCTGACGTATAAAGAATTGGTAAGTATTCGTAACACCTGTGAAAAACTAGTGCGACTTTTTATAGGGTGTGAAGAATTGGTATCACTTCCACACCCATGTGAAGAATTGCACGACCCGCAGAAAAAGCAACCGACTGAAGTCGTTGATCTCTAAGAGTGCCTAAAATCACCGTGTCATTCTGTCATTCTGTCAGTCTGTCCGTCCGTAACCCGTTTGTGAAAATTGGTGATAGTGACTTAACCGCTTGGAATATTTAAACAATTTTTGGCATACTGATAGATATCAATGAGATCTAACCAATGAACTTGCGAAATATTACATTCCATTTAGTATAGCCGCCAAGCCATATATGGTCTGTCAGTCTGTCCGTCCGTAACCCGTTTGTGAAAATTGGTGATAGTGACTTAACCGCTTGGAATATTTAAACAATTTTTGGCATACTGATAGATATCAATGAGATCTAACCAATGAACTTGCGAAATATTACATTCCATTTAGTATAGCCGCCAAGCCATATATGGTCTGTCTGTCTGTTCGCCCGTAACCCGTTTGTGAAAATTGGTGATAGTGGCTTAACCGCTTGGAATATTTAAACAATTTTTGGCATACTGATAGATATCAATGAGATCTAACCAATGAACTTGCGAAATATGGGATAGGGAAACCAAAATTTGCTCATAGGGTCCAGGTCACATGACCAAAATGGCCGCCAAGCCATATCTGGGACGTAGGCCCATCATAAATTGCTAAAATGGTGACACTGGGTTGACCTTGACCTTCTTTGGGTCCGTCCGTAACCCGTTTTTGAAAATTGGTGATAGTGACTTAACCGCTGGGAATATTCAAACAATTTTTGGCATACTGATAGATATCAATAAGATCTTACCAATGAACTTGCGAAATATTACATTCCATTTAGTATAGCCTCGCCGAGGCGAAAAATGTGAAAATTTTCGAACTGCTTCTCCTCGGAAACCGTTGGGCCGATTGAAGTCAAATTTCATATGGAGCCTCTATGGGATGGGGGAAACCAAAAATTGCTCATGGGGTCCAGGTCACATGACCAAAATGGCCGCCAAGCCATATATGGTAAAAAACCCTTCAAAGATAGTCTTTTCCAGAACCACTGGGCAGATTTCCACGAAACTTGATAAATAGCATCTGGGACGTAGGCCAATCATAAATTGCTAAAATGGTGACCCTGGATTGACCTCGACCTTCTTTGTGCCTAGGTCAAACTTTGACACATATGCTTTTGTATTGGAAAAGTGAGAATGCATTTTATCCTGCAAACGATTCAGAATACAGTACTAAAGTATAAGATATATTTTTGCTCCTTACGATAAGGCGCATTTATTGGGGGAACCGTTTTAGGTCCAGGTCACATGACCAAAATGGCCGCCATAGCCATATATGGTAACACTCATAAAGCTAAAAGAATCCGGCGGGTCGTGCACTTCAGCTGAAGCACTGGTTCGTTGACAATGTCTGACAATGTCCGGATTTTAAGTTTACCAAGTAAATTGAAGGCTAGAAGTCATATTGGATGAAACAACTTCTCCAGTATGGCGGTCTGCCCCCCCCCCCCCCCACACACACACTCCCCTTCCTCGTATGTTGTTTCTCGTTAAGAAATATACAGACCAGTAGCCACTTACAAATTGAAATGACTGTCCAGTGGGCGCGCGGCATTCCGGCGGCGTCGATCAGACGTCGATGCGATGACATGATGTCTCGTCGATGTTGGCCCGGCGTTGTTTTGGGGCCGTAAGCCTGCTGGGTATATTAACATAAACACTTGAATTCTGATTTTTTAATTATATTCTGTCTCCTCTTTTTCGCCGTGAATAGAACTGATAGATACATGTATAGAGTGTGATTTTAACATATTGTCATCATGGAGTCACTCAACCACCGGAGTAATTGAAATCGTTATTTTCCTCACACATCATCATTGTGAATCATCTGAGATGCTTAATAAAGTTTTGTTCTGTTCTGTTCTGTCCTGGTAAGTATTCGTCACACCTGTGACCTGTGTTTATGGGGTGTGGAGAATTTGTACCAATAACTATTACACCTGTATACATGTAAAGAACCGGTACTGATTTCTCACACAAGAGCCTTTGTTAACTGTAATAGTAATGTACAAGGGCCACACTGAGAGAACGTGTTTTATGAACCACGTGGTGCCATAAATCACATGTCAGTATTGACCTCTACTAACTTACCATAGTTCTCTGAGCCTTTGTTAATTGTAATTGTAATGTACCAGAGACACACTGAGAGAACGTGTTTTAAGAACCACATTTTGCCGTAAATCACAGGTCAGTATTGACCTCTACTAACTTACCATAGTTCTCTGAGCCCTTGTTAACTGTAATAGTAATGTACCAGAGACACACTGAGAGAACGTGTTTTATGAACCATGTGGTGCCATATAGCACAGGTCAGTATTGGCCTCTACTAACTTACCATAGTTCTCTGAGCCTTTGTTAATTGTAATAGTAATGTACCAGAGACACACTGAGAGAACGTGTTTTATGAACCATGTGGTGCCATATAGCACAGGTCAGTATTGGCCTCTACTAACTTACCATAGTTCTCTGAGCCTTTGTTAACTGTAATAGTAATGTACCAGAGACAAACTGAGAGAACGTGTTTTATGAACCACGTGGTGCCGTAAATCACGGGTCAGTATTGACCTCTACTAACTTACCATAGTTCTCTGAGCCTTTGTTAACTGTAATAGTAATGTACCAGAGACACACTGAGAGAACGTGTTTTATGAACCACGTGGTGCCGTAAATCACGGGTCAGTATTGACCTCTACTAACTTACCATAGTTCTCTGGGCCTTTGTTAACTGTAATAGTAATGTACCAGAGACACATTGAGAAAAAGCGTTTCATGAACCATGTTGTGCCGTAAAGCACAGGTCAGTATTGACCTCTACTAACTTACCATAGTTCTCTGGGCCTTTGTTAACTGTAATAGTAATGCACCAGAGACAAACTGAGAGTATGTGTTTTATGAACCACGTGGTGCCATAAAACACAGGTAAGTATTGACCTCTACTAACTTACCATAGTTCTCTGAGCCTTTGTTAACTGTAATAGTAATGTACCAGAGACACATTGAGAAAAAGCGTTTCATGAACCATGTTGTGCCATAAATCACATGTCAGTTTTGACCTCTACTAACTTACCACAGTTCTCCGAGCCTTTGTTAACTTTAATACTAATGTATCAGATAAGAGACAGGCCAAGATAAAACATGTTAAAATGAACCATGTGACAAAGTACCGTGGGAGTGCAGCAGTACTCAGATTGGAAAAGTTCATATGCACTAAGGTACTGTTTTACCTTTACACACCTTGTTTGAACACTGGAAATTTAAATTTCTGGTTACAATATGAGAAAAAAATGTCGTACAACTTTGCCTTGCCAAAGCATTACAAGAATAACACGACCTTTATCTTTATATGTGATACCATCACGATGACACACCCGTGAGACATAGTGCCTTCTTTCATTTCTCCAAAAAAGTCAATTTTCTGATGACTATTTGTGATATTTTTCTTGTTTGTACTCTAAACATAGGTTGTGTGTGCTCATTAGAACCGCCTCATTGAGGCGGTTCTAACGAGTACCCAGATCCTATGTCTTGGAGCAGAAATAAGTTGAGGCGGTTCTAACGAGTACCCAGATCCTGTGTCTTGGAGCAGAAATAAGAAAAATAATGTATACCCCTGTAGGCCCCAGTTTTTTCTGCATAAAGTGGGGTTTTCAGGGGGGGGGGGGGTTCATTATACGAACTTGTTTACGTGATGTATATTTTTCAAATTTTGGGTTTCAGTATAGGTCTGAACGGCGGTATTGCCGAAAGAAAAACATGAAAAAAGACCATTGATTTATTTTTATAACTATATATTTTATATATTTTACCAATAACAACAAAACAACAGTTTATGTGTACTTCACGTGTATGAGTGCGTGCAGTTAGCAGATTTAAGAAATGTTCCGGTAGCGGTAAAACGTCTCCTTGTACTCCTACATAGTGCTGTATATATTCCTTCTTTGAGATTGTATGACCTGGGTCCAGTTGTTCAAAACTAACGACGTCGTTAGTCAACGTATCGTTAAAACTTTGATCATTAAATATAGCAAATATGCTGAAATTTTTGCTGAAAAAAATGTGAGCAGCTTTTGCAAACGCAAAAGCTGCTCACATTTTTTCAGCAAAAATGCCAAAATTTACGATATTGTACTTACTAGAAGAGTTAACAATGTGACCTCTAACGAAAGCTAACGATGCTTTGAACAACTGGCCCCTGGTCTATAGTTTGAAGTTAGCAGATTTAAGAAATGTTCCGGTGGCGGTAAAACGTCTCCTTGTACTCCTACATAGTGTAGTATATATTCCTTCTTTGAGATCGTATAACCTGGTCTAAAGTTTGAAGGAAAATGGAATACGCTTGGCATTTTTACGCCATTTTTCAAAGGGAGACAACTTTTCGGAACTGCCCGTTCCCTTTTCTATAAACTGTCCCACGGAAAAATGGGGTCTACTCTTAAAGGAAAGAATTTGCTCCTCAGGAGAATTGAGCACTTTTGACATGGCAGACAAAATTACTTTTGCTGCAGTTGCCTCCCCTGTAGGTGTATATATTCCCATTTATTGGAGTAAGGTTTATCCACGCTAGATGGCGTAATACTTCACAGTCATATTGAACGGAACATTTCCTGAAATTTGCAGACTCATACCATAGGTATTTACATAATGATGTTTGACGACGACTAGTGTTTAACAATAGTATGATTATATAACAAGAAAAACAACAAAACAATAATTTTTAGTTTTCTATTATGTCATTTCTCCACAATTTGTAGAATTGGCCATTTCCCCACAAGTTGTAGAGTACGCCATTTCTCCACAAGTTGCAGAGTTCGCCATTTCTCTACAAGTTGTAGAATAGGCCATTTCTCCACAAGTTGTAGAGTACGCCATTTCTCCACACGTGTTAGAATAGGCCATTTCTCCACACGTTGCAGAGTTCGCCATTTCTCTACAAGTTGTAGAGTACGCCATTTCACCACAAGTTGCAGAGTTCGCCATTTCTCTACAAGTTGTAGAATAGGCCATTTCTCCACAAGTTGCAGAGTACGCCATTTCTCCACAAGTTGCAGAGTTCGCCATTTCTCCACAAGTTGCAGAGTTCGCCATTTCTCTACAAGTTGTAGAATAGGCCATTTCTCTACAAGTTGTAGAATAGGCAATTTCTCCACAAGTTGCAGAGTACGCCATTTCTCTACAAGTTGTAGAATAGGCCATTTCTCCACACGTTGCAGAGTTCGCCATTTCTCTACAAGTTGCAGAGTTCGCCATTTCTCTACAAGTTGTAGAATAGGCCATTTCTCTACAAGTTGTAGAATAGGCAATTTCTCCACAAGTTGCAGAGTACGCCATTTCTCTACAAGTTGTAGAATAGGCCATTTCTCCACACGTTGCAGAGTTCGCCATTTCTCTACAAGTTGCAGAGTACGCCATTTCTCTACAAGTTGTAGAATAGGCCATTTCTCTACACGTTGTAGAGTTCGCCACTTCTCTACAAGTTGTTTTGTTTGTTTGTTTGATTTGAGGTTTAACGTCCCCATCAACAATGTAAAGGTCATTTTGGAGACTTTGCTTCCAAGTTTGTGGGACTTTTACCCGACATTGAGACGAAATGACATCTCGATCCCTGCCCAATGAAACCAATAGGATTATAAGCATGGACGGGCTGACACGCACCGCTTTGCTTGGGCAGGATTCGATCCTCCAAGCGGTTTACCAGTATGTAGTAAAATTCCTGTGTTAAGACCACTTTTGATCAGGTCTAAACTTTCTCTATTCAGAGGTCATGACGTGTATATTACATATTTTGGCAGAAATAGTAGTTCAAGGGCAATAATATTTATATGTTTGCTGGTATGAATCTTTCTCCGGTTATCTCCCTTATGAAGTGACAAAACCCTTTGATTGTTTTTTTTTTTTTTTTTTTTTTTTTTTTTTTGTATTTACGACCCTTTCAAGATTATATTTGTTCACATATACTAGGGACAAACAATAAGCGAACCCCCAAATTCAAATAGAATGAAGCGAAACTTCAATGTCACAGGGAAGGTTTATATGCAAAGGGGATCAGTATCTGGTCCATGCACCACGTGTATTGATGCATGCACGACAGCTGGGCATGCTAGTGATTGTGCGACGGATTATCTCCCTTGGTATCCGTCGCCATTCTTCTTGCAATGCTCGGCCAAGCTGTTGCAGATTGTTACAACGCCGCGGTCTGTTGCGCACGCGGCGACCCAAGACAGCCCAAATGTGCTCAGTCGGCGACATATCGGGGAATTTGGCTGGCCACGGCAGTGTCCTTACACCTTGTTGTCTCAGAAAATCGACGGCAACACGGGCTCGATGTGGGCGTGCGTTGTCGTCTTGGAACTCTAAGTCCCCACCAATGCGCCGGGCGAATGGGACAACCACTGGGCGTAAAATTAGGTCTATGTAACGCTGGCCAGTCAAGTTACCTTGAACGATCATGGTAACTTGACTGGCCGGAGTTACATAGACCGAATTCCAAGACGACAACGCACGCCCACATCGAGCCGTGTTGCCGTCGAATTTCTAAGACAATGGACGGCCCCCGCCCATTGGGGCGTGAAAAAATAAATGGGCTGCATGATGCTGAATCTGACCGTACACGAGTACTGGTAAACCGCTTAGAGGATCTAAGCCTGCTCAGGCAAAGCGGTGCGCGTCGAACCGCCATGCTTATAAACCCTATGGGTTTCATATTTGGCGACAGGGCTTGAGATGTCATTTTGAACATCTTAATGCCGGGTAAAAGACCCCCCACAAAATTGGAAGCAACGTCTCCAAAATGACCTATATAGTTCTGATTGGGACGTTAAAAGTCAAATCAAACAGGAGATTATTAAAAAAAAATACATGAATGCTTGTTTTCAAATCCTGTATACATGTACTATTGCATTATGTCCATGTATGACCTTGTAAATGTTTGACAAATCAAAATAATGTTTAAACCAAATCAAACAAACAAATGAGAATGGAATCTTCCACCTGATCAAATTTGAGTTGTCCATTTTCAATTACAGGGGTGTCAGGTTTGTTCAATGAAATGAGCGAACAATGTAAACCCAGATCAGACTCCGTCTTTTACAGTGTTTGTCAACGTCCCAAGAAAGGGATCCTATGCATATATGGCTCAACAGTGGTAAAATTAGACTTGCCCAAGTCCCTACATTTACATTTTTTATTTCTAAATGAAAGCCCCTTTAAACAAAAAATATGTAAAAGTCTCTTTAGTCTTCATCTGTGAATGTAGGGACTTGTATACTCTGCAAAAGTTCCGACCAGCACAAAGCTGGCATAAAACACCATCTCCCACTTGTTGATAAGAGCATTAGCCTCTGCAGTCAATGTTTACTTAATAAATAACACCCACCTGCGTCTGTCAGTTAAAGAGAGTAAAATTCTAGTATTTTGGAGATTTTTGTTTGTTTTGTTTGATTTGAGGTTTAATGCCCCTGTCAACACTGTATAGGTCATTTTGGGGATGTTGCTTCCTTTGTGTTGGGACCTAAAACTTGATCAAGACAGTGGTAGTTCCTGCCATCGAGGGTTGAGTTTACTGAGGATAATTTCGGCATTACTTTAAGTCCTTTATTTGATTAATATATTTTGTGTGTGCTCATTAGAATCAACTTGTGAGTACACGCAATATAATTTTACCAGATAAAATACGCCAAATACCCATAACTTTCCCTAAATATTTGTCATATGGATACATGTATGTGTGAAGAATTTCTCAGGTACTCAAGAGTGAGTTCGAAAACAGTCATAGAAAACGAGCTATTGGTGGTCGAGCCATTGAGGTATCATTATACATTCAAACCGGTCATAGTGGCCACCTCTATTAAGCAAGCAAACTGTCTTAAGCAAGCAATCATTCAAATCCCGAAAAAGGCGAATGCATTAATATCCACCTGTATTAAGCAAGCACCTGTCTTTTAGGCGCTGTAATTGTTTTTGCACTTGTTTTTATAGAAACAAGAGGGCCATGATGGCCCTGGATCGCTCACCTGATCCATAGTGTAACAAGTGGGCCCCAGGGAGGGCCATTATTGGCCCAAGGGCTTTAATGTGCATAATGTTGAGGGAGGTCTTAAAGGTGAAGCTTCATACCAAACATCAACAAAGGCTATAATTTGAACAATCTTGGTAGAGGTCCACTAGATGACGCTTCATACCAAATATCAAAGACCTGGGCCTTCTGGTTTCAGACAAGAAGATTTTTAAAGGTTTTCCCTATAAAAGCTTATGTAAAACCAGTGGGCCCTGGCGCGGGGGCGTTTTTGGCCCCAGGGCTATAATTTGAACAATCTTGGTAGCGGTCTACTTTACGAAGCTACTTACCAAATATCAAAGACCTGGGCCTTCTGGTTTCAGACAAGACGATTTTTAAAGGTTTTCCCAATATAAGCCTATGTAAAACCAGTGGGCTTCAGGAAGGGGCCGGTTTTGGCCCCAGGGCTATAATTTGAACAAGCTTGGTAGAGGTCCACTAGATGAAGCTTCATACCAAATATCAAAGACCTGGGCCTTCTGGTTTCAGACAAGAAGATTTTTAAAGGTTTTCCATATATAAGCCTATGTAAAACCAGTGGGCCCCGGGGTGGGGCTGTTTTTTTGCACCAGGGCTATAATTTGAACAATATTGGTAGCGGTCCACTTGACAAAGATACATACCAAATATCAAAGACCTGGGCCTTCTGGTTTCAGACAAGAAGATTTTTAAAGGTTTTCCCTATATAAGCCTATATAAAACCAGTGGGCCCCGGGACAGGGCCGTTTTTGGCCCCAGGGCTATCAATCCATCCACTGGTTAAGCAGGAGAAGCTCTGACGGCCATTTTGTTCACCAGAGCGGAACAGTATGAGCAATTTTGGTAGAGGGTCACCAAACGGACATTCCTGTGAAATAATTTCAAAATCCATCCACTGGTTAAGGAAAAGTCATTTAAAGGTTTTTTCTATTTTTAGCTCTGGTGGCCATCTTGTTCACCCGAGCGGAACGGTTTGAGCAATTTTGGTAGAGGGTCACCCAAGGAACATACCTGTGAAGTAATTTCAAAATCCATCCACTGGTTAAGGAGAAGAAGTCGTTTAAAGGTTTTTTTATTTTTAGCTCTGGCAGCCATTTTGTTCACCCTAGCAGAACGGTTTGAGCAAATTTGGTAGAGGGTCACCCAAGGAACATTCCTGTGAAGTAATTTCGAAATCCAGCCATTGGTTAAGGAGGAGAAGTCTTTTAAAGGTTTTTCTATTTTTAGCTCTGGCGGCCATTTTGTTCAACCATGCGGAACGGTTTGAGCAATTTTGGTAGAGGGTCACCCAAGGAACATTCCAGTGAAATAATTTCAAAATCCATCCACTGGTTAAGGAGAAGAAGTCGTTTAAAGGTTTTTCTATTTTTAGCTCTGGTGGCCATCTTGTTTACCCAAGCGGAACGGTTTGAGCAATTTTGGTAGAGGGTCACCCAAGGAACATTCCTGTGAAGTAATTTCAAAATCCATCCACTAGTTAAGGAGGAGAAGTCGTTTAAAGATTTTTCTATTTTTAGCTCTAGCGGCCATCTTGTTCACCCAAGCGGAACGGTTTGAGCAATTTTGGTAGAGGGTCACCCAAGGAACATTCCTGTGAAGTAATTTCAAAATCCATCCACTAGTTAAGGAGTAGATGTCGTTTAAAGGTTTTTCTATTTTTAGCTCTGGCGGCCATCTTGTTCACCCGAGCGGAACAGTTTGAGCAATTTTAGTAGAGGGTCACCCAAGGAACATTCCTGTGCAATAATTTCAAAACCCATCCACTGGTTAAAGAGAAGAAGTTGTTTAAAGGTTTTTCTATTTTTAGCTCTGGTGGCCATTTTGTTCACCCATGCGGAACGGTTTAAGCAATTTTGGTAGAGGGTCACCCAAGGAACATTCCAGTGAAATAATTTCAAAATCCATCCACTGGTTGAGGAGAAGAAGTCGTTTAAAGGTTTTTCTATTTTTAGCTCTGGCGGCCATCTTGTTCACCCGAGCGGAACGGTTTGAGCAATTTTGGTAGAGGGTCACCCAAGGAACATTCCTGTGAAGTAATTTCAAAATCCATCCACTAGTTAAGGAGGAGAAGTCGTTTAAAGGTTTTTCTATTTTTAGCTCTAGCGGCCATCTTGTTCACCCGAGCGGAACGGTTTGAGCAATTTGAGTAGAGGGTCACCCAAGGAACATTCCTGTGCAATAATTTCAAAATCCATCCACTGGTTAAGGAGAAGAAGTCATTTAAAGGTTTTTCTATTTTTAGCTCTGGCGGCCATTTTGTTCACCCGAGCGGAACGGTTTGAGCAATTTTGGTAGAAGGTCATCCAAGGAATATTCCTGTGAAATAATTTCAAAATCCATCCACTGGTTAAGCAGGAGAAGTCGTTTAAAGGTTTTTCTATTTTTAGCTCTGGCGGCCATCTTGTTCACCCGAGCAGAACAGTTTGAGCAATTTTGGTAGAGGATCACCCAAGGAGCATTCCTGTGAAATTAGATCAAATTCTGTCCAGCAGTTTTGGAGAAGAAGTTGTTTAAAGCAAAAGTTGACGACGGACGCACGGACGACGGACGACGGACGACGGACAAAGACCGATCCCAAAAGCTCACCTTGAGCACTTCGTGCTCAGGTGAGCTAAAAAGGCAAGCAGGCAGCATAATATCATTATCCTGGCATAATTACTTAGTTAATAAGATGTGTAATTGCAGAATCTTTTCAACATTATCTTAACAGGAGAAACCATTGAGAAAAGTGGCATTTACAAGGGGTTACATAATGTTCTTATTTCTGCTCAGTAGTATAGATTGTGGGTACTCTTTAGAACCGCCTCTAACAAGCAACCACAATCTATGTTTGAAGCAGAAATAAAGAAAAACGATACGAGGGCTACCCAAAATCTATGTTTTAGAGCAGAAATTACAAAATGACTAGCCTGGTAATTTTGTAAAGTAGAAGTAAAACAAAGATCAGGAATTGATACAATTAACTTACTCCACCCATAAAAGACACCAAAGGGAAAGAAATACAAACATTAAGCGACTAGACCATAATGGAAACCTAAACAAAGGAAGGCCATAAGGACAGTTACTTTCCCACAAAATGGCCATATGGCCATCCAAAACCAAAAGACACAAGTGATACACACAGTAAGTAACAAACAACAACATAAATAAATCGCAACAGAAGAGCCGCCTTGGAACGGTCAGTGGAAGATTTCCACTGGGGGGCTTAAATCGATTTTACGTGGCCACAATCCTCGCCCTTACTTCCGTCGCGATTTAGACAAATAATTTGTTCAGTCCGCATGAAGGCCTCCTAACTCATCAGTGCAACATCTCCGTGAACACAAAAATCAAAGAACCACAGAGGTGAGACAACGGTGAGGACTCGACAGCAAGAAACCACTGAAATGCTGGAGCAAAAGAAAACCAACAGTTTGACTCCGATGAGCCCGACCAGAGACAGAGCATCAGGCACCAACCGACATTATCTCTCTAATTTTCAATAAGCCTTTACGTTGGAGCCGTCATAGAATCTGAGGCCTGACCCACCGGCGTGCAATTAAAGAGGGAAGCAAAGTTGCCAACCGTGATTGGGTTAACTACCATGCATGCAGTCTGTCGTATAATATCCATGTTGTACCCAATCTTTTTATATCGAAGAATGATTTTACGAAATTGGGTGCTGAAGTCATTGCGGTTATATAAACCCTGCTTTACTCTATATAAAGTGGGGTTAACAAGGGTTTTCATTGTATGGACATGTTTAGGGGATGATCATGGTTATTGTGAATACTAGTGTCGTATGTCCATTAGAATCGCCTCATTGAGGCGGTTACACATAGATTGTGGGTACTCATTTGAACTGCCTCATTGAATCGGTTGTAACGAGTTCCCACAATCTATGTTTTGAGCAGAAATAAGAAAAATTCTGATTAACGTCATTGCTGGAGCCTTCTAATATAGCATAGGCATGTTATCCTTATGGTTTAAGAATAAAAGATTAAAATTGAAACATCTTTTTTTTAAAACCCTTTGCCTTCATGCGGTTTTCCCCCACTAAATGTAAATAAATCATGATAACAAGCTCTGGAGCCTGTCAGTGAAAAGTTATCTAAATAAACTTCTCACCCATATCTGACAATCATCTACAGGAAAGGTGAATGAGTTCTTTCAATATTTACAAGTCTGTTAATTTCACAATTTTCATAAAAGACGGTATTGCTATTTCATTTACAATGTATTTATTTTTTATTTTTGTAAACAATTATTTTTACAATGGACACCTAATTAACAGACTTGGGCAAGTCTATGGTAAAATCATTAAGCCTCAATTGCTCATCCAGAGTATGATGACTCATGGGAGGGGTATTTGAATAAATATTGGAAATTTATTGAATTCCATGGGGCAAAGCCCCACCCTCATTTAAAGGATGATAGCATTATGAACAGTTCATGACGTGATTTCCCAGCATGCAGCACTTTACTAAGGATTTCTCCTCCACGGACTCGTGTGTCAGTTAGCTGTCCATTCCCAGTTGTGCCGTCATTCCAGCCTATGACATCATCCCCACGTGTGAGGTACATGTATCAGATTTGGGCTGTATCTGGCCTGCAATGAAGCAAAATAATAAGCATTTAGCAAATATTTTTAACCCTTCTCCTGCTGAATATTCATATATGCCACACCTACTACCGATTATCAACCAATCAGACTACCTGTAGCAAACTATTACAACAAATTCACAATCTGAATGACAAACAATGTAGATCCTGATCAGATGGCTTCTTCAGAAGCCATCTGATCTGGATCTACATTGTTTCAAAGAAAAGGCATATCCGGGCTCAGCAGAACAAGGGTTAAGCAAATAAAGAATTTCATTAGTCATCCCGACCCCCTTGAAATATCTGATGTTTTTTTTTTGTTGTTGTTTGTTTTGGTTTACGGCCCATTCAAGATCATTTCACTTAGTACCCGGAGAAAAACCACCTGACCTTCCGTTGCAGAACTTGGCGTCTCACATGTGACCCGAGCCAGGCTAAAACCACAGCGCTCTTAACCACTAGGCCACTGTGGGTTAGAGCCTGGCTCGGGCTACATGTGAGACGCCAAGTTCTGAAACGGAGGATCGGTTGGTTTTTCTCCGGTTTTCGCCCACCTCTGAGCTCAATATGAGTGAAATAATATTTAAAGGGCCGTAAAACCGAAACAAAATATTCATGTGGATCTATAGTAGAAATGTGAACAGTCATAAACGAGCACATGTGCAGTCTGCGCAACAGGTTTGTCAGAGGACGGGAAAGGGCAATGACTCTGATGACACTGTGTAGATCCGTAGGTTACGGGTATCAACAATCTAGGACTTGAGAAAATGTCTTTAATAGTGATAATGGTCTTTGGTTGCCCCTGATTAAATATTGCTCTAAACAATAAATCTACGCCGCCCTGGTCAAGTCGCCCGGAGAGTTAGCCAGTCGCCATGCTCCGGTCTTCTCTTACAATTCAAGGATTACCGCAAATATATTTACTTTTAATGTGTATAAATATACTGCCAGGAAAACAATGGAGATATTTCTCTCCCTCCATAATAGGCGTCTAGCCTTGAGGGAAAGAATTTGCTCCTATGGGGCAAAATCTTTCCTTTTAGAATAGACCCTTTTTCTGGAGGGCTGTACCTTTTTAGCTCACCTGTCACGTAGTGACAAGGTGAGCTTTTGTGATCACTTTTTGTCCGTCGTGCGTGCGTGCGTGCGTCCGTATACAATTTCAAATAAGAATATCTCTAATACCCCATGGTCAATCTTGATCAAATTTCATGAGAAGCATCATCAGGTAGGGGGAAAGGCTGCATAAGGTTTTTTGGCTGATCAGATTGGAGTTCTGGTTGCCATGGCAACATATAGCTCACATTGACTTACAATGGGAAAAAATTAAAATATCTTCTTCTCTGAAACCACAGGGCCCAGAGCTTAGATATTTAGCATGTACTAACGGCCAGTGGTCACCTACATAATTCCTGCCAATCATGTCCCTGGGGTCCAAATTGGCCACACCCCGGGGCCCCTTCGCTCCCATACACTCATAATGGAACAAAAAGCTTCAAAATCTTCTTCTCGGAAACCACAGGGCCCAGAGTTTAGATATTAAGCATGTAGAAACGGCAAGTGGTCACCTACATAATTCCTTCCAATCAAGCCCCTGGGGTCCAAACGAGCCACGCCCCGGGGCCCCTTAGCTCCTATAGACTCATAATGGGACAAAGCTTCAAAAAGCTTCTTCTCTGAAACCACAGGGCCCAGAGCTGAGATATTTAGCATGTAGCAACGGCAAGTGGTCACCTACATAAATCCTGCCAATCATGCCCGTGGGGTCCAAATGGGCCACACCCCGGGGCCCCTTAGCTCCCATAGACTCATAATGGAAAAAAGCTTCAAAAATCTTCTTCTCTGAAATACAGGGCCCAGAGTTTAGATATTTAGCATGTAGCAACTACAACGGCAATTGGTCACCAACATAATTCCTGCCAATCATGCCCCTGGGTTCCTAATGGGCCACATGCCGGGGCCCCTTTGCTCCCAAAGACTCATAATGGAAAAAAGCTTAAAAATCTTCTTCTCTTAAACCACAGGGCCCAGAGCATACATATTTAGTACGTAGCAACGGCAAGTGGTCACCTATATAATTCCTGCCAATCATGCCCGTGGGGTCCAAATGGGCCACACCCCGGGGCCCCTTAGCTCCCATAGCCTCATAATGGAAAAAAGATTCAAAAATCTTCTTCTCTGAATCCACAGGGTCCAGAGCTTAGATATTTAGCATGTAGCAACGGCAAGTGGTCACCTACATAATTCCTGCCAATTATGCCCATGGGTTCCAAACGGGCCACGCCCAGGGGCCCCTTAGCTTCTATAGACTCATAATGGAAAAAAGCTTAAAAAATCTTCTTCTCTGGAATCACAGCGCCCAGAGCTTAGATATTTAGTACGTAGCAACGGCAAGTGGTCACCTATATAATTCTTGCCAATCATGCCCCTGGGGTCCAAAAGGGCCACGCCCTGGGGCCCCTTAGCTCCTATAGACTCATAATGGAAAAAAAGCTTCAAAAATCTTCTTCTCTGAAACCACAGGTCCCAGAGCTTAGATATTTAGCATGTAGCAATGGCAAGTGGTCACCTACATAAATCCTGCCAATCATGCCCATGGGGTCCAAATGGGCCACGCCCTGGGGCCCCTTAGCTCCCATAGACTCATAATGGAAAAAAGATTAAAAAATCTTCTTCTCTGAAACCACAGGACCCAGAGCTTAGATATTTAGCATGTACTAACGGCCAGTGGTCACCTACATAATTCCTGCCAATCATGCCCCTGGGGTCCAAATTGGCCACACCCCGGGGCCCCTTCGCTCCCATACACTCATAATGGAACAAAAAGCTTCAAAATCTTCTTCTCGGAAACCACAGGGCCCAGAGTTTAGATATTAAGCATGTAGAAACGGCAAGTGGTCACCTACATAATTCCTTCCAATCAAGCCCCTGGGGTCCAATCGAGCCACGCCCCGGGGCCCCTTAGCTCCTATAGACTCATAGTGGGACAAAGCTTCAAAAAGCTTCTTCTCTGAAACCACAGGGCCCAGAGCTGAGATATTTAGCATGTAGCAACGGCAAGTGGTCACCTACATAAATCCTGCCAATCATGCCCGTGGGGTCCAAATGGGCCACACCCCGGGGCCCCTTAGCTCCCATAGACTCATAATGGAAAAAAGCTTCAAAAATCTTCTTCTCTGAAATACAGGGCCCAGAGTTTAGATATTTAGCATGTAGCAACTACAACGGCAATTGGTCACCTACATGATTCCTGCCAATCATGCCCCTGGGTTCCTAATGGGCCACATGCCGGGGCCCCTTTGCTCCCAAAGACTCATAATGGAAAAAAGCTTAAAAATCTTCTTCTCTTAAACCACAGGGCCCAGAGCTTACATATTTAGTACGTAGCAACGGCAAGTGGTCACCTATATAATTCCTGCCAATCATGCCCCTTGGGTCCAAAAGGGCCACACCCCGGGGCCCCTTAGCTCCCATAGCCTCATAATGGAAAAAAGATTCAAAAGTCTTCTTCTCTGAAACCACAGGGTCCAGAGCTTAGATATTTAGCATGTAGCAACGGCAAGTGGTCACCTACATAAATCCTGCCAATCATGCCCGTGGGGTCCAAATGGGCCACACCCCGGGGCCCCTTAGCTCCCATAGCCTCATAATGGAAAAAAGATTCAAAAATCTTCTTCTCTGAAACCACAGGGTCCAGAGCTTAGATATTTAGCATGTAGCAACGGCAAGTGGTCACCTACATAATTCCTGCCAATTATGCCCATGGGTTCCAAACGGGCCACGCCCAGGGGCCCCTTAGCTTCTATAGACTCATAATGGAAAAAAGCTTAAAAAATCTTCTTCTCTGGAATCACAGCGCCCAGAGCTTAGATATTTAGTACGTAGCAACGGCAAGTGGTCACCTATATAATTCTTGCCAATCATGCCCCTGGGGTCCAAAAGGGCCACGCCCTGGGGCCCCTTAGCTCCTATAGACTCATAATGGAAAAAAAGCTTCAAAAATCTTCTTCTCTGAAACCACAGGTCCCAGAGCTTAGATATTTAGCATGTAGCAATGGCAAGTGGTCACCTACATAAATCCTGCCAATCATGCCCATGGGGTCCAAATGGGCCACGCCCTGGGGCCCCTTAGCTCCCATAGACTCATAATGGAAAAAAGATTAAAAAATCTTCTTCTCTGAAACCACAGGGCCCAGAGCTTAGATATTTAGCATGTAGCGACGGCAAGTGGTCACCTACATAATTCCTGCCAATCATGCCCCTAGGGTCCAAATAGGTGAGCGATATAGGGCCATTGGGCCCTCTTGTTCTAGAGGGTTATGGTTGATGGAAAAGCGATGAGTTAGACTCGTATGGGATCTTCGTAGAGCGAAAAAAAACACAAGTATGACCGACTCAGTATATGAAGATAGAAATACAGTCAGGCGTATAGAGCTCCCTTAACTGGCGCTTCTTTCGTAGCCTGTAGATTTTTAACAGCGTAGTTTCAGAGCAGTAATCATTTAGTATAGCCGGGATCTTAATCTGAACGGTGCCTTCACGAACGGCACAGTTGTTTTTTTTATCTAAACTATGAATTGTAAATAAAAAGTTGGAATTGAATAAAAAATAAAGAAAAAACGGACTGAATTAAAAAGAAAAGATTTTTGACTTAAGCCACTCAAAATCAAACCTTTCAGGCTTTAAGATAAATCATCACACACAATGAAATCTTAAAACCCCACTTTAATATACAGAAAAAATGGGTTTGCGTGGATATACAATAGTTTTCTTATTTCTACTCTAGGACATAAGTTTTTAGGTACTCGTCAGAACCGCCACCCCTCTCAGTACAGGGTCCAGTGTGGTTTTACATGGTTAAATTACATATCCCTGCTCTCAAAATCAAACATTAGGTGCTCCTTACATCTGCTTCAAGGGCCGTAAACCCAAAACCGAGCAAACAAAACACCTGCTTCAATGAAACATGGTTGAAAAATGGAAAATTACTGAAACTTGTGGTCATTTCATATAACTGAAACATGTGGTCATTTCATATAACTGAAACTTGTGTCATTTCATATAACTGAAACTTGTGTCATTTCATATAACTGAAACATGTGGTCATTTCATATAACTGAAACATGTGGTCATTTCATATAACTGAAACTTATGGTCATTTCATATAACTGAAACTTATGGTCATTTCATATAACTGAAACTTGTGTCATTTCATATAACTGAAACTTATGGTCATTTCATATAACTGAAACTTATGGTCATTTCATATAACTGAAACTTATGGTCATTTCATATAACTGAAACTTATGGTCATTTCATATAACTGAAACTTGTGTCATTCATATAATTGAAACTTATGGTCATTTCATGTAACTGAAACTTGTGTCATTTCATATTACTGAAACGTGTGTCATTTCATATAACTGAAACTTGTGGTAATTTCATATAACTGAAACTTGTGTCATTCATATAACTGAAACTTGTGTCATTTCATATAACTGAAACTTGTGTCATTTCATATAACTGAAACTTGTGTCATTTCATATAACTGAAACTTGTGTCATTTCATATAACTGAAACTTGTGTCATTTCATATAACTGAAACTTGTGTCATTTCATATAACTGAAACTTGTGTCATTTCATATAATTGAAAGTTATGGACATTTCATATGATTGAGACTCGTGATAATTTCATATAAATTAAGTTCACAACTTTCATATGGAACGACGCCTGTGTTTTTTCCTCGTATAGGAGTGCGACGTCCTTATGGTACAACCTGGCCGCTGCATAAAATTTACATGTGCGCCCAGCGAAGAATCAGATCAACTTGCGCATCCGTATAGTCTGACCAGAGACTTCTCTTGGTGCATGAAGTAGCACAGGGCCCTAAGCAATCCTTAGAGCGCACAACGAAGACTCTGATCAGACTGCGCGGATGCGCAGGCTGATCTGAGACTTCGCTTGGTGCACTTGTAAATTGTAGGAAATGCTGTGCCCCGGCTCAAATATGATAACCGGTACATGACCCAACTCAGCATTACCTTCCTCTCACCTTTCTGAGCATTAGGAACTAACCGCGCTTCGCCGCTCTCTCTCTCTCTCTCTCTCTCTCTCTCTCTCTCTCTCTCTCTCTCTCTCTCTCTCTTCTCTCTCTCTCTCTCTCTCTCTCTCTCTCTCTCTCTCTCTCTCTCTCTCTCTCTCTCTCTCTCTCTCTCTCTCATGGATTCTATATATACTATGGCTAAGTGCAGATCCATGTCCTGCAGTCCATAGATAATTTACTTATTTTCTCCAGGTATTACGGTTTTCACCAACCTCTGATCAAAGCTCGACTAAATGAGAAATATTCTTCAAGGGGTCATACATCTTACAAGGAATATATAAGAAAGATTCTTACCTGCCAGTGTGGGAGTAACAATGGATCTTCATGTCAATCTTCTGATGAAAACCTTTCCCACAGAATGGGCACACGAACGCCTTGAAGGACGTGTGTGTCCTCATGTGCGTATGTAGGTTCGATGCTCTGTTGAACGCTTTGTGACAGGTGGGACATACATATGGTTTTACTGTAGTGTGTGTGAGGCGGTGGCGAGTCAGGTTCCCGGGCTGCCTAAACGCCCTGGAGCAGATCTCACACTTGAAAGGTTTGTCGCCTGTGTGAATGCGCTAAAAATAGAAACAATAGGATATAATGGCGTCCAGCATGGTGTCAGAAATGACAAATATTAAGTAAAAATTGTAAAAATCTTTCTTATTCACCTTATTTGCATTATCTGTTAGTTCCTAGTCTGAAGGTTATCAGTGTTGGACTAACAGGTAACCAGACCCCCCCCCCTGACCTTTCAAGGTCAGGGGAGTCTGGTTACCTATTTTTCCAATATTTACAATTTTCAAGCTGGGAGCCAGCAAATAATGCAAGTATGGTGAATTGTTTCTTTCAACATAAAATGTGGGTGGGCGTTACAGCCGCCTCAGTGTCTGTTTGTTTCTTTGATTGATTTGAAGTTTAACGTTCCAGCCAACACTGTATACGTCATTTTGGAGACGTTTCTTCCAATTTTGTGGGACTTTTACCCGACAATGAGATAAAATTACATCTCAAGCCCTGTCGTCCAATGAAACCAATAGGGTTTATAACCATGGATGGTCAGAGTCGCACCGCTCTGCCTGGGCAGGCTTAGATCCTCAAAGCGGTTTACCAGTACTCGTGTGAGGTCGGTTTCAGCTCTGGGTGCAAACATCATGTAACCTAT
The DNA here is from genome assembly GCA_963580285.1 of Lucinisca nassula. Lineage (NCBI taxonomy): Eukaryota > Metazoa > Mollusca > Bivalvia > Lucinida > Lucinidae > Lucinisca > Lucinisca nassula. Next base: position 3,005,707 of record OY757020.1, on the reverse strand, counting down.
ATCTTCAAGCCCCGATGGGCGGGGACCGACAGAAACAGTGTAACTGACAAAAAAATGCAAACTACTTAAATAAGTATTAATTTAGGCAGAACCCAACTGTAGTACTAATATACTATTATGCCCTAAAAAAAACAAAAAAAAAAAACAAAAAAAAAAAAAACAAGAAATGCCAAAATGTCAGCTACACCCTTATTGCACCAATCAGATGATCATATCTTATGAAAATTGTGGTACTTTTCTTATTTATGCTCCGAACATGGGTTATGGGTGCTCATTAGAACCGCCTCATTGAGGCGGTTCTAATGAGTACCCACAACTTATGTCTTGTAGCAGAAACAAGCAAAATAATATTTTCACCTGTACCTGGCAAGTGTAGAAACCGGCTCATTGAGGCGGTTCTAATGAGTACCCACAACCTATGTCTTGCAGCAGAAACAATCAAAATAATATTTTCAACTGTACCTGGCAAGTGTAGAAACCGGCTCATTGAGGCGGTTCTAATGAGTACCCACAACCTATGTCTTGCAGCAGAAACAATCAAAATAATATTTTCAACTGTACCCGGCAAGGGTAGAAACCGTCTCATTGAGGCGGTTCTAATGAGTACCCACAAACTATGTCTTGCAGCAGAAACAAGCAAAATAATATTTTCAACTGTACCCGGCAAGGGTAGAAACCGTCTCATTGAGGCGGTTCTAATGAGTACCCACAAACTATGTCTGGCAGCAGAAACAAGCAAAATAATATTTTCAACTGTACCCGGCAAGTGTAGAAACCGCCTCATTGAGGCGGTTCTAATGAGTACCCACAACCTTTGTCTTGCAGCAGAAACAAGCCAAATAATATTTTCAACTGTACCCGGCAAGGGTAGAAACCGTCTCATTGAGGCGGTTCTAATGAGTACCCACAACCTATGTCTTGCAGCAGAAACAAGCCAAATAATATTTTCAACTGTACCCGGCATGTGTAGTAACCGCCTCATTGACGTGGTTCTTAGTCTAATGAGTACCAACAAACTATGTCTTGCAGCAGAAACAAGCAAAATAATATTTTCACCTGTACCCGGCAAGTGTAGAAACCGCCTCATTGAGGCGGTTCTAATGTGTACCCACAACCTATGTCTTGCAGCAGAAACAAGCCAAATAATATTTTCAACTGTACCCGACAAGGGTAGAAACCGTCACATTGAGGCGGTACTAATGAGTACCCACAACCTATGTCTTGCAGCAGAAACAAGCCAAATAATATTTTCAACTGTACCAGGCATGGGTAGTAACCGCCTCATTGACGTGGTTCTAATGAGTACCAACAACCTATGTCTTGCAGCAGAAACAAGCAAAATAATATTTTCAACTGTACCCGGCAAGGGTAGAAACCGTCTCATTGAGGGGGTTCTAATGAGTACCCACAACCTATGTCTCGCAGCAGAAACAAGCAAAATAATATTTTCAACTGTACCCGGCATGGGTAGAAACCGTCTCATTGAGGGGGTTCTAATGAGTACCCACAACCTATGTCTTGCAGCAGAAACAAGCAAAATAATATTTTCAACTGTACCCGGCAAGAGAAGAAACCGTCTCATTGAGGCGGTTCTAATGAGTACCCACAAACTATGTCTTGCAGCAGAAACAAGCAAAATAATATTTTCAACTGTACCCGGCAAGGGTAGAAACCGTCTCATTGAGGCGGTTCTAATGAGTACCCACAAACTATGTCTTGCAGCAGAAACAAGCAAAATAATATTTTCAACTGTACCCGGCAAGTGTAGAAACCGCCTCATTGAGGCGGTTCTAATGAGTACCCACAACCTATGTCTTGCAGCAGAAACAAGCCAAATAATATTTTCAACTGTACCTGGCATGGGTAGTAACCGCCTCATTGACGTGGTTCTAATGAGTACCCACAAACTATGTCTTGCAGCAGAAACAAGCAAAAAAATATTTTCACCTGTACCTGGCAAGTGTAGAAACCGCCTCATTGAGGCGGTTCTAATGAGTACCCACAACCTATGTCTTGCAGCAGAAACAAGCAAAATAATATTTTCAACTGTACCCGGCAAGAGAAGAAACCGTCTCATTGAGGCGGTTCTAATGAGTACCCACAAACTATGTCTTGCAGCAGAAACAAGCAAAATAATATTTTCAACTGTACCCGGCAAGGGTAGAAACCGTCTCATTGAGGCGGTTCTAATGAGTACCCACAAACTATGTCTTGCAGCAGAAACAAGCAAAATAATATTTTCAACTGTACCCGGCAAGGGTAGAAACCGCCTCATTGAGGCGGTTCTAATGAGTACCCACAACCTATGTCTTGCAGCAGAAACAAGCAAAATAATATTTTCAACTGTACCCGGCAAGGGTAGAAATAGACTCATTGAGGCGGTTCTAATGAGTACCCACAACCTATGTCTTGCAGTAGAAACAAGCCAAATAATATTTTCAACTGTACCCGCCGTCTCATTGAGGCGGTTCTAATGAGTACCCACAACCTATGTCTTGCAGCAGAAACAAGTAAAATAATATTTTCAACTGTACCCGGCAATGGTAGAAACCGTCTCATTGAGGGGGTTCTAATGAGTACCCACAACCTATGTCTTGCAGCAGAAACAAGCCAAATAATATTTTCAACTGTACCCGGCATGGGTAGTAACCGCCTCATTGACGTGGTTCTTAGTCTAATGAGTACCAACAAACTATGTCTTGCAGCAGAAACAAGCAAAATAATATTTTCACCTGTACCCGGCAAGGGTAGAAACAGACTCATTGAGGGGGTTCTAATGAGTACCCACAACCTATGTCTTGCAGCAGAAACAAGCCAAATAATATTTTCAACTGTACCACCAGTTTTAGAGGGGTGTTCTATTCACGCACTTGTTAAGGTTAAGAGTGTTTATTTATGATAAAATAAAAAAAACATAATTTACTCTCATATATTACTACAATTTAAGGGTTAGCCTTTGGCAGCAAGCGATAAGCGGTGACCTTTGAAAGACACGCATGGAGTGTACAAGTGATTGTCAGGGGCGTTCAATAAATGCGCTTTTGAACGAAACGGATAACTTAACCCTTGTCCAGCTGATCCCGGATATGCCTTATTTTCCAAACAATGAAGATCCAGATCAGATGGCTTCTTAGAAGCCATCTGATCAGGATCTTCATTGTTTGCCATCCAGTTTATGAATTTGTTGCAATAATTTGCACCAAGTAATCTGATTGGTTGATAATCGGTAGTGGGTGTGGCATATATGAATATTCAGCAGGACAAGGGTTAAATGTCCCACTTGATTTACTGAAATCTGCCATTTCATCAGTATGTATTAACCCATGTCCTGCTGAATATTTAAATGTGTCACACCCACTACTGATTATCAGCCAATCAGATTACTTGGTGCAAATTATTGCAACAAATTCATAAACTGGATGGCAAACAATGAAGATCCTGATCAGATGGCTTCTTCAGAAGCCATCTGATCTGGATCTACATTGTTTCAAAGAAAAGGCATATCCGGGCTCAGCAGGACAAGGGTTAATTACAAACTTAGTCAAGATATGCTGCTATTATTATTATTATTATTATTATTATTATTATTATTATTATTATCACGAAAACACGCCTATATAATTGTGACCCCCTCGAACCCCATTTTTGTATAGAAAAACTGGGGTTTACAGGGGTAAAGATTATTTTTCTTATTTCTGCTATAAAACATAGATTGTGCCGGGGTACTCGTTAGAACCGCCTCGGTGGTGCGGTTCTAACGAGTACCAATAATCTATATTTTGAGCAAAAAAAAAAAAAAATATCACAATTTTTCATGTAAAAAGTTCGTGTTTTTTTCGGCGGTAGAATTTACAATGTATTTGTATAGGCGTGTTTTCATAATGATTAGTCTATTTAATAGGATGCTAATGAATTGAGATTTTTAACGTCCCCATCAACACTATTTATTTATTTATGTATTTATTTATTTGTTTATTTATTTATATTCAAGTCATTTTTGAGACGTTGCTTCCAATTTTGTGGGACTTTTACCCGACAATGAGATGAAATGACACCTCAAGCCCTGTCGCCCAATGAAACCAACAGGGCTTATTTCAAATGTCCGGTCCTGCTCCAACCACTTTGCTTTGGCAGACTTTGTCCTAAGCGGTTTACCAGTACACGTGTGTGGTCATTGAAGCACCATGCATCCCGTTCTATTTCTCCGAGCCCCAGTGGGATGCTAACAGCTTATCTTGACTATTAGTCTGATACATTTTACAAGCTCTTTGGTAGAAGCCTCCGTGATGCAGTGGTTACGCTACTCGCCTTGTAAACCAGAGGTCGCAGGATCGATCCCGGGCTTCTCGAGACATTCGGATAATTCTTTAAACCGAGGTCCCGTCTCCGTATGACCTTAGTTGTTGGTGGGACGTAAAACTCAAACACTCACTCACAAGCTCTTTGGCACCTCCGCAGTTTATATGTGGAGCATACTCAAGTAGACAGGGAAAACGTCATAATCATTTCCTTCAGAAAAAAAGGCACTCACAGAGCCATGAAATTTAGTATTTTACTTTAAGCGAATGTTATCACAAGAAAGGCTTTGACATTGAATGTTTTCCAATAGCAATCAGTTATATTCTTAGGTGTTTAAAGAAACAAACATTGATTTGACAGGCGCATTTGTTTGATTGACGTTGATATCCTATAAGCACCTCAATCAAACCATGATTGACGCAAAGAATATACAACTAAACACATTTTGACAGGAACATTTTCAATTTTAAGGGAGTTCGGTTTATTTCAATTATTTGTAACTTTTACAAACCTCCCTATACGTAAAACAAACAGTGAAGACACTGATCAGACGCCGCATTCTGCGGCGTCTGATCCGGGTCTTCACTGTTTTTCGGTGTCATTTTGGACGACAGGCATATGTGGGTTGATTGGTTGGTTGGTGACAATTTTCCCTAATCATTATTGTTTTTGACACCTTTATTTTGACTCAAACAGAAAATTCATAAAAACATAAACGTAACTGTAAAATACATATATTGAAAAAAAAAAAAAAATAGAAAACAAAACAAAATGAAATAAATATGTCTCAATTAGGTAAAAACAAGCTGGAAATATAAATAAATCCCTATTGAGGGTAAAATATTTCTAACCATATTGATATAAACGTACTCGGGGCCCAATACGATTAAACCTAACTGGACCTCAGGATGTGACGTGACGTCGTTTAAAAGTCAGACGCGGCGTCGAATCCAATGCGATTAATTCTAACTGGGTCTCACAACGTGCTGTGACGTCCTGTACAAGCCGTATCGGGCAGCATTCTTCTTGATGACGTCAATGCTGCTGACACACTGATGAAGATTAAATATCAGAAAGGCCTCTGTGTCACTAAATTTGGTATAGTTACGCCTGAACCCATATAGTACCAGAAACCCCTAAATGGGTATCCTGGCAAACAGTGCAGGCCCAGATCAGACGCCGCAGAACGCGGCGTCTGATCAGGGCCCTGATCAGGGCCTCCACTGTTTGCAAAACGTTAAGCCATTGCCCAAATAAATTTTTAAGAAAACACAACCTGACACCCCTAAATATCGCAGTGGACACCTGCTATATATGAAGAGGAAGATTCCATTTGGTACAAAAAGGGTGAATTGCTGGGTTGCCCATATGAACCGATATACTTCTTCTAATGCTTCCAATCTATACCTCTTTGAACGGTTGTCGCGAAAAATTATGACCGTCTCCATTCATTTAAAATTAAGTTTTCCGATACTCTTGAAACTATGAACCACAGTGTTAACAAATTACACCGTCCATGCTAATAAACGCTATTGGTTTCATTGGGCGACAGGGCTTGAGATGTTTTTTCATCTCAGTGTCGGGTAAAAGTCCCACAAAATTGGAAGCAACGTCTCCAAAATGACCTTTACAGTGTTGACGGGGACGTTAAACCTCAAATCAAACAAACAAAAACAACCTCTTGAAACACTAGTGTTTGGGACAAAAGCAGAAATCGTATTTGTTAAACAACCGTCTTATGTCCAGGCAAAACTGTATAGGTTATATACGAGTAGAATATAGATAAATGACCATTTATGGTCATTTTTTCTATATAATCAAAACATTTTGGGATCTCTATTTTGAAACCGTGTTTTATCCATACGCGTGTTATAGTGAACAGTGTTATAATGAGGTTGTGAGGCAAGGCCTATCAGGCTGCATGTCATTTGTCTTGCCAGGCCTATGGGAATAAGATAAAAATGTTTAAAGCATTGCGTTTAGAAATTCGTGAAATGAACAACCCTTACACCCAACTTTATACAGTCCTTTGACATTGAATGTTTTCCAATAGCAGTCAGTTCGTGAAATGAACAACCCCGTACACCCAACTTTATATAGTCCTTTGACATTGAATGTTTTCCAATAGCAGTCAGTAATATCCTTAGGTGTTTAACCCATTCAGTACCAGAAACCCCTAAAGGGGTACCTTTGCAAACAGTGCAGGCCCAGATCAGACGCCACAGAACGCGGCGTCTGATCAGGGCCTCCACTGTTCGCTAAAAGTTCAATCATTTTTCAAATAAATTTTGATGAAAACACAACCTGGCACCCCTAAATTTTGAAAGGGACTCCTGCTTTGTATAAGGTGGAAGATTCCATTTGGTACAAAAAGGGTTAAAGATATAAACGAAATGGGAAAACGCTCCCAAGGCGGTTAGAAGAAGCGCTACAAGGACACCCTCAAAGCTTCCCTCAGGGACTTCAACATTCCAACAGAGTCGTGGAAAAAAATTGCACAGGACAGAGCAAAGTGGCGATGTCTCATCAAAAGGGGTGCCAATGAAAATGAGGCAAAAGGAATCATTGCAGTGAAGCTAAGCAGAAACGTGCACAGCGCAAAGCCAGAGCTAAGGCATCACCAACAGAGCTGTCTTCCTCTAGCCTCTGTTGCTCTATTTGCAACAAACAGTTCAGAGCTAGACTCTGTCTGTTCAGCCATCTTAGAACACACAAATAGTAACATTTCTCAAATATGGTTAAGATTGGTCATTGTCAGTAATGACAGTTTGTTTGTGTGATTTGAGGTTTAATGTCCCCGTCAACATGGTATAGATCATTTTGGAGACGTTGCTTCCAATTTTGTGGGACTTTTACCCGACATTGAGATGAAATGACACCACAAGCCCTGTCGCCCTCCGACTCGCACCGCTTTGCCTGGGCAGGCTAAGACCCTCTAAGCGGCTTACCAGTACTCGTGTGCGGGTCGGGAAGCATCATGTAGCCCATCTATTTCTTCAAGCCCCGACTGGCGGGGTCGAATCAGTAATGACAGACGAACTATTATTATTATATAGGCAAACTTGTGTTAAAAGGCGTATAGATTATTGTCCGTATTGTTTGCTCAAAACATTAGATTTTGGCACGCGTAAGAACTGCCGCATTTAACCGGTTCTGGCGAGTATCCATAATCCATGTTTGAAAACATTACAAATATTTACTCGAATCCCGAATATATATTAGGGGGTATACATATTTTTTCTTATTTCTCGTCCAATACATAGGTTGTGGGTACCCGTTAGAACCGCCTCATTGAGGCGGTTCTAACGAGCACCCACAACCTATGTTTGAAGTATAAATAAGAAAAATATCATGGATTTTCATCAGAAAAGTAGCCATTTTGGAGATGTGAGAAAATGTACTGTGGCGCACGGGTGAGTTATCATAATCTCAAGAAAGAAGAAAAATAAATTTCTCACCTTATGCGTGACTAGTGTATTACTCCTAGAAAATGCCTTTCCGCATACATCACACTTATACTTCTTTATTGGCGGAGGTTTTTCAGGATTAAATCTTCGGAGTCCTCCGCTGGATAACTGCATCATTGCAGGGTGAAGTATTCCTCCGCTGTGAAAAGGAAGCAGGTTTGGTTGTGTTGCTGTATGTAGGAGACTTGTGTACGGGTTTGGTATCTGGGGATCAGGGTAGGCTGGTATCTGAAGCTTCTCCAACGGTTTCATATCTCTGATATCTCGGATATCCTTATCTGTCGGTGAGGCAGTAACAACGAATTTGTCAGATTTCATTTTATCGGCGGAAGAGTTTCCGGGCGACAACTTTTGTGAGTCCGGCGAGATCGTTTCTTCTCGCTCGTCGCCTCGACATTCATCACTGACTTTAACCAAAGGCGTAGTAGCGGAACAAGATTGTTTAACATTATTACTGCTTAACAGTCTAGTTAAATTCAAAAAGTAGTTCGTAAACGGAATTCTGGGATCAACGTAGTAATACATATTTTTCTCTGGTGATGCGGTTGGGCTCTTGTCGTCATGGCTGCTTGGGCCTGATGGCGGTGGGTATAAATATTGTTCCCGTGCACCCAGCCCCACATTTCCTAACTCGCTGTCCGGGCGAAACGCAGCAAACGCATATGGAAAGAGAGATGTCGGAAAAAGTCCCGGCTGGTAGACATTCTTTAAGGGTTCCTCACGTGGCGAACTATTTTCTGATTCTGTTCTATCTATTCGGCTGAAGGCGGAGGCGTCTGATGGAGAGAAACCTGCCGGACTTCGTTGAAGACTGTTTGCGGTGGAATCGTCATATTTAAACACCTTAGGTGAATCAGATTCCCGATCATCACTGTCGTGTTGGTCTGAAATCAAATAAAACTATTACGAAACGCGCCTATACAGATTCATAGTAAACTTTACCGCCGAAAAAAGTTACAAATTTTAAGACGAAAAATTATGATATTTTCTTATTTCTGGTAGAGTGTCCGCTCGGGGGGAACGGAAGGTCACGGGTTCGATCCCGGGCCGCGACATACCAAAGTCGTTAAAAATGGTGTACTAGCTGCTCCTCGCTTGGCACTCTGATTTACGGGGTAGAGCTAGGACTGGTCGACCCAGTGTCAGGATAATGTGACTGGGTGTGGTATCATGTAAAGTGTCTGGGACATGATACTTCAGTGAGGCAGCACTATAAAAGTGAGCATTGAGCTCCCTGTCGCAACCAGACACCGTCGTGATATGACTGAAAAATTGTTGAAAGCGACGTTAAACCCGAATTCACACACACACTCTGCTCAAAATATAGATTGTGGGGACACGTTAGAACTGCCTCATCGAGGCGGTTCTAACGAGTACCCACAATCTATATTTTAAAGCGATTGTGGGTACACGTTAGAACCGCCACATCGAGGCGGTTCTAACGAGTACCCGCAATCTATATTTTAAAGCAGAAATAAGAAAAATAATGTTTACCCCTGTAAACCCCAGTTTAACTATATAAATGTGAGATTCAAGGGGGTCAGATTTATATAGGCGTGTGTCCGTGATGATTGGCTTTTACGTGCCTATATTTATGCATGTACATGCATATTTTCAACTAAAAATAATATCTTTTCAACGGCCTTTTCAAGATTCACTCATTTCAGACTGGTCGTTAATCAGAGGGTTGGGGTTAGAAGGGTGGAAACTGGAGTACTCGGAGACAAACCACATCACTTTCCGTTGCTTAACTTGTCGTTTCACATGTGACCCAAGCAAGGCTCGAACCACAGCGGTAGAGAGACATGTTGATTAGGAGTCAGCGTTCTTACCCACTAGGCCTCGAAGGCTGCTGTTGTTTATTCTTGCCCAAACTTTTTTTGAGAAAAACTTTGCTTACCGGATAAATCAAATTAGATTTCTGTTCAAAAAGGAAAAAGATAGTTTGGGTAAAGCGGCCTCAGTTATGCTTGTTAAATGAACCCATCGAGGTGGTACTATCGAGCTCTCATCAACTCTGATCAGAATGGAAATGAAAAAAAAAAAAAAAAAACTAGAAATGCGTCCATAGGACACGGATGCCCCCGCCCGAAAATATGTCTATGTTCGTATTCATCCATAGAAAGTTATTGGCAGTGTTTAAGTTTTGGACCCTTTTTATGCCATTTGACCTCCAAGTATGACCTTGGAGGTACGGATCTGGGTTTGCACGTGACACTTCGTCTCATGATGGTTAACATTTCTTCAAAATAAATTCAAAATCCATCAAAAAATAAGTAAGTTATTGGCTGCGTTTAAGTTTCAGACCCTTTTTTGACCTTTGACCTCCAAGTATGACCTTGACCTTGGAGGTACGGACCTGGATTTTGCATGTGACACATCGACTCATGATGGTTAACATTTCTACAAAGTAATTTCAAAATCCATCCAGAAAAAAGAAAGTTATTGACTGCGTTTAAGTTTCGGACCGTTTTTTTTTACCTTTGACCTCCAAGTATGACCTTGACCTTGGAGGTACGGACCTGGGTTTTGCACGTGACACATCGACTCATGATGGTTAACATTTCTCCAAAGTAATTTCAAAATCCATCCAGAAATAAGAATGTTATTGACTGCGTTTAAGTTTCGGACCCTTTTTTTTTACCTTTGACCTCTAAGTATGACCTTGACCTTGGAGGTACGGACCTGGGTTTTACACGTGACACGTCGTCTCATGATGGTTAACATTTCTGCCGAGTAATTTTAAAATCCATCAAGAAATAAGGAAGTTATTGACTGCGTTTAAGTTTCGGACGGACGCACGGACGGACGGACGGACGGACGGACAGGGGCAACGCTATATGCCCTTTCCACCATTCTTCGAATGGCGGGGGCATAAAAATACCAAAGATTATCCTCTTATCCTCTTATAAATGTCATTTTAGAACCATGATGGACAACGCTTTATCACTTGGTGTCGCGTCTGAAAACCAGCTCTAATGCACCATCGTGTGTAACGCAACATCTCATTGGATAACGTCAAAAATTTGCGACTATAGGGATCAAACATGATTTTCGTTGCATTAACATTTGCCGAATCCCGAGGAAGCTGTTTGAACATGAGGCCGCTAGGCCGAATGCTCAAATGTCTTCCGAGGGATCCGGCAAATGTTTATGCAATGAAATAACCATGGATGATCGTTGTTCTTGCATAACTTACGATTCCGACAACAAATATTGACGAAATCGCCCAAAACCTCCATATAAACTCCATATAAACTCTTCAAATTCAACCGGCGAACCAACATGGCGGCCAGTTTAGAATGTTTGTTACGGAGTAACCATTTGACGTCATCAAAGAACCATAAAACGCTACGTTCAGGGCGTTAACATTACGTCGCTCAACGAAACGTAAACAAAGCAAGGCCAGTTTTGTGATATCAAAAGCTCAAAATCCATGTTCAAACAGCACGCGAATTTCATTATTTGAACATGGGTTTTGCTGTTTGAGCACGGTTTTCGGTCCATTTGACATTATGATGGCTTCAAACAGCCATGCGCATAGATATTTGTGCAAGAAAGTATATTCTTGCAAACCAGACAAGCAAATCCGTGATTTTACCCTGGGATAGAAATTTATGTTCTGACCCTGGTGTTCCGACCCAAAATCGAATATAATCGCGTGTTTGATAAATACACTGGTTGATTACGACCTTGTATGCGCCGTCGTTAAGGTTGACGCCATGCACGTTACGTGACGTCACTAAACATTCCTGCAGTGTCAACACAATATGACGGACGTTGGTAACCGAAGTGACAGCAGCATTTAAATCCGCGCTAAAAAATGGAAGGTATGCAAGAAAAAGAATCAAATATGGGTGTGAGGGGTGGATAGAAAAATCTGTCCCTCAGGTTCCCTGTCCGGCATCACTCGGCAAGCCTAGTGACGCCGAAAAGTGACCCTCCGGACGGATTTTTCCATCCACCCCTCACACCCATTTAAGATTCTTATAGTCTGCGACATACTGTCGGAAACCCGACGTCATCATATAACGTCGCTTTCTATTGGTTGGTTTTTAGTTTAACGCCGCTCACTGCTCTTGCCGTTTTGGGTAAAAAGAACATTTTTTACAACAAAACAAGTGAATAAGTGCATTATCATTACGCAAACACGCCTATACAAATACACTGCAACCTTTATCGCCGAAAAAATGAAAATTTTATGATAAAAAATTGTGATATTTTTCTTATTTCTGCTCCAAATATAGATTGTGGGCACTCGTTAGAAACGCCTCATCGAGGCGGATCTAACGAGTACCCACAATCTATATTTTAGAGCAGAAATAAGAAAATTAAGGTATACCCCCGGAACCCCTAGTTTTACTATATAAAAGTGGGGTTCAAGGGGGTCAAAATTATATAGGCATGTTTTCGTGATGGATGGGTATAACTTTATTGACAATTGTCATTTGGGGGAGGAAAATCGTCGGTTTTACGGTCGCAAATTCCGTTTTACGGCTCCCCGCCCATCGGGGCTTGACGAAATATATGGGCTGCATGATGCTTCCACGCAGAGCTGAAACCGACCCGCACACGAGTACTGGTAAACCGCTTAGAGGATTTAAGCCTGCGAGTCGGCCCGTCCATGCTTATAAACGCTATTGGTTGCATGTCTTGGGATGTCATTTCATCTCAATGTCGGGTAAAAGTCCCACAAAATTGGAAGCAACGTCTCCAAAATGACCTTTACAGTGTTGGCGGGGACGTTTGACCTCAAATCAAACAAACGAAAGTTCCGACCGTAAAACCGCCTATTTACCTCCCCCAATGACAATTTGAACACATTTATCCCCTAGATAACGCCCATGCATAAAATCATATGAGCCGATGAATGAAACAAAAAAAAAAATGTCCAAAGCCTGGACACTAAATGGTTAGTGTAATATTTGATATGTTTAACGAAATTATCTCTTCTTCGCATATTCGTATAAATAAATAAATTTCGTATAAATAAATAAATAAATTAATTAATAAATAAATAAATTTCGTATAAATAAATAAATAAATAAATTTCCTATAAATAAATAAATAACAGTTTCATTTGAGACTTTGTCTGCATTTAATAATCCGAAAAACCCACAATCTATGTTTTTGAGCAGAAATAAGAAGAATAATTTTATACCCATGTTATCCCCCATTTTTACTATATAAAAGTGGGGTTTTAAGGGTCAAATTTTGGCCTGTTAAGGCCTGTTTTCGTTGCGGTAAAACGGATTCTACCTCCGTCAGCGGTGTAAACCCAAACCACACCAATGCCCCTGCAGTTCAACGTTGAATGCCTGATGGGAGTGTTACCTTTATCACTGTCCTCGGTTTGGTACAAAACTTCAACTGGTTTTCGCTTTTTTCCACTCATTAGGAATGCCTTAGGCATCATTCGGGTACCAGAAACTGATCCAAAACACCAGTTTAACAACTTTTATTTTTTAATTCCAAATAGAATGTCTTAATATATAGCACTTTCTCCCAAAAGAATTTGACTGTTCCTTGCTTAGTATATTTATAAATTATGAATTCTAGAGTAATGCTTATCTTTCTGTCCGGCACTTATTCGTACATAAAATTGTCGTAAAAAAATGGTTGCACTGATTTTTTATTTCAAAAGTGGGAATAATATTCTTTAATTCTCTGGCCAGTGATTTGGTCATTTTCTTCACCGTAACGAAAAGAAGCATTTTGATTGGCTGTCACCTGAGAAGGCGGGGCAATGACATCATTATTATACAGGTGACAACAATACATTGATTACCATAATTATCCTTTGTAAATACACAAGTGAGTTTCCACCACCCCTCCAATCACGAAAACACTTCTAAATAATTTTGACCCCCACCCCCTTAAATCCCATTTTTGTACAGTCAAACTGGGCTTTACGGGATAGTCGTTATCTTTCTTATTTCTGCTCAAAAACATAGATTGTGGGCACCCACGATCTATGTTTTTGAGCAGAAATAAGAAAATCCACTGCTTTGTTTTTGAGAAGAAATAAGAAAAATATCGCAAATTTTTATCAGAAAAAAATTACCATGGAAGGAACCTATTTATTTATTTATTTATTTATTTATTTATTTATTTATTTATATCGCAAATGTTCATCAGAAAAGAAGATAATGGAAAGAACCTATTTATTTATTTATTTATTTATTTATTTATTTATTTATTTATTTATTTATTTATTTATTTATTTATTTATTTATTTATATCGCAAATGTTCATCAGAAAAGAAGACAATGGAAAGAACCTATTTATTTATATTCTTTTTATTTATTTTATTTTATTTATTTTATTTTATTTATTTTTATTTTTTTTTATTTTATTTTTTTTTTCTATTTATTTATTTGCTGTGATTTCAGCCCTGCGTCGAAGCATCTTGCAGCTCAGTCTATTTCTCCAAGCCCTATTGGGCTTGAAGAAATAGATGGGCTGCATGATGCTTCTACGCAGAACTGAAACCGACCCGCACACGAGTACTGGTAAACCTCTTAGAAGATCTAAGCCTGCTTAGAAAATACGGTGCGAGTCGGCCCGTCCATGCTTATTTGTTTGTTTGATTTGAGGTTTAATGTCCCCGACAACATGGTATAGGTCATTTTGGAGACGTTGCTTCAATTTTTGCGGGACTTTTACCCGACGTTGCGATAAAATGACATCTCAAGACCTGCCACCCAATGAAACCAGTAGGGTTTATAAGCATTGACGGACCGACTCGCACCGCTTTGCCTGGGCAGGCTTAGATCCTCTACGCGTTTTACCAGTACTCGTGTGCGGGTCGGTTTCAGCTCTGCGTGGAAGCATCATGCAGCCCATCTATTTCTCCAAGCCCCGATGGACGGGGCGGTTCTCGGGGCGGTTCTTACGAGTATCAACAATCCATATTTTGGAGCAGAAATTAGAAAAATAAGGTTCGCCCCTGTAAATCCCAGTTTTACTTTATGAAAGTGGGGTTCAATGGGGTCAAAATTATATTGGCGTGTTTTCCTGATGTTTTGCTAAAATAGCTACGTGAAACTAAATACCAGCCAATGAAAAAACGACATTACATGGGCCTCGTCAAGCGATTTTGGTACTTACCGCCTATGCGAGCAGCGAAGGTTCAGGCGAGCCTGCGCATCCGCACAGTCTCGCCAGAACCTTCGCTGTTCGCTGTTACAAGCAGTGACTCAAGAGGAACCTTCAGGCACAAAGCCATATCCCTGGCCCCTCTGAATGGCTGGGCATGCGCAGTTAAAATTTGTCATGACCGAATGCTCGAAGACACAAGTTCGCTTGGCGGGGCTCACATCATGACTTCGAATTTCCGGTAAATCGCAGGATATACAGCACTCCGATATACCGCAGCAAATGTTTGACGTTAACCAATCAAAAGTCGCGTTACACACCCCATTGCATTCCGCACTGCGATATACCGCAGCAAATGTTTGACGTTAACCAATCAAATGTCGCGTTACACACCCCATTGCATTCCGCACTGTGATATACCGCAGCAAATGTTTGACGTTAACCAATCAAAAGTCGCGTTACACTCCCCATTGCATTCCGCACTCCGATATACCGCAGCAAATGTTTGACGTTAACCAATCAAAAGTCGCGTTACACACCCCATTGCATTCCGAACTGCGATATACCGCAGCAAATGTTTGACGTTAACCAATCAAATGTCGCGTTACACACCCCATTGCATTCCACACTGCGATTAACCGCAGCAAATGTTTGACGTTAACCAATCAAAAGTCGCGTTACACACCCCAATGCATTCCGCACTGCGATTTACCGCAGCAAATGTTTGACGTTAACCAATCAAAAGTCGCGTTACACACCCCAATGCATTCCGCACTGTGATATACCGCAGCAAATGTTTGACGTTAACCAATCAAATGTCGCGTTACACACCCCATTGCATTCTTTATAGAAAAAGTTGGGGTTACTTGGTTGTGTGTTTGTTTGAGTTCAGGTTTTACGTCCCCGTCAACACTATTTACATTAATTTTGGAAAAATTGCTTCGGGTTTTGTTTGACTTGTATTGGACATTGGGATGAAATCTTTTCTTTGGTCATTCTCTCCCTTCCGCTGATTCAAGAAGGGCAGTTGTCAGTTTCTGCCCAGCCGGCCTCGGTAGCTCAGTCGGATGCGCCTCTGACTGGTGATCAGGAGGACGCGGGCTCGATACCTGCCAGGGTCGGCAACATTCTTTCGTGGAGATTGATCATGAAATCTTTTCCACGGTCATTCTCTCCCTTCCGCTGATACAAGAAGGGCAGTTGTCAGTTTATGGCGACAGAATGTGCACTGTACTGGTTAACTGCTTACGTATAAGCCTGCCCCGGAAAAGTGTGGATAGGTAAACTGACCGGCTCAAAAATGACCAAAATACTGTTGACTGTGCCCTTTAAACTCCAATACAAACAAACAAACAAAATCTGCCCAGGTAAAATGTGGTTAAGTAAACTGACCGGCTCGATATGACATAAACAGTGTCGACTGGGTCGTAATTGGCTCTGCGCTCAAATCTATTGTCAGAGCGGAATTATCCCATGTCTTTGAATAGCTACGGTAGTCACAAACTTTGGAACTTACGTCAACACGTGTATCAATTATTTATTTACCGCAACAATAACACATAATCGATTGACAAATATAATAGGTCCGAGATTTTCACGGACTTTCTGAAATGTCGATAAGTGACCATCTCCAAACATATGGTTGAACCAGTAACGTAGCATGTCGCTAATGTCGTTTTGTGGCTCACCTCTGAGGTAAATTTTAGGAATTGTCCCTCGACGTGTTCTTCTAAAGCCGCTGGTCCAATTTGAATAAAATTGCATCGAATGGAGTGAAAATTTATTTACAAATTTCCCAAAACGCCGAAATGGGTACCCGGGCAAACAGTGAAGGATCTGATGAGGGCCTCCACAGACGCCGCATTCTTCGGCGTCTGATCAGGACCTCCACTGTTTGCTAAACGTTCAGTCATTTTGCAAATAAAATTTGAAGAAAACAAAACTTGAAACCCCTAAAGCTTATTTACAAATTTTACAATTTTTTTCTGCGTTGTTAATTTTACTGTTGCCACTACTATTATTATTCTTGTTCATCAACTTGAGAAAAAAGAAGAAGAATAAAAAACTGACTAGTCATTGCACACTAGTAACACACCCGTGCGACAAAGTGCATTTTTCACTTCTCCAAAATGGCTACTTTTCTGGTGAAAATCCGTGATATTTTTTCTTATAAATACTGCAAACATAGCTTGTGGGTGCTCGTATGTATTGGAGCAAACATAAGAAAAATAATGTATACCCCCGTAAACTCCGGTTTTCTCTATATATAGTGGGGTATTTTTGTTTGATTTGAGGTTTAACGTCCCCGTCAACACTGTAAAGGTCATTTTGGTTGCTTCCAATTTTGTGGGACTTTTACCCGACATTGAGATGAAATGACATCTCAAGCCCTGTCGCCCAATATAGTGGGGTATAGGGGGGTCTTTATTTCACGGACTTGTTCACGTGATGAGGCTAATTTACGATAACACCCATATGCATTAAAAACTGCGTTTAAGTTAGGGTTAGGTTTAAGGTTTAACCTAACCCTTTCAAGTCACAAAAATGTTGTCGTTGTTATAACCCAACCCTAGTTTTAACGAATATCCACAATTATAGCATTGGAGTTAAAATTTGAAAAATTAAGGTACAGAGAAATTCCGCTATTAAGACCACCTTAAATTAGGACTAATTGTGCTATAAAAAAGGTTATTTTGAAGTGTGCACTTTTTTCTTTGTGTTGTCTGCCTACAGTGTCCTCTGATCGGGGACCACCTTTGGGACTGTTCAAAAGTGGTCTTTAAGACCACTTTTGAACCGTCCCAAAGGTGGTCTTAATATAGGATTTTTACTGTATACCCCCCTTTAAATTAGACAAAAAAAGTTTCTCAGGAAATTTAGCAAGATTCTGTAGCATATTCAAAGCACTAACCACCTAAGAACATCGTTTATTGTCTCTGGGTATAGAACTGTTTCATTTAAGGAGAATGGGAACACCTTCAGGGGAGGCAACTCTTGCAAAAGTATTTTTGTGGCCCTTGTCAATAGGGGTCAACTCTTAAAGGAAAGAATTTGCTCCTGAGGAGTAAATTCTTTCTTTTAAGTGTTGACCCTTTTTCAGTGGGATAGGACTTATAAACAACTAAACAGGAAGTCCCGAAAGTTGTCTCCCTTTGCAAAATAGCGGAAAAAAACTTCTAAGTGTTCCCATTCCCCTTAAATTCCTGTCTTTTCAGCATACGATGTAGAACCTGGTCATACGCGTTTTTCTGTTGCCTCTGAACTGCGTCTACAGTGTTTACCAAACCCAGTGCATGAGTTCAGTCTACGTATATCGATTCAACATGTAACCCTCTTAACACAATACTGTGACACAAAGATTAGGCAACCGGGGGATAGAAGCACAAAGGGGCTACCCCCTGACACAACGGTAAGAACAGAGCGACTATAGTTAACGGGTTGTTTTTGTTTTAGTTGAAGTTTAACGTCCCAGTCAACACTGTATAGGTCATTTTGGAGACGTTGCTTTCAATTTTGTAGGACTTTTACCCAACATTGAGATGAAATGACATCTCAAGCCCTGTCGCCAAATGAAACCAATAGGGTTTATAAGCATGGACGGGCCTTTTCGCACCGCTTTGGCTGGGCAGGCTTAGGTCCTCTAAGCGGTTTACCAGTACTCGTGTCCGGTCGGTTTCAGCTCTGCGTGGAAGCATCATGCAGCCCATCTATTTCTTCAAGCTTCGATGGGCGGAGTCAATAGAGTTAACGATTACATGGATTTCGGACAAGTCAGTAGTAGTCACGTGGACAACTACTGCGCTTAGATACTGTGGTGTCGATTGATAAAGGCAAACAATCGACCCAAAAAATTGACTAAACAGTACAAGGTTCTACAATAACATAGCAGTTTGTTGCTAATCCCGGCATATTACCTCACGGAAATAGCCGAAATTAATCTCAGACCTTTTGAAGTTCGCCGGTAGTCGCCAAAAGTCATTAGAAATGATTCATATTAAACCCATATTCAATTGGATAAACGCTAATTTATGAATTTAACACAGATCTGCTGCAAAGAATGCTATGCTTCTAGATTTTCATGCGGTGAGAAAGTTCTATTTAAATGACGTAAATGATTCATTCACCTACTAAGTACGGGGTGGCTTAAGACATTTTGTACCGGAAGCGCCGAAACGGGTACCCGGGAAAACAGTGCAGGCCCAGATCAGACGCCGAAGAATGCGGCGTCTGATCAGGGCCTCCACTGTTTGCTAAAAGTTCAGCCATTTTCCAAATAAATTTTGAAGAAAACAAAACTTGAAGCCCCTAAATTTTTAAATGAACTCCTGCTATATATAAGGAGGAAGATTCCTTTTTGTACAAAAAGGGTTTATCTATGTGCGACTGGTGGGTGATCAGGGGTCGCAGGTTGTTGTTGTTTTTGATGCAGGTGTTGTTGTTGTTTTTGTTGTATTGTTTATTTTCTTGTTGTTTTTCTTGTTGTTGTTGTTGTTTTTCTTGTTGTTGTTTTTTGTTGTTGTTTTTCTTGTTGTTGTTGTTGTTTTTGTTTTTTTGTTGTTTTTCTTTTTTTCTTGTTCTCTTGTTGTTGTTGTTTATGTTGTTGTTGTTGTTTGTCTTGTTGTTGTTGTTTTTCTTGTTGTTGTGGTTTTTCTTGTTGTTTTCTTGTTGTTGTTTTGTTGTTGTTGTTGTTGTTTCGTTGTTGTCGTCATCGTCAAAGTTGTTTAGCTTAAGGGTATATGCTACGCAATTCTTCCTACATCGAAAACTGTTTAAGAGTCTGTATATGTTCAGCATCGTATACTGGCTTACCTTGAAATAAAATTATGTCACCGTGCTGAATCTTAAGTAATCTGAATAGGAAGAAATCACCCCAAACTGTTTTCCCAGAAATATAAGAAAACAACCCTGTTAGTAAATAGCATGTCAAAAATGATTTTTGCCTAGCTTTTAAACATTTATTTCAGTCAGAATGATATAGTAAAAGATACTGCTGCCTATCTTTAGCCTATTTTCCAAGCTCTTTTTTTTTTTTTTTTTTTTTTTTTTTTGCAAAACCAATTTTGTTATCAACCAAAATATCTTTAAAATAATTCATTGTCTGCAATATTTTGTACCATACAAAATGAAATTTTCATAAAACAAGGCTTTTTCTCCAGCGGATGTTTTCAGAGAATAGAAAATTAAAAGAAAACTAGGGGTCACAGTGCTAATTTTTGTTTTATTAAACAAACCGTTCCCATACCCCCCCCCCCCACCCCCGACGTACGGCCGGTAACCTGCAGTGCACCGGCCCATTTCCGGCCGGCGTATACGCCGATGCTTCCCCACAAAAATCTGGCAGATACCGCCAGATTTCCGGCGAATGTCCCTCCAAGCTCCACATGACATACTTTTTGCACAAACTGAGCCAGACACCCGCTTCCGACCCCTTCTCGACTTGGACAGCTCGGTCGACCACCACATTTCTTTAGAAGCCTTCGTGGTGTAGTGGTTATGCTACTCGCCCTGTAAACCAGGGATCGCAGGATCGATCCCGGGCTTCTCCAGACTTTCGGATGAGTCTTTAAACCGAGGTCCCGTCTCCGTATGACCTTAACTGTTGGTGGGACGTAAAACTGAAACACTCACTCACTCACCACATTTCTTTATAGCTCGGCCGGGGTACGCCGAATTTGTGACCGAGGCATTAGTAAGGTTGTACCTTTAGTACAGGTTTAGACAGGAGACATGGATGAACGGAAACGGGGTACCACGACGAACGTGAATGGAGTACTACGATGAACGGGAGGCGGGTTCCGCGGTGAACAGGGTGGGCTATACCACAGTGAACGGGGGTGGGTGTTTCACAGTGAACGGGATGGGTTCCACGGTGAACAGGGGTGGAGAACGACGGTGAACGGGGGTGGGGTTTCACAGTGAACGGGATGGGGTTCCACGGTGAACAGGGGTGGAGTACCACGGTGAACGGGAGTGGGGTTTCGCAGTGAGGGGGTTTTGATACCCCGGTCAACGGGGGTGGGTTACCACACTAAATAACCGGGTGGTGTTCCACAGTGAAGGGGTTGGAGTACCACGGTGAACGGGGATGGGATACCAGGGTTAATGGGGTTGGGTACCAGCACCGCCGTTCACCCGTCTCTTCCGTCCAAACCTGTATTAAACTTTAAACATTAACACTGACAGCCGCACATACAGATCTTTAACAAGATTATCGCTAATCCGGCTAATCCAGACTTATCTCCCCTTTGCTTATTGTGTGTTTGATTAATCTTATATTCAAGTCACAATAAGAATTTAAAGGAGAAATATTGAAATGTAATGGTTAAGACGTGGGAAATGTGAGTTCTACCCCGGCACTTCAAAGTTAAGTATTTTATAAGACGATTTTAATCCAATTTTCTGTAGCATTTATCAAGGAATTGTCGGCGCTGTTCCAACATTAACCCATATATGCCTAGTGGCCCTTTTTCGGGACGTTGGCGAACAGTGTAGACCCAGATCAGACGCCGCATAACGCGGCGTCTGATCTGGGTCTACACTGTTTACTCAAAGAACATACATTTTTGTACAACTTACATTAAACAAAACAAATCTGACACCCTATAATTGGAAATGGACAACTCCAAATTTATAAGATGGAAGATTCCATTGTCATATATGGGTTAATTGGTTGTCGCAGCGGTCAGAGCGTGAGAATCGCAGCTCGTTAGAAATGGTGACGCAGTGTCGACAGGGGTTCAGTCACAGGTGATCTTAAAGTTGTGTATTCCAAGAAGGCACACGACGTTTTCTTCAGCATTGAGACAACGTAGTATGACTGCTAGTTTGCCACAGCGGTGATGGCAGTACGATGTCAACCCGTGCTAAAATACAGTCTTTCATATCTCCGAAACTATTTTTTTTTTCAGCTTAAAATTTTATAAATTTTCCAAATTTCTAAACCAAACATTGATTGTGAGTGCTCGATAGAACCGCCTCACT
The DNA here is from genome assembly GCA_963580285.1 of Lucinisca nassula. Classification (NCBI taxonomy): domain Eukaryota; kingdom Metazoa; phylum Mollusca; class Bivalvia; order Lucinida; family Lucinidae; genus Lucinisca; species Lucinisca nassula. The sequence goes on along the minus strand of OY757020.1, from coordinate 2,983,862 downwards.
GAGGCGGTTCTAACGAGCCCCCACATTTTATATATTTGAACGCAAACAAAGAAAATGTGTATATCCCTGTTAACCGTTGTTTTATCGTTTAATGTGGGGTTTTCAGGCGCGTGCATTACACGAACTTGTTAACCTGGTAATGATCATTCTACAACCCCTACAAGCCTTAGTCACCCACAGTGTCTGGGAAAAAGATAAAATCGGCTCCCGCCCATCGGGGCTTGAAGAAATATATGGGCTGCATGATGCTTCCACGCAGAGCTGAAACCGACCCGCACACAAGTATTGGTAAACCGCTTAGAGGATCTAAGCCTGCCCAGGCAAAGCGGTAAGCGTCGGCCCGTCCATGCTTATAAACCATATACAGTCGAACTTCAATGGCTCGAACACCTTTGGGACCTCGAAAATCTGTTCGAGACAGGGGTAGTTCGAGCCTCTGAGGTTACTGTCAGGAGGCATAACGAGATACTTTTAGACATCTTTTCAGTGTTCTATAATGAATATGTATGCTGTGTGTTCTCATTAGAATCGCCTCATCGAGGCGATTCTAATGAGTACACACAGCATGCATATACAAGATAAAAGACTAAAATCTCCTTAATTATCCCCCACTATTTCTCATGTAGAGAATTTTGCTAGGGGCTCAAGAATGGGCTCGACTCATCCGTGGTAAACGAGCCATCGGTGTTCGAGCCATCGAAGTTCTACTGTAGGTTTCATTGGGCGACAGGGCTTGAGATGTCATTTCATCTCACTGTCGGGTAAAAGTCCCACAAAATTGGAAGCAATGTCTCCTTCATGCTGTTGACGGGGACGTTAAACATCAAATCAAACAAAAAAGATAAAAATAAAATGTTACAGCGACAGAACACAATAAGCGCATGCATCAAGACTTAGCACACGAAACACATTCGTGCTTTGAGAAATAGTTTTGGCTGTATTGTGCTTCCGCGCAGAGCTGAACATTACGCAAACACTCCTTTGTGGGCACTTGTTAGAACCGCCTCATCGAGGCGGTTCTGACGAGTACCCATAATCTATATTTTGGAGCAGAAATAAGAAAAATAAGGTATACCCCCGGAAACCCCAGTTTTACTATATAAAAGTGGGGTTCAAGGGGTCAAAATTATATAGGCGTGTTTTTTCAGAGCTGAAACTGGCTGAACTGGAGGACATTAGACCATGAAATGTGGTGCGAGTCGGACGGCTTCTTTCACCCTAGTGCTTTTATCCGGCGGTAGTGCTGCACTCTTCATATTTGGAGGAAATAAAGATATACAGTAAAGTTCCTGTATTAAGATTGCCTTTGTGACTGTTCAAAACCGGTCTTTAAGCAATAACACGAGCAGCTTTAACATCAGCAAAAATATTAATATGGTCCAGCTTTTAAATTTAATAAGGTTGGGGTGGGTGGGGGAGCGGTGGGAATTAGGATCCCTATCCGGCAAAATAATGCGATTTTGTGTTTAGACAGCGGAATAAGATTTATTTACTTTTAATGTCTCAAGTGGGAATAATGGATCAAAGAAAATTGTTTTTAAATAAGGAACAATGCTAATTGGTTGTTTTTTCTTAACGAGTAATGCAATGTTTTGGTGTTTTAAAATAATCTAAAATATTATCCGTCCAAACTTTCGATTTTTGTCAGTATTTTATTGTGGAGTAATACTCTCGGATTAGCAGATTGCCCATTAATGAACCCTGCACTTCAGAACAACCTTATTTACGCAAAAATAATTGGATTATCCTCCTAAATATCCAAGAATGTAACAAGAAAAAAAAAAGCTGATCTTTTCTAATAGTTTCGTTATAAGCGAACCCTTGTATTATAATTGGGCAAACCCGCGAGAAAACGGGCATTTGCATTCTCCGTTTAACACATATACGCCTAGTGTCCCATTTGTGGGACATTAGCAAACAGTGTAAACCCAGATCAGACGCCGCAAAACGCGGCGTCTGATCTGGGTCTACACTGTTTGCGCAAAGTACATATTTTTTGTTAAATTTACCACAAATAAAACGAACCTGACACTCTTAGGCAGCGACTCAGTCTTGCACTGTCAACAAAGCGTTTCTTTTTCAGATTTCTACCCAGGGAAATCTTGCCGCGCAGAGGGTCGAGATTACATGTCCATTTTGTCATTTAACGTTGAAGGGGTAGTTCGGCATGGGCAAACGTGACGTGTATCTTTCGTCACTGGGGCGTCCAACCTATATTTGCTAACAGTTGGACAAGGCCTGCTGTCCTTGCAGCAGGTAGGGGCAGAGTGTGTGTGTGTAGGGGGGTGGGGGGTGGGGTGGGGAGGGGCATTGTTACTTCTTCTGTCTCTACATTTTCATTCATTTTCCTCTTTCTCCGCTGTCCCACGCTTTCATCTTTTACACTTTCGCTTCTATCTCCCTTTCCTCCCTTTCTCTGGGAGGCGACACAAAATGACCCACAATACGGGCCTCCGTGGCCTAATGGATAAGAGCGCTGACTCTTAGTCATTAGGTCTCTCACCGCCGTGGGTTCCAGCCTCGCTCGGGTCACGTGTGAGACGCCAAGTTCTGCAACGGTAGGTCAGGTGGCTTTTCTCCGGGTACTCCGGTTTTCGCCCACCTATGATTAACGATCGGCTCGATATGAGTGAAATAATCTTGAAAGGGCCGTAAAATCCAAACCAAAAAAAAAAAAAAAAAAAAAAATGACCCACAATGCTTGACGACACGTCAAGCATTGTGGGTTATTTTTTTTTACTTGAACCCAAAATGATACGAAGCTGTTATTTATGGCTAACCTTGTTATAAAAATGAATGACCACACGAGTGGTTACTGTCACGTAACGTCATAACGACACCCGTGTCTACCATATGAGCCGGGACACAGCATTTCCTACAACTTACATGTGCGCACAGCGAAGAATCAGATCAGCCTGCACATCCATATAGTCTAACCAGAGACTTTTCTTGCTACATGAACGAGCATCGGGCCCATAGCTATCCTTAAAGCGCGCAACGAAGACTCTGATCAGACTGCACATCCATGTAGTGTAACCAGTGACTTCTCTTGCTGCATGAAGGAGCATTGGGCCCTTAGCTATCCTTAGAGCGCGCAACGAAGACTCTGATCAGACTGCACATCCATATAGTCTAACCAGAGACTTCTCTTGCTGCATGAAGGAGCATTGGGCCCTTAGCTATCCTTAGAGCGCACAACGAAGACTCTGATCAGACTGCACATCCATGTAGTGTAACCAGAGACTTTTCTTGCTACATGAAGGAGCAGCGGGTCCTTAGCTATCCTTAGAGCGCACAACGAAGACTCTGATCAGACTGCACATCCATATAGTCTAACCAGAGACTTCTCTTGCTGCATGAAGGAGCATTGGGCCCTAAGCTATCCTTATAGCGCACAACGAATACTCTGATCAGACCGCGCGGATGCGCAGTCTGATCTGAGTCTTCGTTGTGCGCACATGTCTTATTATAGGTTTTGTCATGCGCTGGCTCAAATGTGTTTTCTTCTAATAATGTCAGATAAACAGAAACTTTCACTCGTAGTCATTTCATATGTTTTTATGAAACACGCCAGGTACTCTTTAGAACAGCCTCGGTTTATGTATGCACAATATAGATTTATGTTTGCATACTATAGATTTATGTTTGCACAATATAGATTTATGTTTGCACAATATAGAAAAGTGTCATTTTTACGAAAAAAAAAACACCAACAACATATGTGCTTCCGAATGGCATAAAAAAGGCGTCATCGCCACACGGGTGTCTGGTCGAATCGGAACCTGCTTAGTGAATTCCGCCCCCGCCCATCGGGGCTTGAAGAAATAGATGGGCTGCATGATGCTTCCACGCAGAGCTGAAACCGACCCTACACGAGTACTGGTAAACCGTTTAGAGGGTCTAATCCTGCCCAGACAAAGCGGTGCGAGTCGGACCGTCCATGCTTATAAACCCTATTGGCGGCAGGGCTTGAGTAAAAGTCCCACAAAATTGGAAGCAACGTCTCCAAAATGACCTATACAGTGTTGACGGGGACGATTAACCTAAAATCAAACAAACTGCTTTGTGAAACTCCATATCTGACACGCATACCAATATCTATTGCTAGTGAAAATCTACGAATGATTTCGACTGGCATGCGGGAAAATGTTATCCTTCACGAAGCTATAGAAATGCCAAAACCATTCAGACGAAAAGGTTGCGTGTTTTTGTTCCTTTTTCCATATCAGTTTTGTTTTAGACAAGTACTATAGGTATTCAATATATACAACTCTCCTCTTATTAGAAAGAATATTTGTGTGTGTATGTGTGTGTGTGTGGGGGGGGGGGGGGGGTAGGGGGGGGGGTTGGTTTTAAGGCCCTCGTTGCAGAGTGAGTGAGTGAGTGTTTGGGTTTTACGTCTCATCAACAGCTAAGCTCATACGCAGACGGGACATCGGTTTAAAGACTCATCCGAAAGTCTGGGATCGATCTCCTGCGACACCTGGTTTACAAGGCGAGTAGCATAACCACTACACCACGGAGGTTTCTACCCTCGATGCAGAACTTGGCTAGGAGGGGTATACAGTGAAGTTCCGGAATTAAGACCACCTTAAATTAAGACTACTACTCCTTTTAAAAGCTTATTTAGTAGGTTGCAGTTATTCTTTCTTTGTGTTTTCTGCATACAGTGTCATCTGGTCAGAGACCACCTTAGGGACTGTTCAAAAGTGGTCTTAAAGACCACTTTTGAACAGTTCCAAAGGTGGTCTTAATATAGGAATTTTACTGTACATTGATGTCTGTTTTTTTTTTTTTTTTTTTTTTTGTTTTGTTTTTTTACGGCCCTTTCAAGATTATTCCACTCATATCGAGCCTATCGTTAATCAGAAAGGGGCGAAAACAGGAGTACCCGGAGAAAAACCACCTGACCTACCGTTGCAGAACTTGGTGTCTCACATGTGACCCGAGCGAGGCTCGAACCACCATTGATGTTTGTTACCATAACGATAATACTGTGCATTGATTTTTCATTTTCATTTTTTATTTTTTTTTTTTTTGTAATGATGAAAATGATATTTGATATTTTTTTTCTTAACTGTACTCCAAACATAGGTTTCAGGTGTCGGTTAGAGGTACCCACGACCTTTGTATTGGACCGGGGAGGAGTTGCATAAGGCGAGCGCTACAGACCGCTTTGTGGCGCTTCGCTATGCAACGGTACCTTTCAAAAAAAGCGCTTCGTAACAGTGTTTGGAACTGCCTCATTCTACGTTGCATAGCAATCAGGCGAAACAAAATGGCGGCGCCCGACGTCGCGACGTATTGAGTGTCTGTTTTAAGCCGTGAATTACTTTTTTCTTCTCAATTTTAGCAGAAATGACAAAAGAAAACAAGAGGGCCATGATGGCCCTGGATCGCTCACCTGATCCATAGTGTAACAAGTGGGCCCCAGAGAGGGCCATTATTGGCCCCAGGGCTTTAATGTGCATTATGTTGAGGGAGGTCTTAAAGGTGAAGCTTCATACCAAACATCAACCAGCAATTTATGATGGGCCTACGTTCCAGATGCTATTTATCAAGTTTCGTGGAAATCTGCACAGTGGTTCTGGAGAAGACTATTTTTGAAGGGTTTTTACCAAATATTGCTTGGCGGCCATTTTGGTCATGTGACCTGGACCCCATGAGGAAATTTTGGTTTCCCCCATCCCGTAGAGGCTGCATATGAAATTTGACTTCAATCGGCCCAACGATTTCCGAGGAGAAGCAGTTCGAAAATTTTCACATTTTTCGCCTCGGCGAGGCTGTACTAAATGGAATGTAATATTTCGCAAGTTCATTGATAAGATCTCATTGATATTTATCAGTATGCCAAAAATTGTTTAAATATTAAGTCACTATCACCAATTTTCACAAACGGGTTACGGACGGACAGATAGACAAACCATATATGGCTTGGCGGCCATTTTGGTCATGTGTCCTGGACCCCATGAGCAATTTTTGGTTTCCCCCATCCCATAGAGGCTCCATATGAAATTTGATTTCAATCGGCCCAACGGTTTCCGAGAAGAAGCAGTTCGAAAATTTTCACATTTTTCGCCTCGGCGAAGCTATACTAAATGGAATGTGATATTTCTCAAGTTCATTGGTTAGATCTCATTGATATCTATCAGTATGCCAAAAAATTGTTTAAATATTCCAAGCGGTTAAGTCATTATCACCAATTTTCACAAACGGGTTACGGACGGACAGACAGACAAACCATATATGGCTTGGCGGCCAGTTTGGTCATGTGACCTTGACCCCATGAGCAAATTTTGGTTTCCCCCATCCCATAGAGGCTCCATATGAAATTTGACTTCAATCGGCCCAACGGTTTCCGAGGAGAAGCAGTTCAAAAATGTTCGAAAATTTTCACATTTTTCGCCTCGGCGAGGCTATACTATATGGAATGTAATATTTCGTAAGTTCATTGGTTAGATCTCATTGATATCTATCAGTATGCCAAAAATTGTTTAAATATTCCAAGCGGCTAAGTCACTATCACCAATTTTCACAAACGGGTTACGGACGGACCCAAAGAAGGTCAAGGTCAACCCAGGGTCACCATTTTAGCAATTTATGATAGGCCTACATCCCAGATGCTATTTATCAAGTTTCGTGGAAATCTGCCCAGTGGTTCTGGAGAAGACTATTTTTGAAGGGTTTTTACCATATATGGCTTGGCGGCCATTTTGGTCATGTGACCTGGACCCCATGAGCAAATTTTGGTTTCCCTATCCCATAGAGGTTTCATATGAAATTTGACTTCAATCGGCCCAACGGTTTCCGAGGAGAAGCAGTTCGAAAATTTTCACATTTTTCGCCTCGGCGAGGCTATACTAAATGGAATGTAATATTTCGCAAGTTCATTTGTTAGATCTCATTGATATCTATCAGTATGCCAAAAATTGTTTAAATATTCCAAGCGGTTAAGTCACTATCACCAATTTTCACTTACGGGTTACGGACGGACAGACAGACAAACCATATATGGCTTGGCGGCCATTTTGGTCATGTGACCTTGACCCCATGAGCAAATTTTGGTTTCCCCCATCCCATAGAGGCTCCATATGAAATTTGACTTCAATCGGCCCAACGGTTTCCGAGGAGAAGCAGTTCAAAAATGTTCGAAAATTTTCACATTTTTCGCCTCGGCGAGGCTATACTAAATGGAATGTAATATTTCGTAAGTTCATTGGTTAGATCTCATTGATATCTATCAGTATGCCAAAAATTGTTTAAATATTCCAAGCGGTTAAGTCACTATCACCAATTTTCACAAACGGGTTACGGACGGACAGACAGAATGACAGACTGACAGACTGACAGAATGACACGGTGATTTTAGGGCACTCTTAGAAAAAACCGACTTCAGTCGGTTGCTTTTTCTGCGGGTCGTGCAATTTGAACAATCTTGGCAAAGGTCCACTAGATGAAGCTACACATCAAATATCAAAGACCTGGGCCTAGCGGTTTCAGAGAAGAAGATTTTTAAAGATTTTCCCTATATAAGCCTATGTAAAACCTAAGGGCCCCGGGACAGAGGCATTTTTTGCCCCAGCATTATAATTTGAACAATCTTGGTAGGGGTCCACTAGATGAAGCTTCATACCAAATATCAAAGTCCTGGGCCTTGTGGTTTCAGAGAAGAAGTTTTTTAAAGATTTTCCCTATATAAGCCTATGTAAAACCATAGGGCCCCGGGGCGGGGGCATTTTTGGCCCCAGCACTATAATTTGAACAATCTTGGTAGGGGTCCACTAGATGAAGCTTCATACCAAATATCAAAGAGCTGGGCCTTGTGGTTTCAGAGAAGAAAATTTTTAAAGATTTTCCCTATATAAGCCTATGTAAAACCAAAGGGCCCCGGGGCGGGGGCATTTTTGGCCCCAGCACTATGATTTGAACAATCTTGGTAGGGGTCCACTAGATGAAGTTTCATACCAAATATCAAAGACCTGGGCCTTGTGGTTTCAGAGAAGAAGATTTTTTAAAATTTTCCCTATATAAGCCTATGTAAAACCAAAGGGCCCCGTGGCGGGGGCATTTTTTGTCCCAGCACTATAATTTGAACAATCTTGGTAGGGGTCCACTAGATGAAGCTTCATACCAAATATCAAAGTCCTGGGCCTTGTGGTTTCAGAGAAGAAGTTTTTTAAAGATTTTCCCTATATAAGCCTATGTAAAACCATAGGGCCCCGGGGCGGGGGCATTTTTGGCCCCAGCACTATAATTTGAACAATCTTGGTAGGGGTCCACTAGATGAAGCTTCATACCAAATATCAAAGACCTGGGCCTTGTGGTTTCAGAGAAGAAGATTTTTAAAGAATTTCCCTATATAAGCCCATGTAAAACCAAAGGGCCCCAGGGCGGGGGCAGTTTTGGCCCCAGCACTATAATTTGAACAATCTTGGTAGGGGTCCACTAGATGAAGCTTCATACCAAATATCAAAGACCTGGGCCTTGTGGTTTCAGAGAAGAAGATTTTTTAAGTTTTTGGTGAAAAAATCTATTTTTGGCTCATGTGACCTAGATGAGCAACGGACCGGAACCATTTGAACAACTTTGAAAGGGGACCACCTAAGGATCATTCCTGTGAAGTTTGGTCAAAATCCGATCAGTGGTTTAGGAGGAGATGTCGTTTGAAGAAAAAGTTTACGCACGCACGCACACACGCACACACGCACGCACGCACGCACGACGGACGACGGACAAAAAGTGATCCCAAAAGCTCACCTCGTCACTACGTGACAGGTGAGCTAACAAAAACAATCACTGAAGCAAGCACCGCATCTTTTTTGCTGGGAAATTTTCGGGTTTGAAAATCGTTTTATTTTGGCAGACATTTTAGAAAGCGCCTCCATCGAGCGGAGCGTTGCGTAGAACGGACAACGCGCTACAAAGCGCTATAATAAAGCGCTATAATAAAGCGCTCGCCTTATGCAACTCTCCCCAGAAATAAGAAAATAATACACACCCCTGTAAACTACAATTTTCTCTATATAAAGGGAAGTTGATAAAACGCAATGCAAAAATTCAAATTCATTACGAAAACATGCTTATACAAATACATTGACACATTTATCGCAGAAAAAAAATGAAAATTTTCAAATGAAAAATTGTGACATTTTTCTTATTTTTACTCAAAATATTGATTGTGGGTACTCGTTAGAACCGCCTCATTGAGGCGGTTCTAACGAGTACCAACAACCTATATCTCAGAGCAGAAATAAGAAAAATAATGTTTACCCCTGCAAACGCTAGTTTTACTATATAAAAGTGCAGGGTTAGAGGGGGTCAAAATTATATAGGCGTGTAAAAACTTTCGTGCTGACTTCCTCATTTTGATGTCCTGCTTATGTGTGGGACGGGAGTCTCTTTTCTTGAAATTCATAGTTTTAGCTAGGGATAGAAATTCCGTTCTAACCCTGGTGTTCTTATCCAAATCGAATATTCTCGCGTGTTTGATAAATGCACCTCAAATGCGACGTCGTTAAGGTTGACGTAACAGCACGTTACGTGACGTCACTAAACATCGCTGTAGTGGTTTTACAATATGGCGGACGTCGGAAACCGAAGTGACTGCACTATTAAAAACCCACGCTCAGAAATGGAAGGTATGCAAGAAATAGAATCATATATGAGTGTGAGGGATGGAGAGGAAAATCCGTCCCTTGGGTCACTGTCCGGCATCACTCGGCAAGCCTTGTGATGCCGGACAGTGACTCTCGGGACGGAATTTTCCACCCACCCCTCACACCCATAAAATATTCTTATATTCCCCTACGGCCATGTCTCTTGTTTATCGGTTTTCCCTAAAACAGAATTTAGCGGTCATTTCCATGTCTACCGCCCCATGCCCCCCTCCTCCCCCCCCCCCCCCAACTCCCACCCGAATTAATTTTGAATCGTTCCCGTTACGAATGTTCTGTTATTTTCCCCCAGTTGTGCCCCAACCCCACACAAATGTCAGTGCTAAACCCTTCAGTTCCTGACCCTGGTCCATCAGCCCCTGTTGGCGGCCATAGCAGCGGACTGGAGCGGGGACGAGAAGGCAGCCTGCACAGAACGTTAGTAGAACCAGTGATAATGAGCAATCTATTCAGTCTCTAAGGTCAGGTAATGGTGATGATGACAGTTTTATCAGTACCCCTCTATATTAATTGCATTGCAGCACATTGACCTGATAAAGATATGCTATCTCAGGACAAGTGAGCTTTATCATGTCAACGTGACATTGCACTTTTATGAATGAACCGGGCAACTAGAAAATATGGCAAAAATGTTGTTATTACTGGACAAAAAGGAAAAAAGTACATGAAAAAAAAATATGATAGGATAAAATATGGTCAGGTGATAAAAGATATATCACCTACGGAATGTTCAAATGCACTGAGAACCATCGATAACTGATCGTAAATTGCATATTTTAGAGAGCTGATATTCGTGTCATTTGATATCAAGTTTATCAAGCTCGGCTTCGAGAACGCATGTAGTAACGCTCGGCAAGCCTCGCGATTCTACAAGCGTTCTCGAAACCTTGCCTGATTAGCTTGATATCAAAAGACACTCACCTGGTATTCTCTATATAGCAGTACCAGGAATACTGACCGCTCATGTGCCTGCGAGCAGCTCCGGTCCACATAAAAAAGAAATAAAATAAAATAAATAAAAAAGAAGTTGCAAGTCCGACGCTGACGTCCATCGATCGGCGACCGACGACTGCAGTCACTGGTCACATGGATTGTGAATACTCGTTATAACTGTCTCACCGAGGCGGTTCTAACAAGTACTGCAATCTATGTTTTTAGCAGTCATACGACACATATCAGGATTTTATATCTGAACATGCCCCCGCCCATCGGGGCTTGAAGAAATAGATGGACTGCATGATGCTTCCACGCAGATCTGAAACCGACCGCACACAAGTACTGGTAAACCGTTTAGAGAATCTAAGATTTCCCAGGCAAAGCAGTCCGAGTCGGACCGCCCATGCATGCTTATAAACCCTATTGGTTTCATTGGGCGACATGGCTTGAGATGTCATTTCATCTCAATGTCAGGTAAAAGTCCCACAAAATCGTAAGAAACGTCTTCAAAATGATCTATACGAGTACAGTGTTGACAACCTCAAATCAAACAAACAAATATCTGAAAACAATCATTTTTGGTGGTAAAATTTTCGACATATTTGAATACGCGTGTAACAACCGTTCGGATAATATGATAATAAAGTGTGAAATCTATTTATCGCAGTCTTGACTCGTAATTTTCTCAATTATTTATATTTCTTATTGAATCGTCCCGCGACCATATGCAGGCCGGACAAAGGTGACAAAATGTCGTCAAATATCGTCCATTTTCGCATCTTTACATCACAAATAACGCGGTTTCTCACTTCTCGCGAGAACGGCCACACTCAGGCTGTCCAATATAAGCTCATTGGGATAAGGAAATATTCAGGGCATATGGCAGAAAACACATGCGATAATAAAAGTCATAAAAACCTTAATTCTTTTCACACCTTTTGGTTCTTGCCCTTTCTGAAGAGGACAGGAGGACCGGGAGAGGCGCATGCGCAAAGTCGTTGACGAGATGGTGTGAACAATGTCAAAGGGTGTGAACGACTCGTGGCGACAGTGAATGATACATACATTAGGAAAACATGGCGTCCAGAAAATGATAAATATTAGGTTTTGTTTGATTTGAGGTTTAACGTCCCCGTCAACACTGTAAAGGTCATTTTGGAGACGTTGCTTCCAATTTTGTGGGACTTTTACCCGACATTGAGATGAAATGACTTCTCAAGCCCTGTCGCCCAATGAAACCAATATGGTTTATAAGCATGGATGGGCCGACACACACCGCTTTGCCTGGGCAGGCTTAGATCCTCTAAGCGGTTTACGAGTACTTGTGTGGGGGTCGGTTTCAGCTGTGTGTCGAAGCATCATGCAGCCCATCTATTTCTTTACACCCCTATGGGCGGGGCTTAATGATAACACCTTTATTATTTTTGCTTTCAATATAGATTGTGGGTGCTCGTTAGCGAGTACCAAGAATCTATATGAAAAAGCAAAAATAAGGCAGATAATGTATACCCTCGTAAACCCCACTTCTCTCTATAAAATGTGGGGTGTAGTGGGGTCTTCGTTTCACGGACTTGTTATCGTGATGTATCGCGTGCTGAGTTGTTTGTTTGTTTTGGATTTTAACGGCCCAGTCAACACTATTCAGGTCAATTTTGAGCCGGTCAGTTTACCTGTCCACACTTTTCCTCGGCAGGCATATACGTAAGCGGTTAACCAGTACAGTGCACATTCTTTCACCAGAAACTTACAACTGTCCTTCTTGAATCAGCGGAAGGGAGAGAATGACCGTAGAAAAGATTTCATGATCAATCTCCACGAACGAATGTCACCGACCCCGGCAGGTCTCGAACCCGCGTCCTCCTGATCACCAGACGCGCATCCGACTGAGCAACCGAGACCGAATGTAGGAAAGAAAGTATCAGGAAAAAAGTATCAGGGAAAAAAGTATCGAAAGAAAAAGAATCCGTAAAAAAAGTATCAGGAACAAAATATCCGAAAGAAAGTCTCAGTTTCATGTAAAAAAGAGAGATAAAAGGCTATGTAATGTCATCCTAATTAATCTTTAATTGCAAATTTGATCATTCAGTACCAAAATTCAGTGCCTTCCATAATCATGTTAATTCTGATTGATGGTAAAGTTTTTAATTGCATTTTGATAATTCATTTTGAACACCATTTTGTAGACGTTGCTTCCAACTTGTGGGACTTTTACCTGACATTGAGATGAAATGAAATCTCAAGCCCTGCCGCCCTATGAAACCAAATAGGGTTCATGAGCATGGAGGTTCAACATGCACACTTTAGTTTGTTTAATTGGAGGTTTAACATCCCTGTCTACACTATAGGTCACTTTGGAGACGTTGCTACCAATTTGTGGGAATTTTACCCGACATTGAAATGACAGCTCAAGCCCTGTCGCCCAATGAAACCAAAGTATGGTTCACGAGCATGGAGGTCTGACTTGTATACTTTAGTTTGTTAAATTGGAGGTTTAACATCTCCATCTACACTATAGGTCATTTTGGAGACGTTGCCACCAATTTTTGGGACTTTTACCCGACATTGCGATGAAATGACATCTCAAGCTGTACCGCCCATTGAAACCAAATAGAGTTCATGAGCATGGAGGTTCAACTTGCCACTTTAGTTTCTTTAATTGGATGTTTAGCATCCCCATCTACACTATATAGGTCATTCTGGAGGTGTTGCTTCCAACTAGTGGGAATTTTACCAGACATTGAGATGAAATGACATCTCAAGCCCTGCCACCCAATGAAACCAAATAGGGTTCATGAGCATGGAGGTCTGACTTGCACACTTTAGTTTCTTTAATTGGAGCATGGAGGTCTGACTTGCACACTTTAGGTTTAACATCTCCATCTACACTATAGGTCATTTTGGAGACGTTGCTACCAATTTGTGGGACTTTTACCCGACATTGCGATAAAATGACCTCTCATGCTGTGCCGCCCATTGAAACCAAATAGGGTTCATGAGCACGGATGTTCAACTTGCACACTTTAGTTTCTTTAATTGGATGTTTAACATCCCCGTCTACACTATATAGGTCATTTTGGACTTTTACAAGGCATTGAGATAAAGTGACCTTTCGTCCCTTTTATAAAGCAAGGATTACAGTGATAGGTTGCAAAATTGATTATTAAACTGGAAAACAAATCATAACATACAAAAGTATCCTAATCAACATATCATTGTAACATCAGAAGCGTATCTGGTTAAAACTGATACTTTTTTTTTTTCAGATACTTTTTTTCCTACCCAAAACTGATACTTTTTCCGATACTTATTTTCCTTATACTTTCTTTCCGATTACCACCGAGGCCGGCTACCGCGTGCTGAAAGGGCGTCTTTCATTGTCTGTTTGTATTGGAGTTTAACTGCCCAATCAACATTATTTAGGTCATTTTTGACACAGTCAGTTCACCTATCCACACTTTTCCTTGGCAGGCTTACACGTAAGCGGTTAACGCGTACAATGCACATTCTTTCGCCCGAAACTGACAACTGTCCTTCTTGAATCAGCGGTAGTAAACGGTCGTCTTTCGTATCTCTAGAAATAAAACATTCTTTATTAAAATGTTATGATTACTCTGATGGTAGCTGTGGGTTAGTTGAATCGATTCCTGATCATTGCCTTCACTTCGATTTTTGATATTTTTTTTCTGATGTCTAGTCCAAAACATAGATAATTGGTGCTCGTTAGAACCGCCTCACTGAGGCGGTTCTAACGAGTACCAAACATCTGTTTTTTTTTTTTATAAAAAGGAGGAAATTTGTATACCCCTTTAAACCTCACTTTTCTCTACATAAAGTTGTGTTTAAAGGGATGTTCATTTCAAGGACGCGTTAACGTGATGATGAGGGATATTAACTGAAGTGCATAGCAAACGATTGGTTCGGAATAAGCGTAAAGAATCATGCCTATTTGGTTTCATTGGGCGACAGGGCTTGAGATGTCATTTCATCTCAATGTCTGGTAAAATTCCCACTAGTTGGAAGCAACACCTCCAGAATGACCTATATAGTGTAGATGGGGATGCTAAACATCCAATTAAAGAAACTAAAGTGGCAAGTTGAACCTCCATGCTCATGAACTCTATTTGGTAAGTCGAATATATATATAATAATAATAATAATTCTTGTTTGTTTGTTTGATTGATTTGAAGTTTAACGTCCCCGTCAACACTGTAAAGGTCGTTTTGGAGACGTTACTTCTAATTTTGTGGGACTTTCACCCGACATTGAGATGAAATGACATCTCAAGCCCTGCCGCCCAATGAAACCAATGGGGTTTATAAGCATAGACGGGCCGACGCGCACCGCATTGCCTTGGCAGGCTAAGATCCCCTAAGCGGTTTACCAGTACTCGTGTGCGGGTCGGTTTCAGCTCTGCGTGGAAGCATCATGCAGCCGATCTATTTCTTCAAGCCCCGTTGGCGGGGGATATAATAATATTAATAATAATAATAATAATAATAATAATAATAATAATAATAATAATATTAATAAATTAAGTGAATTTCGACAGCTCGAACACTTTCGGGACCATTAAATCTTGTACAAGACAGGGGTTAATCAGATCAGGAGGCATAATGGGGGATAATTTTGGGATATATTTGAAGCCTTTTACACATCAAATAAGGAAACCTGGGATGGAAATTATGTTCTTACCCCGGTGTTCTTACCCAGGCAAACTGCATTAGTATATTTCGCGAAGATATAAAACCATGAATAAAACTGGTATTTTGTTGCAGATGACAGTTTGCAAACCTCAGCATAACCGTGCTGAGCGTAACCTCGGCATAGCCTCGGTTCCGCTCAGTGTCTCGGCATAGCCTCGGTTCCGCTCAATGCCTCGGCATAGCCTCGGTTCCGCTCAGTGCCTCGGCAGAGCCTCGGTTCCGCTCAGTGCCTCGGCATAGCCGCGGTTCCGCTCAGCGCCTTGACAAAGCCTCGGTTTCACTCAGTGCCTCGGCATAGCCTCGGTTCCGCTCAGTACCTCAACATAGCCTCGGTTCTGCTCAGCGCCTCGGCATAACCTCGGTTCCGCTCAGTACCTCAACATAGCCTCGGTTCTGCTCAGCGCCTCGGCATAGCCTCGGTTCCGCTCAGTACCTCAACATAGCCTCGGTTCCGCTCAATGCCTCGGCATAGCCTCGGTTCCGCTCAGTGCCTCGGCAGAGCCTCGGTTCCGCTCAGTGCCTCGGCATAGCCGCGGTTCCGCTCAGCGCCTTGACAAAGCCTCGGTTTCACTCAGTGCCTCGGCATAGCCTCGGTTCCGCTCAGTACCTCAACATAGCCTCGGTTCCGCTCAGCGCCTCGGCATAGCCTCGGTTCCGCTCAGTGCCTCGGCATAGCCTCGGTTCCGCTCAGTGCCTCGGCATAGCCTCGGTTCCGCTCAGCGCCTCGGCATAGCCTCGGTTCCGCTCAGTGCCTCGGCATAACCTCGGTTCCGCTCAGCATCTCGGCAAAGCCTCGGTTCCGCTCAGTACCTCGGCATAGCCTTGGTTCCGCTCAATGCCTCGGCATAGCCTCGGTTCCGCTCAGTGCCTCGGCATAGCCTCGGTTCCGCTCAATGCCTCGGCATAGCCTCGGTTCCGCTCAGTGCCTCGGCATAGCCTTGGTTCCGCTCAATGCCTCGGCATAGCCTCGGTTCCGCTCAGCGCCTCGGCATAGCCTCGGTTCCGCTCAGTGCCTCGGCATAACCTCGGTTCCGCTCAGCATCTCGGCAAAGCCTCGGTTCCGCTCAGTACCTCGGCATAGCCTTGTTTCCGCTCAGTACCTCGGCATAGCATCGGTTCCGCTCAGCGCCTCGGCATAGCCTCGTTTTCGCTCAGCGCCTCGGCATAGCCTCGGTTCCGCTCAATGCCTCGGCATAGCCTCGGTTCGGCTCAGCGCCTCAACATAGCCTCGGTTCCGCTCAGCGCCTCGGCTTAGCCTCGGTTCCGCTCAGTGCCTCGGCATAGCCTCGGTTCCGCTCAGTGCCTCAGCATAGCCTAGGTTCCGCTAAGCACCTTGGCATAGCTTCGGTTCCGCTCAGCGCCTCGGCGTAGACTCGTTTCCGCTCAGCGCCTCGGCGTAGCCTCGGTTCTTCTCAGCCCATCGGCATACCCTCGGTTCCGCTCAGCGCCTAGGCATAGCCTCGGTTCCGCTCAACACGGTCATCCCTCGGATTAGAAGGCCCAACAAAAAACGAACCCCATATACGACTCTATAGGAATGCTGTGTTGAAGGAAGTCCACACAACGTCCCTTTTTCCATTTTTTTATCATATGACGTCGTTGATAAGCAGTGGATAACTTCATGTATTAAATAAAATACCATGACCACGTGTAATAACACTTTGGCGGGATTAAGTAACGTCATGACGACATCCATGTCAACCATGCAACTTTGTGGAGAAAATTGTCCAATTCAAAGGCAATAAAATCCTATTTAAAGTGGTTATATGATAAACAGAATCTTACACTCGTGGTCATACCCTATGCTATGGCTCGTTTGATAAATATCATAGGAAATGGCCACGAGTGTAAGATCCTCTATATATCATATAACGTCGCTGTTATTTAGCGGATGACGTCATGTCATACAAATCATATGATCCGGGACACAGCATTTCCTACAATTTACATGTGCACCTAGCGAGGAATCGGATCAGCCTACACATCCATATAGTCTGACCAGAGACTTCTCTTGCTGCAAGAAGGAACATTGGACCCTTAGGTATCCTTAGAGCGCACAGCAAAGGCTCTGATCAGTCTGCGCGGATGCGCAGGCTGATCAGTGTCTTCGCTGGGCGCACATGTAAATTGTAGGAAATGCTGTGTCCCGGTTAATATGACACGTGTAATATCTTATGGTTACTGGCGCGTAACGTCGTGACGCCCTCCGTGATAAGCCTATGTTAATAATTGTTGTTTTTTTATTCTTATGCGGCAATAATTGTTATATCATAAACATGATCTTACATCCGTGCTCATTGTCATATGAAATTAATTAACTCGCCCAAGGCTCGTTTGCTAAATTTCATATGAAATAACCACTCGTGTAAGACCCTCTATATTTTATCTGGTGTTTTTTTTTTTCTAAAATTCCCTTGCGTTTCTAATTTGTTTGTTTGATTTGAGGTTTAACGTCCCCGCCAACACCACTGGTTGGGAGCGTACAGTACACTTAACCCGGATGTTCCGATCTGTATAGTGGACAGATCCTTGTCTTTTGTTATGACCTTGAAGGTGTATGTGCGTGGTCTGTCTTCTATATTTGTATATTTATTTTTCTGGACATAAACAACTCGGTAAGTGTGTTTTATTTATTTTGTTGTCCATACTGACCATCTTTGGGCACAGCAAGATGTCGTTTTCTATGCTCTAAATCTATTTTTCAGCTGCAAATCACTAATGTTTGTAAGAATCACACCTCACCTGTGAGCAGAAAATCGACCAATTGAGAGCTTTGATCGAAAGAAAAATATCTTTAAAAACAGTTTTAAGATAGAGTAATAATCTATAATGAGTTATACTAAAAATAAGTGCCTCTAGAATTCCATACGAAATCACACGAAGAGCAAGACCGACTATCCCACAATAATAATGGCTGTATGGTATGTCTCATATTTACTGTATACCTTGTCTTAAGATACTTTGTTTGAGTGTATGGGATGTCGCTATTAATGTGTGTAAGTTCAAAGGTATATTTCAATATTTGTCTGTGCACTAAGATGATAATGCTTAAACAATAGCAAAGCTACGTAGAAAAATTAATTACCTATAAATTCACGAAATCTTGGAGAAATTGCATGTGCTGTGTGTATTCATTGAACCTTTAGAGCACTACAGACTAGAGGTCTAAACCACTCGGCCAAAGAAACCAGCCTTCGAGGACTGTCTTCAGGTATGAAATATTTAACAAAATGAGTCGCATCGTCACCCGTCTCTCTTCATCCACAGAACGCATAGCAATTACTCTGATCAGACTGCACAGAAATGCAAAACAACCTGAGTGATATGATTTGTTACGGGCTATTTGTTCAAGATATATACATTTATACAAAGAAATGAAGAGCTGTGGACCAGTTTCTGAAAGATATTTTCTTTTTCATCCCCCGACCGAATAGATTAGGGGGATATAGCGATCGGTTTGGCGACCGGCCGTCCGCAATGTTGAGACGGCGTGTCTTGTGCAAGATCCACAACTCTGCGTACCATGGTATTTGAGTTATCTCCACTTCCAATAATATAGAATGACTATCTTGTGATCTCTATAACTCCAATACCCTTCGAGATATCTCGGACCCATCAATACCGGTGTCGATGGGTCCGAGGATATATATTGATGATACTTGACAAAATTGTAAACAAGGTTGAGACGGAGTGTCATGGGTAATAACAACAACCCTTGGTGCCATGGTTTTTGAGACAAAATTGTAAACAAGGTTGAGACGGAGTGTCATGGGTAATAACAACAACCCTTGGTGCCATGGTTTTTGAGGCAAAATTGTAAACAAGGTTGAGACGGAGTGTCATGGGTAATAACAACAACCCTTGGTGCCATGGTTTTTGAGACAAAATTGTAAACAAGGTTGAGACGGAGTGTCATGGGTAATAACAACAGCCCTTGGTGCCATGGTTTTTGAGTTATCTCCACTTCAAAAAACTAGAATGACTATCTTGTGATCGCCATAACTCCAATACCCTTCGAGATATATTGATGAAACTTGGCACAATTGTTCACAAGGTTGAAGCAGCATGTCATGCGCAAAAACCACAAGGCTTGATGTCATGGCATTTGAATTATCTTTCCTTCCAATGAAATAGAATGGCTATCTTGTGATCGCCATATCTCCCATACTCTTCGAAACAGGTTGATACATACAGTTGTACATGAGTTAAGCAGGCGTGTATTGTGCAAGAACTACAGCTCTTGGTGCCATGGCATTTCAATTATGTCTCTTCCAATAAAAATTTGGATGACTATCTTTGGAGCGCCATATCTCCAATTTTCTTCGAGACATGTTGATAGTACTTGGTACAGTTGTACATAAGGTTAAGCAGATGTGTCATGTGCAAGAACCGCGACTCTTTTTGTACCGGTTTTTTAGTTACCTTCCCTGACAAAATAACATTGTGATGGCCATAACTCAAAAAACCTTCGAGGTATATTGATGAAACTTGGCATAATTGTTCACAACGTTGAGACGGCATCCCATTCACAAGAACCACAACTCTGAGTGCCATGGTTATTATTGTACATGTATTTGAGTTATCTCCCCTTCTAATAAAATTGTATGACTATCTTGTGATCACCATATCTTCAACAGTCTTCGACACATGTTTATTGTTTAAGATAAGCAAGCCTGTCACGGGCAAGAACCACGACTCTTGGTGCAATTTTGAGTTACCTCCCCTGACAGAAGAATCTTATGATGACCATAGCTCAGAAACCCTTTGAGATATATGGATAATACTTGGCAAGGTTGAGACAGCATGTCATGCGCAGGAGAGAGAGAGAGAGAGAGAGAGAGAGAGAGAGAGAGAGAGAGAGAGAGAGAGAGAGAGAGAGAGAGAGAGAGAGAGAGAGAGAGAGAGTGTGTGTGTGTGTGTGTGGTTGTGTGTGTGTGTGTGTGTGTGTGTGTGTGTGTGTGTGTGTGTGTGTGTGTGTGTGTGTGTGTGTGTGTGTGTGTGTGTGTGTGTGTGTGTGTGTGTGAATTCGGGTTTAACGTCGCTTTCAACAATTTTTCAGTCATATCACAACGGTATCTGGTTGCGACAGGGAGCTCAGTGCTCACTTTTATAGTGCTGCCTCACTGAAGTATCATGTCCCAGACACATTACATGATACCACACCCAGTCACATTATCCTGACACTGGGTCGACCAGTCCTAGCTCCACTCCGTAAATCTGAGTGCTAAGCGAGGAGCAGCTAGTACCATTTTTATCGACTTTGGTATGTCGCGGCCCGGGATCGAACCCGTGACCTCCCGTTCCCCGGAGCGGACACTCTACCAACTGAGCTATCGGGGCCGGTTGTCATGCGCAGGAACCACAACTCTGGGTGTGATGGTATTTTAGTTATATCCCCTTCTAATAAAATCTTATGACTATCTTGCGATCGCCATATCTTCAATACTCTTTGAGATATAATGATGGGACTTGGTGCAGTTGTACGTGAGGCTAAGCAGGTGTTTAATGCGTGAAAATCATTACTCTGGGTGCACTGTTTATAATCTTGTGAAGACCATAACTTGGATATCCTGTGAAATATATGTTGATGGTATTTGGCACAGTTTTTGACAAGGTTGAAACAGTGTATCATGTCAAAGAACCACCAACCGGGTCTACCACGAACGACTTATTCATCACGTCTGAAATTAGTGAACGAAACAGAATGGAACTATTTCAACTTGAGCATAACAAAACAAAAACTGATCTATGCGCCCAGCAAAGACTAAGCTCACTCTGAGCATCTACCCAGTCTGATCAGTATCATTATTGCCCTTGTGAAAAAACTCGAGTAGTAAGCTACCCATCAAGCGCACAGCGAAGAATCTGACCAAACTGGGTGGATGCGCAAGCTGATCTGAATCTTTGGGCGCAGTCATTTTGTTATGTTTTGTGTTTCATCTGAGACAGTATGGAGAACCCGATGAAGAGAGTGTGCATATGCCAAGTTTCCACATTTCAGAAACAAAATAGCTAACGTATTTAAATGTTATCCTACGAAAATATCGACATCGCTCTATAGTATTAATTTATCAGAACACACAATATAGTATGATCGGAACACGACATACAGTGCTGAGAAATCATTTTTGCGACATGCGATACAAACCAGTTTTTGACCCCTCTATCGTTTTCTTTGAAAATAATTGCCTTTACATGGCAAGATGTTAAGTAATATTGATAAAAGCTGGCCCGAAATACATCATAAAATAGTTAAAATGCAGTTACAGTCGTTTCATGTAAGGTTGCTGGCAAAGTTTGATTAAATTGTGCCGGTGCAGCGTTTGAAATCGAAAGTAGGATGATGATTTTCCAAAAACAAATGTGAAACTAAAAGAAATCATAGCAATAAACAGAAAATCAAGGTAGCATGTCGGAAAGACTTTTACTTATGCTTCCCGAACTACTGCTATGAAGTTGAAATTTTCATGATTAATAATTTCAAAACACAAAAATAAACACTCTGAAACATACCCGACATATCGGAACAAGGATCTGTCCACTATACAGATCGGAACATCCGGGTTAAGTGTACTGTACGCTCCCAACCAGTGAACACTGTACAGGTAATTTTGGAGACGTTGCTTTCAATTTTGAGGGACTTTTACACGACACCGAGATGAAATGACATCTAAAGCCCTGTCGCCGAATGAAACCAAAAGGGTTTATAAGCATGGACGGTCTGACACGCACCGCTTTACCTGGGCAGGCTAGGTTACCAGTACTCGTGTGCGGTCGGATTTCCGCTCTGCGTGGAAACATCATGCAGCCCATCTATTTCTTCAAGCCCCAATGGGCGTGTTCCGTCTTGCGTTTCTAAGCTTTTGAACATTACGAAACCACGCCTTTATAATTTTGACCCTTCAAACCCGTCTTTTTTATTGTGAAATAAAAGTTTATAAGTGTCTTCATTTTTTTATCTTATATCTGCATTAAAACAAAGACTGTGGGTACAAGAGGCCCATGGGCCGCTATGCTCACCAGAGCTCAGGGAGCACTGCCCACTGGTAGCCATGTATTTTAATTAACCATGGAAGCCCTGGGCCCACAAACGCTACGGGTAAAATTTGGACCCAATTAGCCTAGTGGCTTCAGAGGTCTGATGTCTCTTGAATGTGTTGTTGCAAGACAACAGACAACAATTATTGACAACCATCTGTGGCAATCACTTAGCCTTAAGACCATAAGGCAGATAGAACATTGTTTAAGGAACATTTCTATGAAAGTGTGTAGATTATCTTGAAAGGTTTAAAAGTCATTTTTCAATTTTCCCCATTATAAGTGAATGGAAACTCTTTGTTTGTTTGTTTGTTTGATGTTTAACGTCCCCGTCAACACTGTAAAGGTCATTTTGGAGACGTTGCTTCCGATTTTGTGGGACTTTTATACGGCATTGAGATGAAATGACATCTCAAGCCCTGTCGCCCAATGAAACCAACAGGGTTTATTAGCATGGACGGTCCGCCTCGCACCGCAGTTCCTGGACTGGCTTAGATCCTCTTAGCGGTTTACCAGTACTAGTGTGCGGGCCGGATTCAGCTCTGCGTGGAAGCATCGTGCAGCCCATATATTTCTTCAAGCCCCTATGGGCGGGGGCGGAATGGAAACTCTTAACTTCCCATAGAAACCAAACTAAAGAACCAAATTTCATAAAAAGAAAAAACATGTCAAGGCAAATATGGTGAATATTTCCATAAAACCTCAGCCTCATAGAGCATATGGTTTATGAGGAGATGATTGTTTTAAAAAAAATTCTCTTTTTTTTTCTATTTTTTTTTTTTTTTTTTTTTTTTTGGTTTCCAATGGCAACCAATAAAAATGAGCAGTGGGCCTAAAATCATATAGCAGAAACAAAATTGCTGAAAAATATTTCTATTAACATTTTGCCAAAATATCTACTAAGGCTTGGAAGTAAACACAAATTTTCAATTTTCCCCATTACAAATCTATAGAAACTCTAAGATGCCATAGCAACCAAACAAAAGAGTCAAATTTCATAAAAAAAGTACAATTAAACCTTTTCAGGCAGATATGGTGAATATTTCCATAAACTCTCAGCCTCATAAAGCATATGGTTTTTCGAGAAGACTATTTAAGTTTTAAAGGGTATTTTTATTCTATGTTTTGGCACATTTTGGTTTCCATGGCAATCAATAAAAGCGACCAGTTGGCCTAAAATCATACAGCAGATAGATGATTTCTAAAAAAATATTTCTAAGAAAGTTTTGTCAAAATATCTGGAAAGGCATAACAGTAAATTCCATTTTTTAATTTTCCCATTTAAATCAATGGAAACTCTAAGTTGCCATAGCAACCAAACTAAAGAGCCGAATTTCATAAAAAAAAAACTCAAAACCTGAAAAAGCAAATATTTCCATACTGACTCAGCCTCATAGAGCATACCGTTTCTGAGGACATGATTTTGTAAGTATTTTTTTTTATAGTTTTTTTTTTTTTTGTTTCATTTGTTTGGTTTCCATGGCAACCAGTAAAAATGAGCAATAGGCCAAAAAATCATACGGCAGATCGTAGATTACTTAAGGAACATTTCTATAAAAGTTGTGTCAAATATCTGCAAAGGCGTGGCAGTAAATGCATTTTTTCAATTTCTTCCATTATAAGTCAATGGAAACTCTAAGTTGCCATAGCAACCAAACTAAAGAGCTAGATTTCATAAAAAAAAACCTGTAAAGGCAAATCTGGTGAATATTTCCATAAACTCTCAGACTCATAGAGCATAAGGTGTCTGAGGAGATGATTTTTTAAGTTTTTTTTTTTTCTATTTTTTTTTTTTTTTTTCATTTTGGTTTCCATGGCAACCAGTGAAAATGAGCAATAGGCCTAAATCATATGGCAGATGGTAGACTGCTTAAGATACATTTCCATGAAAGTTGTGCCAAAATATCTGCAAAGTTTGGCAGTTAATGTCATTTTTTAATTTTCTTAATTACAAGTCAATGGAAACTCTAAGTTGCCATAGCAACCAAACTAAAGAGCCGAATTTCAAACTAAAAAAAAAAAAAAAAAAAAAAAAAACTTGTAAAAGAAAATGTGGTGAATATTTCCATGAACACTCACCCTCATAGAGTATATGGTTTCTGAGGAGATGATTTTTTTTCTATTTTTTCATTTTGGTTTCCATGGCAACCATTAAAAAAGCAGCAATAGGCCTAAAATCATATGGCCGAAAATAGATTGCTTAAGGAACATTTATATGAAAGTTGTGTCAAAATATCTGCAAAGGCTTGGCAGTTAATGCCATTTTTCTATTTTTTTTTTGCTATGGAAAATCTGAGTTGCCATAGCAACCAAACTAAAGAGCCAAATTTTATTAAAAAAACAACAACACAAAACCTGTAAAGGCAAATATGGTGAATATTTCCATAACCTCTCAGCCTCATAGAGCATACGGTTTCTGGTGAGTTGATTTTTTCAAGTATTTTTTTTTATATATATATATTTTTTTTTTCTATTTGGTTTTCATGGCAACCTGTAGAAATGATCAATAGGCCTAAAATCATATGGCAGATAGTAGATTGCCTAAGGAACACTTCTATGAAAGTTTTGTCAAAATATTTGCAAAGGCTTGGTAGTTAAGGCCATTTTTCAATTCCCCCCATTATAAGTCTATGGAAACTCCAAGTTACCATAGCAATGAGCCGAATTTTATAAAAAAAAAACAAACTTCCAATCCCCCAGCCCAAGGATGCCACAGATGAAATTTGAGCTCAATTGGACCAGTGGCATCAGAGAAGATGTTGTTTAAAAGTGTTGACGGACGACGACAGACGACGACGGACAGCTGCATATCCTATAAGCTATAAACAAATAGATTAATAATAAAAAGTTAATAGATTTTTTTTTATCTGAAATTTTCAATTATTTTTTGCTGGTAAAATTTCAATATATTTGAACAAGCGTTTGTTTGTGATGAAAAGTCTCATTGTGATTCGAGTTATGGAAATTCACTGTTTAGTCAAACTTCAATGACTCGAATAACTATAGGACCATGAAAATTTGTTCGACGGGCCTCCGTGGCCAAGTGGGTAAGAGCGCTGACTGTTAATCATTAGGTCTCTAATTGCTGTGGTTCGAGCCTCGCTCGTATCACATGGGTCACATGAGAGAATATAAGAATCTGATATGGAGCTCGGTTGTAGATGGGCGTTTCCAACCCGAGGGATGACCGTGCTGAGCGGAACCGACCATCGGGGCTTGAAGAAATAGATGGGCTGAATGATGCTTCCACGCAGAGCTGAAACCGACCGCACACGAGTACTGGTAAACCGCTTAGAGGATCTAAGCCTGTCCAGGCAAAGCGGTATTAGTCGGGCCGTCCTTGTTTAAAAACTCTATTTGTTTCATTGGGCGATAAGGCTTGAGAAGTCATTTCATCTCAAAGTCGGGTAAAAGTCCCACAAAATTGGAAGCAACGTCTCCAAAATGACCTATACAGTGTTGACGGGGACATTAAACCTCAAATCACACAAATCAAGCAAAAGAGACACAGCAAAGTAGGAACATTTATTATGAATAAAAAAAAAAACACATCGGAAAGCAACAGATAAGGAAATCCTGGATTAACACCTGAAGAGAATATAAGAATCTTACATGGGTGTGAGGGGTAGATGGAAAAATCCGTCCAGAGGGATCACTGTCCGGCATCACGAGGCAAACCTCGTGATGCCGAACGGTGATCCCTCGGGACGGATTTTTCTATCCACCCCTCACACCCAGGAAGGATTCTTTTTCTTGCAAACCTTCCATTTCTGAACGTGGATTTGTTTCTTAGGTTGCCGACGTCCACCATATTGTGATGACACTACAGTGATGTTTAGTGACGTCACGTAACGTGATGTGGCGTCAACCTTAACGACGGCGCAAATGTGTTATCAAACACGCGATTTTTACCCTCTCCCTGGGTAAGAACATCAGGGTTAGAACGTCGTTAGTTTTGAACAACTGGGCCTAGATGTTTTATTATTGTTGTTTTAAGGGGAATGGGAACACCTTCAGGGGAGGCAACTCCTGCAAAAGTAGTTTTGTCTCCTGAGGAGCAAATTCTTTCCTTTAAGAGTAAACCTTATTTTCAGTGGGACAGAGCATATAGAAAAACGAACAGGAAGTCCCGAAAGTTGTTTCCCTTTGAAAATTGGCGATAAAAGTCTGCCAGGTGTTCCCATTCCCCTTAATGTTTTTTTTTTATGATTTTATGATTTTATTTTATAGTTTGGGTTTTACGGCCCTTATACGGATATCTTACTTATCTCAGCCGATCGTGGAGATGAGGGGGTGGAATGACATGAGACAAAAAATACCCCAACTTGCATTAGCTGTAAATGTTGATCTCCGCAAGACTCTAGAGAACTCCAATGCACATATAGCAGTTGCCCCCCCCCCCCCCTCGTAGTTTTGCTATAAAAAAGTGGGGTTCGAGTGGGTCACAATTATATTGGCGTGTTTTCGTGATCAGAATCAGAATTGTTAATGGCGACACGTCAAATGATATGCATACACCAGGACCTGTGATATGGGAAGTTCCCGAGCTCTAGCCAAAGAGCTAACTGTTACGGTACGTTTGGTCAAGTCAAATTGGGTTCTCTTTGTCACAAGACCCATATATTTTTGGAATAATTAACTATGCTACACCAATAGTCAATACCTGACACTTCAGTACCATCAACAGTATTATTGTAAAGAACAATACCAGTAATTGAAAACCTTGAGCTCCCATTGATTTTTGTCAAGTTGTGAACGGTTGACCGTTGTTAGCGGTCCCTGGACCCTTCATCAGCCCGCGTAGTGTTTATCTACAAACAAAACAACAGTCGATACAATAGAATCGCTTAAACAAATACCCTGTGATTTTCTATACATGTATAGATCTAAATGATAGGTCCCAAAGGTCCGAGGAAGACAATCTTTTTCGCTACATGTACCGGCGTAGGAATATCAGGCATGCGCACATTAGTCACCATATTTGCATTATTTGCTGGCTCCCAGCTTGCATATAGCCAATATTGGAAAAACAGGTAGCCAGACCCCCTGACCTTTAAAGGTTAAGGGGGTCTGGTTACCTGTTTTTCCAACACTGATTACCTTCAGACTAGGAACCAGCAAATAAGGTCAATCCTTAACTCGCCACAGCCTCATCTAATTAAAATGAAAAAAAAAAAAACAAAAAAAAACTCAAATTATTGAAGAAAAAAAAAAAAAGAACAAAGTTACAAAGATTATTTTCTATGGTTTTACAGATGTACCCATACACTTTAACCCATTGTATACTTGTGCAATTGGAAGCAACGTCTCAGATATGACCTAAATAGTGTTGACAGGGACGTAAAATCTAAACTCAAACAAAAACAAAACTAGTGAACTCTTCCATTGCTATATGCTGGGCAAGTCCATTTGTCCAACAAGGGGGTGGTAAACCTATTTTTTTTTATTCTATTTTTGACGGACAATTATGTTAGCAAATAGTACAGGCCCTGATCAGACGCCGCGTTCTGCGGCGTCTGATCTAGGCCTGAACTGTTTGCCAAGGTACCCCTTTAGGGGTTTCCCGCCTGCAATGGTTTAACATCATCTGATCTGGGTCTGCACGGTTTGCCAAGGTACCCCTTTAGGGGTTTCCCGCCTGCAATGGTTTAACATCATCTGATCTGGGTCTGCACGGTTTGCCAAGGTACTCCTTTAGGGGTTTCCCGCCTGCAATGGTTTAACATCATCTGATCTGGGTCTGCACTGTTTGCCAAGGTACCCCTTTAGGGGTTTCCCGCCTGCAATGGTTTAACATCATCTGATCTGGGTCTGCACTGTTTGCCAAGGTACTCCTTTAGGGGTTTCCCGCCTGCAATGGTTTAACATTATCTGATCTGGGTCTGCACTGTTTGCCAAGGTACTCCTTCAGGGGTTTCCCGCCTGCAATGGTTTAACATCGTCTGATCTGGGTCTGCACTGTTTGCCAAGGTACTCCATTAGGGGTTTCCCGCCTGCAATGGTTTAACATTATCTGATCTGGGTCTGCACTGTTTGCCAAGGTACTCCTTTAGGGGAAGGGTTTACGGAAGCATCCGAAGATCGCCCTGTGTTCCGAATATTGATTGGTTGGTGTTGTGTAACGGCAGTCTGTAACTTCCGGATAACAATAGCGGTTTAATTGAATGCTAATTGAAATTGTGCTGTGTGGCTTGTTTTCATTATTAAATACATTTGTTTGTTAAACAAAGGCTGTACGTCTAAAGTGGACACTCTGTCCCTTGCCGATATGACAAGCAAACATGTCCAAAAGTTACGGAACCCGGGAAGGGACATGATTTTTTTTTAATTTATAAGTTGTGCGCACAAGATAATATCTTGTGCGGACAAGATATTATCTTGTGCGCACAAGATAATATCTTGTGCGCACAAGATATTATCTTGTGCGGACAAGATAATATCTTGTCCGCACAACATAATATCTTGTCCGCACAAGATATTATCTTGTGCGGACAACATATTATCTTGTGCAGACAACATATTATCTTGTCCGCACAAGATATTAAGTTGTGCGAACAAGATATTATCTTGTCCGCACAAGATAATATCTTGTCTGCACAACATAGATCTTGTCCGCACAAGATATTAAGTTGTGCGAACAAGATATTATCTTGTCCGCACAAGATAATATCTTGTCCGCACAACTTCCCAAAATCTGTGTCGTGCAAACAAGATAATATGTTATGCGAACAAGATAATATCTTGTGCGCACAAGATATTATGTTGTGCGAACAAGATCATATCTTGTCCGTACAAGATAATATCTTGTCCGCACAAGATAATATGTTGTCCGAACAAGATATTATCTTGTTCGCACAACATAATAAAAATAAAAAATCATGTCCCTTCCCGGGTTCCGTAAAAAGTCGATTCCATTTTGAAGTTCTCTAGGGGCGCAAGAAAAATACAAATTCCACGAGTTAACCTCTGATATGATATCCATGGCGCGAACCACTACATCACAGGGGCTTCTAGCATTTTCACATGAAAGGACGAGCGTAACATTCTGTTTAATTAAGAAATGAATTTTATTTTTCTGCTGTTCATGAAATTATGAACGCAGTGGGTCGCGTGTAAAGAAAATGAACCTCTTAGGGGTTCCTGTTAACTTTGCTAGCGACCCGCTGTCGTTCATACTTTCATGAAAAGCAGAAAAATTAAGTTTATTTTTTATATTTTCATTCTTTCCCTGGTCACGGTGCGAAAAAATGCATAAAGGGCAAACTTTTAAAGCTTAAAAACATGTACACGCTTTTTTCTACAAAGAGCGGAACACCGTTGACGTCACCAACGCCCGTAGAGAACTATGGTTATGACTAACGTCACTTGACGTCACTAAAATAATGTGACTCGATGCGTTCATGGAAGTATAAACTAAATTGCTTTCTATAGGTTTATATTAGACTTTACATTGGAAATATAAATATCATCATATGACCGCTAACAAACCCATTACGTTGTCATTGACGCCGCCATACCGTAATCGACGTTAATGAGAAGTGACGGACGCTTGGAGAAAGCTTCCACGCAGAGGCGGACCAAGCCTGTCCAGTTAAAGTGGTGTGAGTCGGACCGTCCACTGCATATAAGCCATATTGGTTTCAATGGGCGACAGGACTTGAGATGTCATTTCGTCTCAGTGCCGGGTAAAATTCCCACAAAATTGCAAGAGAAATGATAACTGCAAATCTAGCCAAGGGGATTTAGTTTAAACATATTTTATTGCATCCTCCAAACAAGCAATAGGGTCGGGCCACAAGTTCTACCAACATTAGTTACGGCCCTCCCCTAATAGATCTTCATTACAGCAATATACAGACACATGATAATGGCAAAGTAAACAAGTATGCACTACAAAAATACGAAAAGGTGATGTAGTAAAGGTTACAATAATGTAAATAACATACTAATCAAATAAATGATAAGATAACGAATTGAATGTCATAAGATGAATTGTCATACTGGCCTTAGTGAGCAGCAGACTAATCAGTAAACCTTCTGGTGTCCTTGATAAAAGTTTGGACGGCTGTGAAAATAGTGACATTTTCTTCTGGTGTGAGATTTTCATTTCCAAACAAAAGTTTATTAATATTCAGTGGATTGAAACTCCTCGTGGATCGAAACAATGCGATTCGTTCATTGATAAAGTGTGAGCATCTACAGAAATAATGCTCTGCATCTTCAACTTCTTCAGAACAACTGCATGTAGGACTTGGTGACAGATGATTAATATACAGATCAAAAAATAAATTATTACAGTTATTTCTAATTCTTGCATGTAGGACTGAGATGCGTCTACTACCAACTTTGTAGTATGTGGGAACTATTGAATTAGTTTGTGTTTTTTTCAACTGGTACTTAAAGCTAGACAGAGACGGTGAATTACGTAATTCTATGTCAAGCGAATTCCATGCCGAAATAGACGAAGGAATACATGATTTACGAGAAATTTCTGTCCTGCAAAAGGGAACAGTGATATTGTTATTATTTCGTAAATTATAGGCATTTGTTTCTCCAACAAGCGGTGGAATTAAATCGGATACATATGAAGGAACAAGACCATTAACTGATTTATACATGAAGATAAGTTTCTGCTGCTTCCTTCTTTCGATAAGTGACACCCACCCACTCTCTTTATAAAGGTTATCTAAGGAAACTGATCTTGTTAAGCCTGTAACAATGCGGGCAGCTTCGTTCTGAAGTTTTTGGAGAGACTCAATGTCTCTTTGTGTGCAACCGTCCCATACAACACAAGAATACTCGATGATGGGCAGTAAGTATGAAAGGTATATTTGGTTTAGAGCAACACGACTAAATGTATATCTGAGTTTCCTCATTATACCAATAACTTTAGAAGCACTCTTAAGAATATTTTCAATATGGTTATGCCATTGTCCATTATTGCTAAATGTTAAGCCTAAATGTTTGTGTTGTGTTGCAAATTTGATAGGTGTACCGTCAAAGATTAAATTTGGTAGTGATTCAATATATCTTAGGGTAAAAAGCATTGCTTCGGTTTTAAGGAGATTGAAATTGATTAACCACTGAGCAGCCCAGCTGACTAACATACGTAAGTCATGATTGATAATACCTTCAATGTCTTTGATGTTTGCTGCAGAGTAAAATAGAGAGCTGTCATCAGCAAATAAACGTGTAAGACTAAGTAAAGATTCAGATATATCATTGACATAAACCAAAAATAATAAAGGGCCAAGAACAGAACCTTGAGGAACCCCAGCAGTAACTCTCCTCAAGCTTGATGAGCTGTTTCTTATAACAACTTTTTGCTTTCTTCCACTTAAATAGCCACTTATCCATTCAAGTAATTCCCATTCTATGCCAAACTGTTTTAATTTAAAGATAAGTCCCTTGTGCCACACTCTATCAAAAGCCTTAGAAACGTCTAAGAGAACCATGCAAGAATATTGATTATTATCGAAAGTTTGACAGATGTGATGGTATATGTCAATAAGTTGGAAAGTTGTAGAATGATTAGGCAAAAACCCAGACTGATATTTATAGAGTAAATCATTTTCATGTAAAAAATTAAAAATATGTTTAAAAGCTATTCTTTCCTGCAGCTTACCAACGTTACTTAAGAGTGAAACTGGTCTAAATGTTGAAGGATCAGAGTTATCGCCCTTTTTGGGCAACGGTATTACATTAGAATATTTATAAATTTCTCCAAATTTACCTTCCCTAAAAGATCTAGTAAAAAGAATGCTAAAGGGTACAGCTATTTCTTTAGAGACAGCTTTCAACATTTTATTACTAATTCCATCTGGCCCTGTTGCTTTGTTGGGATTTAAAAGTTCAATGAGGGAAGCAACTTCATCTGGGGTACATGAAATACAAGATATTCTGTTTTGACATATATATTCAAAAGCAGGTAATGTAGCATTTTCATCATTTACAGTGGAGATAGATGTAAAATATTTATTCAACAATTCAGCCTTATCTTCGGTTGAAAAACAGAAGTCGTTTTGACCAGTGACCGGGTAGGAATTGAGAGGTGGAATTGAAGAAGAGCTGCTAATACCTTTAACAAAGTGACGTACAACCTTCCAAAATTGTTTTTTGTCATTTGAGTGAAAGTCAGATATGGAAAATTCCAAATTATTGTAAAA
Source organism: Lucinisca nassula (assembly GCA_963580285.1). Classification (NCBI taxonomy): domain Eukaryota; kingdom Metazoa; phylum Mollusca; class Bivalvia; order Lucinida; family Lucinidae; genus Lucinisca; species Lucinisca nassula. Next base: position 2,951,345 of record OY757020.1, on the reverse strand, counting down.
TTGCTCTTTTGCATGCCGTTTTAAATTATTAACTTTATTGCGAAAAAACTTGTACCTTGCCAAAATGTTTTGATTTCCTGATTTGTTGGATTTACGCTTTAACCTGTCTCTTTTTCTAGACACTCTTCTTATTTCACAATCATACCAAGGTTTGTCGTCCGGTCTGATAAGTACATTTTTTGATGGAACACACAAGTTAACAAAGTTAAGAAAATTATTATTGAACTTAGAACAGGCTTCATCCAGAGTTCCTTCCCTTAGACAGGTCCAATCAAAGTCAGATATTTTTTGTTTCACTAATGTAAAATTTGCCCTCTTATATAAAAAAACCAATCTATTAAAAACACCTTCTGTGTCATATTGAAAGGGTAATGTTAAATATGTTGCTTTATGGTCACTAATGTTGGCTGGAACAGCTATGGTGCCAGAGTCAAGAAAAGGCAAGTCTTCTGGAATAATAATTGGGTCAAGAAGTGCTTGTTGTCGGGTTGGTTCATTAATAACATTTGCCATGGAGTTGATAAGTAATACATCCTTTAAGCCAAGGGGAAACAACTATATGACTATTCAAATACACAGTTATATCAAAGGGATATAACTCCAACAAAACTAGTCGGATCTAACCGAAACCCGTTTATGATCAACAGAATCTTTGGATGTCCATTTTAAACCTTTAAACATTTCTCAGTACCTAAAACAAAGAAAACACAGCTAAGACGCTACATTCTGAGCACGGTCTGACGGTTTGCCTGTGCAATTTTGTTTGTAGACGCATTATATGAGTAAATATTTTTACATAATTATATGTTTTGTTGAGTTTCGTCCTTTAGATAATTTTGGAGACGTTGCTTCCAATTTTGTGGGTTTTTTACCCAACACCGAGATGAAACGACATCTTAAGCCCTACCGCCAAAGAAAACCGTTAAGGACAGGCCGACACACGATTTTGCCTGGGCAGGCTCAGACCGTCAAAGCTGTTTAACAGCACTCAAATACAGTAAAATTCCTATATTAAGACCACCTTTGGGACTGTTTAAAAGCGGTCTTTTAGACCACTTTTGAACAGTTCCAAAGGTGGTCCCTGACCAGCGGACACTGTGGGCAGAAAACACAAAGAAAGAATAACTGCACCCATCTAAATAAGCTTTTTAAAGCAGAATTGTATTTGCTTTCAGCTCCGTGCGGAAGCGCCATACAGCCCAGCCTATTTCTCTAAGCCCAGATGGAATATGTGCCATAAAAGTTAAAATCAATTAGGAGTCAAAACCGAGTAAAGGCCAGATATGGCCATCAAATGACGTGCAGTTGCCATTTTGGGCCGGTTGCTTATCATTCGACCCAAAGTTACTAACCACAGAAGCTTCCCGCCTGCTATAGTCCACGTGACTATAGCTCACAGGTAATGGTTATTTATAGCAATATGATTTTTGGCCTGTGTCGTCAGAGCGATGTATGTTAAAGGGAATGGGTACACCTTCAGGGGAGGCAAATCTTCCAAAAGTATTTTCTGTCTCCCATGTCAATAGGGGTCAACTCTCAAAGGAAAGAATTTGCTCCTCAGGAGCAAATTCTTTCCTTTAAGAGTAGACCCCTTTTTCAGTGGGACAGGAAATATAGAAAAGTGAACAGAAAGTCCCGAAAGTTGCCTCCCTTTGAAAACTGGCGAAAAAATCTGCCAGGTGTTCCCATTTCCCTTAAAAGACTGTCTGGACTTGGTGCCTATACTCGGACATTGGTCAACAATGTAGACCCAGATCAGACGACACAGAAAGCGGCGTCTGATCAGGGTCCACACTGTTTGCTTAAATTACTGGCATTTAAGTTTTAAACGAAACAGTAAGCTTTGGTTCAAGATTACTTATCCCAGAACGAAACAGTAAGCTTTGGTTCAAGACTGTTTATCCCAGAACGAAACAGTAAGCTTTGGTTCAAGATTATTTGTCCCAGAACGAAACAGTAAGCTTTGGTTCAAGATTATTTATCCCAGAACGAAACAGTAAGCTTTGGTTCAAGATTATTTATCCCAGAACGAAACAGTAAGCTTTGGTTCAAGATTATTTATCCCAGTAAGCTTCGGTTCAAGATTATTTATCCCCGAACGAAACAGTAAGATTTGGTTCAAGATTATTTATCCCAGAACGAACAGTAAGCTTTGGTTCAAGACTCTTTATCCCAGAACGAAACAGTAAGCTTTGGTTCAAGATTATTTATCCCAGAACGAAACAATAAGCTTCGGTTTAAGATTATTTATCCCAGAACGAAACAGTAAACTTTGGTTCAAGATTATTTATCCCAGAACGAAACAGTAAGCTTTGGTTCAAGATTATTTATCCCAGAACGAAACAGTTAGCTTTGGTTCAAGATTATTTATCCCAGAACGAAACAGTAAGCTTGGTTCAAGATTATTTATCCCAGAACGAAACAGTAAGCTTTGGTTCAATATTATTTATCCTAGAACGAAACAGTAAGCTTTGGTTCAAGATTATTTATCCCAGAACGAAACAGTAAGCTTTGGTTCAATATTATTTATCCTAGAACCAAACAGTAAGCTTTGGTTCAAGATTATTTATCCCAGAACGAAACAGTAAGCTTTGGTTCAATATTATTTATCCTAGAACCAAACAGTAAGCTTTGGTTCAAGATTATTTATCCCAGAACGAAACAGTAAGCTTTGGTTCAATATTATTTATCCTAGAACCAAACAGTAAGCTTTGGTTCAAGATTATTTATCCCAGAACGAAACAGTAAGCTTTGGTTCAATATTATTTATCCTAGAACCAAACAGTAAGCTTTGGTTCAAGATTATTTATCCCAGAACGAAACAGTAAGCTTTGGTTCAATATTATTTATCCTAGAACCAAACAATAAGCTTTGGTTCGAGATTATTTATCCCAACCTACATCCAGAGACAATCAACCCATCAGAGCTGTTAGTGCTTTGATCAGCCTTGTCGGGGTGAGGCAAAGTTAACGTGTACCTTGGTTCACTGGGGCGTCCATCTGATATTGGCTTATAGTTGGACAAAGGTTCATGTCCTTCTGGCAGGTAAGGGTAGAGGGGGAATATTGTTATTTCTTCTATTTCTACACTTCCATTCATTGTCCTCTTTCTCCTCTGTCCCTCACTTTTGTCTCGTCTGCTATCTCTTCTATTTCTTTTCTACCACACAGAATGGCCCACAAGGATGACGTGTCGTTAAACACAAATCAATCAATCAACGAATCAATCGATCAATCAATCAATCAACCAACCAACTAACCAATCAATCAATCAACCAATCGATCGATCAATCAATCAATCAACGAATAAATCAATTGATTAATCAATCAACCAACCAATCAATCAATCAATCGATCAATCGATCGATCAATCAATCAATCAATCAACGAATAAATCAATCGATTAATCAATCAACCAACCAATGAATCAATCGATCAATCAATCAATAGCCTTGTCAAGAGAAAACCTGTTTTTTGCAATTAATGAGCAAACAGGTAAAGACCCGGGTGAGCTGATCAGCCTTCACACCTGTGTGGTCTGATCAACTTCTAGGATTGTACAATACCTCTAGTTTCTGTGCCAAACAAGAGCTGTCCTAGGACAGTTTTGCTAAGCTGTTTCAAGCCTTCCCTACCTGTTTTACACATAAACATATGTTTGTTGTTGTTGTTTTTGTTTTGTTTTTCGAAGTGGTTACTGACAGTTAACTGGCAATAACGGTTTTCCGTTAAATTGTTATTGCCAGTTAACTGGCAATAGCGATTTTAACGTAAATTCGCTATTGCCAGTTAACTGGCAAGAGCCATTTTAACGTAAAACCCCTACTGCCAGTTGACTGGAAACAGACCTTTCCTTTTGTTGTTGTTGTTGTTGTTTAACCCTTGTCCTGCTGAGCCCGGATATACATTATTTTCTAAACAATGAAGATCAAGGATCAGGATCAGGATCTACATTGTTTGCCATTCAGATTGCGAATTTGTTGCAATAATTTGCATCAAGTAATCTGATTGGTTGATAATCGGTAGTGGGTGTGGCATATATAAATATTCAGCAGGTCAAGGGTTAATGACTCTTATATCAAGCTGTAAATCTTTTTATCATATGACGTCGCGTCTGAGAATGTAATAAAGCCATGTAATAAATTCGGTAATTTCACTAGAGGACAAGGCGCTTGATGTTTGGTCCATCAAAACATATTGAAAATGTACAAATATAAAGACTCTGGTGCAATTTCAAAGAAATTGCCAGGTGTGAAACGCACCGTTTCGGAGCCATTTCGCCCCTGACTTCCGCAACGCCGCAGCGAATGTTGCACGGCAACGTCATGAACGTCAAAATATTCGATGTTAACTTGACGTAAATTAAAAATGGAGGCCTGCCATACAGAAAAGCTCAGCACTTGCGTTGATGATCCACAACCTGCTTGTCTCTGAACGTTGCGTAATGGGAAACAGCTATTAATACGCTGATACCAAAATACAAGTTGCCCATTTCGAGGTTTACGGCACTAAAGTGTTTCATAAAAAGCCCGCATAAAATATAAAGATGCCCTTGTATTAGGAGGAAGGTTGGAGGGACAGGGACTTACAAATACCACTGCTCTTTCAGCCAGGCACTGTCATAAACTCATGAAAATCCCGGGCGGAAGTTCTCACTTGATTGACTCCCTTCCTTCTAACACTAATTCCCGGTAACTACCGGTCCTGGTACTTCTCGATGTACGGTACCGGGGAGATTTCACTACACTCCCCCCAACTTTATGATGAAAGCCTTCATCCAAGGTGGGGATATCTGAAAAGAGATATGACAGCCACAGGCCGCCACAAAAACCTTACCTCTTTGGTGTAGCACATCTTACCAGGAAACTGTCTTGAACTACAAGTCCAAGTGGTATCTTGTTGATGGACACTGTCTTGAGCTACAAGCCCAAGTGATTCCATCTTGTTGACTGTCTTGAGCTACAAGCCCAAGAAACTTCTTGATGAGTGATGAATGTCTTGAGCTACAATTAAGCCCAAGTGACTTCTTGGTGAGTGATGACTGTCTTGAGCTACAAGCCCATGTGACTTCTTTGTGTGTGATGAATGTCTTGAGCTACCAGCCCAAGTGACTTCTTGGTGAGTGATGACTGTCTTGAGCTACAAGCCCAAGTGATTCCATCTTGTTGACTGTCTTGAGCTACAAGCCCAAGTAACTTCTTGATGAGTGATGAATGTCTTGAGCTACAATTAAGCCCAAGTGACTTCTTGGTGAGTGATGACTGTCTTGAGCTACAAGCCCATGTGACTTCTTTGTGTGTGATGACTGTCTTGAGCTACAAGCCCAAGTGACTTCTTGGTGAGTGATGACTGTCTTGAGCTACAAGCCCAAGTGACTTCTTGGCGAGTGATGACTATCTTGAGTTACAAGCCCAAGTGACTTCTTGGTGAGTGATGACTGTCTTGAGCTACAAGCCCAAGTGACTTCTTGGTGAGTGATGACTGTCTTGAGCTACAAGCCCAAGTGACTTCTTGGCGAGTGATGACTGTCTTGAGCTACAAGCCCATGTGACTTCTTTGTGAGTGATAACTGTCTTGAGCTACAAGCCCAAGTGATTTCTCCTTGAAGACTGTCCTGAACTACAAGCCCAGGTGATTTCTTCTTGAAGACTGTCCTGAACTACAAGCCCAGGTCCCTAGGTGATAGACTACAAGACGTATCACCCCAGGAGAATGGTTACATCTTCTTGACGACTGGACTTCAAGCCCAGGTGATTTCTTGAAGATGAAGACTAGCCTGAACTACAAGCCCAGGTGATTTCTTGAAGAATGTCGACTGTCTCAGACTACAAGCCCAAGTGATTTCTTCTTGTTGACTGTCCTGAACTACAAGCCCAGGTGATTTCCTGACTGTCCTGAACTACAAGCCAAGGTGATTTCTAGACTGTCCTGAACTACAAGCCCAGGTGATTTCTTGAAGAACGACGACTTTCTCAGACTACAAGCCCGAGTGATTTCTTCTTGAAGACTGTCCTGAACTACAAGCCCTGGTGATTTCTTGAAGAAAGACGACTTTCTCAGACTACAAGCCCGAGTGATTTCTTCTTGAAGACTAATGGATTCGTCCGGCTGTCTTGAACTGTAAGTCCAAGTAATCTCATGGATCTATGGAGTCATCCAGCTGTCTTGAACTACAAGTCCAAGCTTTCATCTTCGAGAACAATGGATTCATCCGACTGTCTTGAACTACAAGTCCAAGTAATCTCATGGATCTATGGAGTCATCCGGCTGTCTTGAACTACCAGTCCAAGCTTTCATCTTGAAGAATAATGGATTCATCCGACTGTCTTGAACTACAAGTCCCAGTAATCTCATGGATCTATGGAGTCATCCGGCTGTCTTGAACTACAAGTCCAAGCTTTAATCTTGAAGATTAATGAATTTGTCCAGCTGTCTTGAACTACAAGTCCAAGTAATCTCATGGATCTATGGAGTCATCCAGCTGTCTTGAACTACAAGTCCAAGCTTTCATCTTGGAGAATAATGGATTCATCCGACTGTCTTGAACTACAAGTCCAAGTAATCTCATGGATCTATGGAGTCATCCGGCTGTCTTGAACTACAAGTCCAAGTATTTACTTCTTGATGAACATCCGGATCTTCAGCTGTCTTCAGTTGTACTAGCTACTTGAACCACTGCCAGATTTTGTCTGCTGTTTGCAGAGCCATGCCTGATAAATCTTGCAGTCTTTCTTCCTGTGGCCATACTGTCTGCAGAAGAAGCACTTGATTGAACTCTTCTTTCTTTCTGCACTTGACCCATGTTTTTCTTCATCTGATGAAGACTGCGAACTAACTTTCAGCTTGCTTGAAAGGTTGTCCAGCACTGCCTCTAATAGCCGTTCTATTCTACTTCCAGACAGAGCTTCTACAGCATTTATTGAAGCATCATTTCCTCTTTTTGGCTTCTTACCATCAACAGCCTGGGAAATATATTGTTGATACTTGATCAAATCTAATGCCTCTTCTATGCTGCGTGGGTGTTTGAAACAAGCATGTATAGCTGCATCCTTGTCACTGCAACCTTGGCAAAATCTGGCAATTGCCTCCTGTTTCATGTGATATTCTGGCATATTTATAAAAGCTGCTGTTGCCAATGTCGTCACACGGTCTGCCCAATCCTCTAAACTTTCATCTGGTCGCTGGTAGGCTTGATGAAATTTAGCTTTAGATGTTTCGGTCAACTCTTTGACACCAAATCTGGTTTCTAGTTTTTTCATCATCCTACGATAAGAATATTTCTCAAAATCAGAAACCGCTATTGTGAAGAAATCTAGCGCTTTATCATCAAGACTCCACATCAAATAGTCTTTACTTTCAGTTTCTGACCATTTCATAACTCTACGGTAACTGTCAAATTTCTTTTTGAAAGACAGCCAGTTTGTTTTTCCATCAAAGCGCAAAGTTTTTGGTTGTTTACGTGGATCTCCATGCCTCTTTGAATGTCGATGTAATGAGGTATCAGTGTCAGAGTCTGAAGATGATATATAATGCCTTCTTGATCTTGTCTTATACTTATTTGACCTTGACTTTCTCTTAGATCTATGTGACTTTGATCTTGAAGGAGATCTGGAGTCTGACCTTGACCTATCACTTTCTTCAGAACTTGACCTTGACTTCTTATGCCTCCTTGATTTTGACTTAGACTTTTCATGTCTCACATGTGACCTTGAACTTTCATGTGTTCTGGAAGGTGTTCTTGACCTTGATGACCTTTTTGTCTGTGATTTTAGCCTCCTTTTGGATTTGTGAGACTTTGACCTTATAGGAGACATGGATGGCGACCTTGAACTTGATGAATGTCTAGATTTATGCACTTTTGATTTTGAGCTATTCTTTTTCAGAGATCTTAATTCTTTCTTATGTCTTTTATAAGAAGGTCTAGAATTTGACCTTGATGATGACCTTGAAGATGACCTTGATGATCCGTGGGGCCTGTGTTTGGCTCTAGAAGACCCAGAAACTTGTTCTGATTCTCTTGACCTTGAAGGTCTAGGAGACTGGTGTTTGGATCTACAAGACCCATTAACTTCTTCATTGTCTGTCAGCTGCTTTGAGCTTTCTGACCTTGACCTTGATCTGGGACTTTCTGGTCTGCTAGCTGCTGGACTTGGAGACCTGGATCTACAAGACCCTGAAGTCTCCTCTGTTGACATCTGTGTCTGTAATTCAGATCTAGAAGATTTTATTGTTGCTGTCAACAATGCCTCTCCAGCTGACTTCTCCCTCTGTGTCTTGGAAGATTGATCTTTACTTGAAGCTTTAAGTAGCATTCCCTCTGAAGCAGCTATATTTAAATTGTCTGACCTAGCCCTTTCACCTATCGCTAACATGGCGAATGCTTCCGGGTGACTGAACCTTGAGCTAGGAACTTGAGATTCGGCTAACATAGCGCAAATCTCTGCCTCTGAGAACCCTGTATGACTTCCTGTTGCTAACGTAGCAGTAGTCTCTGGCTCAGTTGGCTGTAACCTTGGCTTGGCTAACATAGCTAAGCTATCTGGCTCCCCCGATGATGTTGCATCAATGGCGGTTGTCAAGGGCTCCCATCTGTCTGCACTCATTGGTGATGGCAAACTTGGTAGTTCCACTGCAGCCTGTGCACTGGCAAAGGTTCTCAGTGGCTCCCACATGTCTGTTTTTGGAACAGATGGTAGACCAAGGTCATCTGTATCAAATGCATCTGATGTCTGTGGCTCTGAGAAGTCTATAATACTAAGGACTTCAGCTGATAGGCTTCCTCGGAGTGCTAGGTTGAGTGCCTCCTTTTTGACCACTTTGTAGGCCTTTCTGAACTGTATGATCAGTTTGGCTAATTTGTCACCAACTCCTGGAATCCTCTTCAGTTTCTCCACAGATGCTGTATTTACATTGATACTCATGATGTACAAGTGATACTTTAATAGTTAATTGTAACTGTAAGAAGGTAAGCTACTTACAAAGCAACTAGCCTTTTCTTTTGCTGGTCTGTAATCACTTGTCAACCCGCTTTCTCCCTGCACGATGCACCTGAAAGTCTACAAGACGCGACAGGTCTGATCAAAGGGGGTGGGTAGGGTATTTTGAGCAGTTACTATAAGATTCATTTCGGTCTACAAGACGCTACAATGTTTATTGAAAATTGCCCTGTAAAACTGGCCTCCGTTTACGTAAGCATAAACAATTCCACCTAAGTAATTTACTGGCTGACCAAAAACTGAATAAATTTATAATTTATGGGTCAGAAATCTCAAACTTTAGCACTTTTTTGCAGTTAGTGAAAATCACTTGACTTATATTTAAACAATTATTTGAAGTACTGGCATCCTTTCCCCTCTTTGTGTTTGCTAGACACGGACAAGAAGTCAACAGGGAAAAGACGAAAATTAATTGTTTACTGAACTACAAAAAAGGGTGTTTATCTCGTCGCCATTAAAAGTGTTTTATAAAAAGCCCGCATAAAATATAAAGATGCCCTTGTATTAAGAGGAAGGTTGGAGGGACAGGGACTTACAAATACCACTGCTCTTTCAGCCAGGCTCTGTCATAAACTCATGAAAATCCCGGGCGGAAGTTTTCACTTGATTGTCTCCCTTCCTTCTAACACTAATTCCCGGTAACTACCGGTCCTGGTACTTCTCGATGTACGGTACCGGGGAGATTTCACTACAGAACATTTGATTTTGAACCTTATGAACTAATCGATTAGTGGGCCACGTATACCCCCGACCAGCGCCACCTTCTGATATATCTTTTGAGCTTAATTGTATGTAATACAAATGAAGAAGTCAAGAAGCTATAAGAATCTTTAAATGTGCTAGTAAAAGCTAAACCAAACATAAAATTTCTATATGGACCAAGGGAGTGAGGGTAAAAGCTAAACCAAACATAAATTTCTAAATGGACCAAGGGATTGAGGGCATCAAATTTACTGAAGGGGTGGAGGCATCAATGTTACTGAAGCAGCAGCAGGGTGGGGTATGCATCAATGAAATCTCTGAACTGGTATGCAAAACTGATGCAAGTATCAACTGAATAGAACATTCAGGCCATTATGTAACTTCAGTGTAAGTATCAACTAAATTTATCAAAGGGTTCAGAAGATACCATCTCTTAGAAACTTTGACGCAAAACTTTAACCAAAATGTTAACGGAGAGACGGACGAACGGCAGGACAAAAACTACATACCCCCATAGCATACTTCGTATGCGGGGTTATAATAATTTTGAAAATAAAATTCTCATCTGTTCTTAGAACCTCTGTGGTGCTGTATGATTTGAAGCATTGTGGAAATTTCTAGTATGCATTTATTGACAATATGATATTCTTATACTATTGTTTTTGGTTTTTTTTGTTGTTGTTTTTTTGTTTTGTTTCTTTTTTCAGAGAAAGATTAAACTGACATTTCATGTGAATCACCCACCCAGCTGATTTATCAAATATAGGGATCATCCATGGTTTTTCATGCATTAACATTTGCCGGATCCCGAGGAAGTTGAAGGAGGCCGCTCGGCCGAATGTTCAAATATCTTCCGAGGGATCCGGCAAATGTTAATGCAATGAAATAACCATGGATGATCGTTGTTCTTGCATAACTTACGATTCCGGTCGCAATTTTTTACGTGTGTGTGTGAATTCGGGTTTAACGTCGCTTTCAACAATTTTTTAAGTCATATCACGACGGTGAGCTACCATCAAAAGGTACAAGTCCGTTCCCCTCTATGGGGGACATAACAGTTGACCCCAAAGGGGTCGCAAAACTGTTGGACAAGCTCAACATACATAAGGCATCTGGGCCTGACGGTCTGCATGCCAGGGTGCTTAAGGAATGTAGTGCTGAAATATCTCCCCTGCTGGCCTTTATTTTCAATGAATCACTTGCTCGGGGCACTGTACCAGATGACTGGCGACAAGCAAACGTAACCCCGGTCTTTAAGAAAGGAGAAAAATATGATGCTGCGAATTACAGACCGGTGTCGCTCACATGCATCTGTTGCAAAACCCTGGAGCATATATTAGTCAGCAACATTAACAAGCACCTAGCCTTTGAAAGCATTCTTGCTGACTGCCAGCATGGTTTCCGAAGTCGAAGGTCTTGTGAAACTCAATTAGTTCAGTTCTACCATGACATAGTGAGCAATCTGGATGGGGCCATTAATCGTGGCCACAAACAGACTGACCTGATTATCATGGATTTTGCAAAGGCCTTCGACAAGGTACCTCACAGGAGGCTATTGTACAAACTAGATCATTATGGGATTAGAGGATCCACACTTAAGTGGGTTAGCTCATGGCTCTCTGGACGCACTCAACAAGTTGTACTTGACGGCCAAGCGTCGGATCCAGTCCCTGTTTTGTCCGGTGTCCCATAAGGTTCGGTACTTGGACCGGTCCTTTTCTTGATATTTATTAATGATCTTCCTGATAATATCAGGTCATCTGTTCGTTTGTTTGCTGATGATTGTGTTTTGTATAGGAACATATATACTACTTCTGACTGTCTTATCTTACAAGATGACCTGGATAGCCTAGCACGTTGGGAGGCCGATTGGCAAATGAAGTTCAATGTGGCCAAATGTCATTCAATGAGGGTGTCACGGCACCCTCCAGACAAGCAGATTAAATTCAACTACTCATTACATCAGCATACTTTGGAACATGTCCAATCCGCAAAATATCTTGGTATCACCATTACTGATAATCTTGATTGGGGTCAACATATTTCTGAGATTACCTCTAAAGCAACTAGGACATTAGGGTTTCTTAGACGTAATTTGGCTTTTGCACCTAGGCAGACAAAGGGTGTTGCATACAAAACCTTGGTTAGACCTCAATTAGAGTATGCATCACCTGTTTGGCACCCCCATGTTAAAACTCAGGTTCAGCAGGTTGAGAAGGTTCAGAGAACGGCTGCCCGATGGACCTGCAGGCGATGGCGGAACAGAAGCAGTGTTGGTGATATGCTCGATGAGCTAGAGTGGCCATCCTTGGAGGCCCGTCGCGTGCAGTCCTCTTTAACCTTCTTTTATAAGATACACTCTGACACAGTGTCTCTTAATAAAGATAAATACTTGACCCCTGTGACTACTTCAACTCAAACAAGGGCATCAAAACTAAACAACAGTCAATATCGTAGGTACCAGGCCTATAGTGATGCCCTGAAGAATTCTTTCTTCCCTAGAACTATTCCTCAGTGGAATAGTCTTCCCTCCTCTGTGGTAAATGCCAAAACTGCAGAGGAGTTCAAAGCCCGCATGGTGTAGATTGGGATCCAGAGGTGTGCGTTTTAGTACACCTCTGAAAGCAGACTGTAAATAGTTTTAAGAACTCATCCAGTGGGTGTGTTTTTTTTTTTTTTTTTTTGTTTTTTTTGCTAAATTCTAAATTTAGCGCACCACCCAACTGAGGTAATGGCCAAGTTTGACCGACTCAGTATATGAAGATAGATAGATAGGTTCAATTTTTTACGAAAACGCCCAAAAGGTCCATATAAACTCCATATAAACTCTTCAAATGCGACCGGCAAACCAACTTGGCGGCCAGTTCAGAATGTTGTTTACAATGACGTTGTTACGCAGTAACCATCTGACGTCATCATAGAACCCTAAAACGCTGCGATCAGGGCCAAGATTTTACGTCGCTCAACGTAACGTGAACAAAGCAAGGCCCGTCTTGTGATATCAAAAGCTCAAAATCCATGTTCAAACAGCACGCGAATTTCATTTGAACATGGTTTTTTGCTGTTTGAGCAAGGCTTTCGGTCCATTTGACAATGGCTTCAAACAGCCACGCAAGAATTTATGCTAAACTATATTTTCTCCGAAAATAAAGAAACAAGAGGCTCAATGAGCCTAAAATGCTCACCCGAGTAAGTCTATGGGAGCTGTTAAACCCTGAGGCATTGCCAATTTGGACCCCAGGGGCATGATTGGCAGGATTTATGTAGTTGACTGCTACATGTTTTGTTTGTTTGATTTGAGGTTTAACGTCCCCGTCAACACTATTTAGGTCATTTTGGAGACGTTGCTTCCAATTTTGTGGGACTTTTACCCGACACTGAGATGAAATGACATCTCAATCTGAAACCAATAAGGTTTAAAAGCATGGACGCGCCGCCTCGCAGCAATTTTCCTGGGCAGGCTTAGACGTTCTAGTACTCATGTGCGGTCGGTATCAGCTCTACGTGGAAGCATCGTGCAGCCCAATCTATTTCTCTAAGCCCCGATGGGCGGGGACGGGGACTGCTACATGTTGCTACATACTAATAGTTAATTAATCAGTTCGTTAATGAGATATAGTGCAGACAGGCCATTTTTGTCCCAAAATTGTCTGTTTGTTTGTTGTTGTTTTTTTGGGGCGGGGGGAGGGGGGGGGGGCATGTGACCTTGTAAAAAAAGGTCGAGGTCACCAAAATCCAATAAAATCTGCGGTATGTTGTAATGATACATTGTACAAAGTTTGACTAAAATTAATCTAGCCGTTAATGAGATACAGTGCAGACAGGCCATTTTTGGCCCAAAATTGACTGTTTTGGGGGGTCTGTGACCTTGAAAAAAAGGTCAAGGTCACCAACGTCTAATCAAATCTGGGGTATATTGTAGATATCGATACATAATTATATCTAGGCTCTTGGCCTTATGGTTTCGGAGAAGATGTTTGAAGTTTTTTCCCATTATAAGTCTGTGGGAGCTGATAAGCCCTGGGGCTTGGCCAATTTGGACCTCACAGGCATAGTTGGCAGGATTTATATTGTTGACCTCTAGAAATTGCTAAATACTAAATATCTAAGCTCTGGGCCTTATGGTTTCAAATAAAATTTCTGAAGATTTTCCCTATGACCTTGATAAAAAGGTCAAGGTCATCAAAAATCTAATCAAATCTGCCGTATGTTGTTATAATATATTGTACCAAGTTTGACTAAAACTAGACAAAGTGCCCATTAGGGCACATATAACCCCGGACAGCACCATTGCCTCTGCTGGAAATGGCAATGGCTGTAGCTTCTTTGCATCTACAGTCCATATTCCATATTAAAGGTAATGCTATACAGATATCCTGTACCAAATATGAAGATAATCAAATATGGTTACCGAGCTATCAGCGATGAAAAGGTTTTAATGCAAAACTTTGAGGTAAAAGTTGATGAATGGACGGAGAGCCCACCAAGGGGCTTGACCCATGAGCTTAGATATTCCAAAGCATTACGAAAAGGCGCCTATACAAATACATTGTAACCTTTATCGCCGAAAAAATGAAAATTTTAAGATGAAAAATTGTGATATTCTTCTTTTTTCTGGCTAAAATATAATAAGAAAAATAAGTTCCACCCCTGCAAACCACAGTTTTTCTATATAAAAGTGGGGTTCGAGGGGGTCAAAATTATAAAGGCGTGTTTTCGTGATGTGGAAGGTACTGCTATAGAGATATCCTGTACTAAATATGAAGATAATCTTACATGTGCTTACAGAGATATGAGCAATCAAAAAGGTTTAATGCAAAACTTGGATGTAAAAGTTGACAAACGGATGGACAGCCCAACAAAGGGCTTGATCCAGAAGCCTGGATACGCCTTATGAACGGTAATGCTATAGAGATATCCTGTACCAAATATGAAGAGAATCTAACATGTCGTTACATAGACATGAGCAATCAAAAAGGTTTAACGCAAAACTTTGACGTAAACGTTGATGAACGGACAGAAGAATGGACAGCCCACCCAGGGGCTTGACCCCGGAGCTTAGATATTCCAAATGAAAGGTAGTGCTATAGAGATATCCTGTACCAAATATGAAGAAAATCCAACATGTGGTTACAGAGATATGAGCAATCAAAAAGGTTAAACACAAAACTTTGACGTAAAAGTGGACGAAGGGTTTGACCCAGGGGCTTAGATATGATATGAAAGGTAATGCTATAGAGATATGTTTTACCAAATATACAGAGAATCTAACATGTGGTAACAGAGATATGAGTCATCAAAAAGGTTTAACGCAAAATGTTGACGTAAAGGTTGATGAACGGACAGACAGCCCACCCAAGGGCTTGACCCAGGGGCTTAGATATGATATGGAAGGTAATGCTATAGAGATATGTTTTACCAAATATGCAGAGAATCTAACATGTGGTTACAGAGATATGAGCCATCAAAAAGGTTTAACGCAAAATGTTGACGTAAAGGTTGATGAACGGACAGACAGCCCACCCAAGGGCTTGACCCAGGGGCTTAGATATGATATGGAAGGTAATGCTATAGAGATATGTTTTACCAAATATACAGAGAATCTAACATGTGGTTACAGAGATATGAGCCATCAAAAAGGTTTAACGCAAAATGTTCACGTAAAGGTTGATGAACTGACAGACAGCCCACCCAAGGGCTTGACCCAGGGGCTTAGATATGATATGGAAGGTAATGCTATAGAGATATGTTTTACCAAATATGCAGAGAATCTAACATGTGGTTACAGAGATATGAGCCATCAAAAAGGTTTAACGCAAAATGTTCACGTAAAGGTTGATGAACGGACAGACAGCCCACCCAAGGGCTTGACCCAGGGGCTTAGATATGATATGAAAGGTAATGCTATAGAGATATGTTTTACCAAATATGCAGGGAGTTACAGAGATATGAGCAATCAAAAAGGTTTAACGCAAAATGTTCACGTAAAGGTTGATGAACGAACAGACAGCCCACCCAAGGGCTTGACCCAGGGGCTTGGATATTATATGAAAGGTAATGCTATAGAGATATGTTTTACCAAATATGCAGAGAATCCAACATGTGATTACAGAGATATGAGCCATCAAAAAGGTTTAACGCAAAATGTTCACGTAAAGGTTGATGAACGGACAGACAGCCCACCCAAGGGCTTGACCCATGGGCTTAGATATGATATGAAAGGTAATGCTATAGAGATATGCTTGACCAAATATGCAGAGAATCTTACATGTGGTTACATAGATATGAGCCATCAAAAAGGTTTAATGCAAAACTTTGACGTGAAGGTTGATGAACGGATGGACAGACGGGAGTATAAATGAACAAACGAATGAACAGACGGAAAGACGAAAACTAGATACCCCCTGACATACTTCGTATGCCGGGGGTATAATTAATCTGTTTGTTAATGAGATATAGTGCAGACAAGCCATTTTTGGCCCAAAATCGACTGTTTTGGGGGGGCCTGTAACCTTGAAGAAAAGGTCAAAGTCACCAAAAAACTAAGCAAATCTGCGGTATGTTGTAATGATATATTGTACCAAGTTTGACTAAAATTAGTCAATTCGTTAATGAGAAAGAGTGCAGACAAGCCATTTTTGGCCCCAAAATGACTGTTTTGGGGTCCTGTGACCTTGAAAATGAGGTCAAGGCCATCATAACCAAATCACTGTTGTCTCCCCTCCTAATGATGTAACTATGCAAGTTTGGTAAAAATCCATCCATAGGTGCTTCAAACAGGCAACGCCGAAGCAAACGGGATCCGCACCAAAAACAATATGTCCCCTTCCCACCGGTGGGGGGACAAAATTATCTAAGCTCTGGGTCTTATGGTTTCAGACAAAAGATTTTTGAAGATTTTCCAATTATAAGTCTATGGAAATTGATAAGCCCCGGGGCATGGCCAATTTGGACCCCAGTGGGCATGGTTGGCAGGATTTATGTAGTTTACCACAAGAGGTTGCCATATACACAATATCTAAGCTCTGGGCCTTTTGGTTTCAGAGAAGATGATGTTTGAAATTCTTCCAACTGTAAGTCAATAGGGACTGATAAGCCCTGTGGCTTGGCCATTTTGGACCCTAGGGTCATGATTGGTAGGATTTATGTAGCGGACCACTTGACGTTGCTTCACAGTAAATATCTAAGCTCGAAGCCATATGGTTTCAGAGAAAAGATTTTTGAAGTTTTTCCCATTATAAGTCTATGGGAATTGATAAGCCTCATCAGGGAATGGCCAATTTGGACCCCAGGGGCATAATTGGCAGGATTTATGCAGATGACCACTAGATGTTGCTACATACTAAATTTTTAAGCTCTAGGCCTGATGGTTTCAGAGAAGAAGATTTTTGAATTTTTCCCCCTCTTTTAGTCTATGGGGTGGGGGGCGTGACCAATTTGGACCCCAGGGGCATGGTTGGAAGGATTATGTAGAGGCCCACTTGATGTTGCTTCTCACCAAAATAACTAAGCTCTTGGCCTTAAGGTTTCAGAAAAGAAGATTTTTGAAGTTTTTCCCATTATAAATCTATGGGAACTGAGCTCTAAGGCATGGCCATACTGATACCTCGCATGAGCCTTCGGCTCAGGTGAGCTAAAAGTAGTTTGAGAATGTCATGTGCTGGGATATAATGACTGGTGAAGTATGGGTGACCAATAACCACAAGGAGGCTAGACAAAGATGTTTATTTTATATAATAACACTATCACAAACTTGTACACAAAGACACTACAAAATGCTATCACAAAGTCATAAATTTTATAAAGATAGTACCGGATTCTAACCCTTATCTTGCTGAATATTCATTTAAGCCACACCCATTTCTGTCTATCAACCAATCATATTACCTGGATGTAATTTATTGCTACAAATTCGTAAACTGAATGCCAAACAGTGTAGTTCCTGATCAGATGGCTTCTTCAGAAGCCATCTGATCTGGATCTACACTGTTTGCAAAGATAGGGGTTGTCGTGAACAGCAAGATAAGACTTCTTCAGAAGCCATCTGATCTGGATCTACACTGTTTGCAAAGATAGGGGTTGTCGTGAACAGCAAGATAAGACTTCTTCAGAAGCCATCTGATCTGGATCTACACTGTTTGCAAAGATAGGGGTTGTCGTGAACAGCAAGATAAGACTTCTTCAGAAGCCATCTGATCTGGATCTACACTGTTTGCAAAGATAGGGGTTGTCGTGAACAGCAAGATAAGACTTCTTCAGAAGCCATCTGATCTGGATCTACACTGTTTGCAAAGATAGGGGTTGTCGTGACCAGCAAGATAAGACTTCTTCAGAAGCCATCTGATCTGGATCTACACTGTTTACAAAGATAGGGGTTGTCGTGAACAGCAAGATAAGGGCTAAGTATCACAATATGATAAGTATTGTTATGCATAAGAATTTATTTTTCTGATTCCCACTTGCACCCCACTGTGACCTAATAGTGTTATAAATATCTTGTTAAATCTTCTTATAGAAGATTCTAGAAAACTGAGTCACAGATTAATTTCATTTTTGTAAACAACATGTTTACAAGGAAAAGTACTTCAGAACCTTCCAGATAGTTCAGGTTTGCATTATTTTTAGAAAATTACCTCATCTTATTCCACAGCCCTCTGGAATGTTCTAGAGAAATCTTAGGGTCTATAAAAGAGCTTGATTTTTCTCATTGAGTCAGACTTTGGAGTTTCAAGTTTGGGCTTAGAAGAAAAGTTATTTCTAAATTCTGTGTTGGATTGTTAAAGGATATTACTTTTCATTTTGGACTGTGAATTCTGTGGGATCAAGGAAAATAGATTCATTCAGGATATTTCATAACAGAGCTAAGTACATTTAATTTTCTTACTTCTACAGGTTAAAGTAAACTTGTAAATAAATTTTGTTAAATTTTTCCGAAAGGCTTGTTTGCTTTTTCTTTCTGCTACGCCTGGCTCGTAACAGAAATTGGGGGGCTCGTCCGGGATAAACCATTTCGAGCATTTTAAAACCGACATTTTATGTGACAGCAGGTAATTGTCATTTCTTATCAAATATAGACTTGGCAGTTGCGTCACAAGATTGGTATTTCCCTGTAGGCATATAGGGGATTGTCATTTCATGTGAATTATCATTTCAGGTTAAATAGTACTTGTCATTTCATGTGAAATTCTTATTGGACTTGTCATTTCGAAAAAAAAAACAAAAAAAAAAATTTGTCAAATTAACCTCAATCTTTATCACCATAATTACTTTATAAAACATACAAAAAGCAAACATGTCGTTTGATTTGAGAAGCTTTTTGGCTCAGCCTACTCAGGAGTTGTTTAATCTGGCCAAAAGGACAGATTTTTTAGATATTGCTTCCCATTATGGGGTCACTGCTGTCAAAACAAGCATGAAGAAGCATGAAATTAAGAATATTTTGGTACAGTTTTTTGTTGATGAAGAACTTTTCGATCCATCTGCTTTGTCTCTCATTATGGTTTCACATACTGAATTACAAATGAGGCAAATTGAAATAGGAAGGCAAATTGAATTAGAGAAGTTAAGATTAGAAATGGAAGAAAGAGAGAAGAAAAAGCAAAGAGAAATGCAAGAAAGAGAGAAGGAAAAAGAAAGAGAAATGCAGAGACAAATGCAGATGGAAAGATTAGAAATCGAACAAAGAGAGAGGGAAAAACAAAGAGAAATGGAGGAACGGATTGAGTTAGAAAAGGAAAAAATGAGATATAGTATTGAAGAAAAAGAAAGGGAAATGCAATATCAATTAAGGCTAAAGGAATTGGAACTCCACGGTCAAGATAGGGTGAAACCTACCCCTGTTTTTGACTCTGGTAGTTACTTTGATGCTACAAAGCACATCAGATTAGTTCCGCCATTTCAGGAAAAAGAGGTAGATAAGTATTTTTTACATTTCGAAAAAGTTGCAGAAAATTTAAAATGGCCAAAAGAGCATTGGACCTTACTTTTGCAAAGCGTTGTTGTCGGAAAGGCTCGAGACATTTACACTCAGCTGACAGTCGAGCAAAGCTCAGACTATGATTTGGTTAAGGAGCTTATTCTTAAGGCATATGAGTAGGTCCCTGAGGCTTACAGGCAGAAATTTAGGAATTGTAAAAAAGAAATTTCCCAGACCCATGTAGAATTTGCTCGAACCAAAGAACAGTTATTTGATAGGTGGTGTTCTTCTAAAAAAGTAGGCTCTGATCATGACAAACTTAGACAGCTGGTCCTTGTTGAAGAGTTCAAACGGTGCATAAATTCAGACATTAAATCTTTTCTCGATGAGAGACAGGTTGAAACTTTGGAGGAAGCTTCTCGTTTTGCAGATGATTATGCTTTGACTCATAAAGTCTCATTTGTGAGCAGGCCTTATCCTCGAAAACCTTATAATCCACAGGCAGGTCCAAGATTCTATCCCAGTAATCCTTCTGGTAGTTACAGGCATACATCTAGTACTATGGCCAAACTTTCTGGTGAAAATAAAAGCCAGAATCTTTCCAAACCTTCTGGTGAAAACAGAAGCCAGAATTTTTCCAAACCTTCTGGTGAAAACAAAGACCAGAATCCCTTATCTCAATCTCAAGTAGTTTGTTATTATTGTAAAAATACAGGTCATTTGATCTCTGAGTGTTTAAAATTAAAGCGAAGGAAAGAAAGAGAAAGACAAGAGGAACTTAAGCCTACAGGTTTGACTTCTATAAGGCCAAAACCACAGTCTTGTGTAAGGGAGGAAACTCTTTCTGATACCAAAATATCTGAAACAGATTCAGTTATGGATACTTATGAACCATTCTTATCAGATGGTTTTGTGTCACTAAATGGTGACAGTTATGCCCATCCTACCCCTATTAAAATCTTACGAGATACTGGAGCTTCTCAATCTCTAATTCTAGCAGATACTCTGCCTTTTTCTGACAAGACTTCTTTGGGCCAAAGTGTCCTTATTCAGGGTGTGGAATGTGGATTTGTTAATGTTCCGCTTCATAACGTTTATTTGTCATCAAACTTGGTATCCGGTTCAGTGGCTGTTGGTATTAGACATTCTTTACCTTTTAAAGGTGTCCATTTGTTGCTAGGCAACGACTTAGCTGGAGATAAGGTTGTGGTAAACCCACTTTTGACTACTAATCCTTGCATAGACCAACCACCTGATCCCATTGATTTGTTTGTTTGGTTTGGGTTTTACGGCCCTTTCAAGATTATTTCACTCATATCGAGCCGATCGTTAATCCAAGGTGGGCGAAAACCGGAGTACCCGGAGAAAAACCACCTGACCTTCCGTTGCAGAACTTGGCGTCTCACCTGATCCCATTGAGCAGGAAATTCCTGATCTTTATCCGTCTTGTGCAGTCACAAGGGGTATGGCACGTAAGGCCAAGCAAACTGATGGGAAACAGGATTTTGATTTCACTGATACCTTTTTGGGTCAGTCTTTTAATGACGAGATAACAAGGTCTGTCTTCAAGCCTGCCTGATAAGCAGGCAGATTTTCATGAGAATAAGTCATCTTTAGATCTAGGCCATGACAAAATGTCCGGGTCTCAACTAGCTATAGAACAGCACAAGGATCCTGAAATTTTGCCTTTGTTTGAAAGGGCTTTAGATGAGCAGGAAGTATCTCAGGTCCCAGTCTGTTATTATGTCAAAAATGACATTCTTATGAGAAAATGGCGTCCACCAGACGTCTCAGCAGAAGACGAGTGGACTGTCAACCACCAGGTAGTGGTTCCACGGATTTACCGTCCTGAAATATTAAACTTGGCACATGAAACTCCCATGTCAGGACATTTAGGTGTCAATAAAGTAGAAGTAAAACAAAGATCAGGAATTGATACAATTAACTTACTCCATCCATAAAAGACACCAAAGGGAAAGAAATACAACATTAAGCGACCAGACCATAATGGAAACCTAAAACCTATCACAAGATTCTTAATCATTTTTACTGGCCTGGGTTAAAATCAGATGTTTCTCAGCATTGTAGGTCCTGCCATACATGCCAAATGGTAGGAAAACCCAATCAGACTATACCTAAGGCTCATTTGCAGCCTATACCTGCTTTTGATGAACCTTTCAGTCGAATAATTATAGACTGTGTGGGTCCCTTGCCCAGAACTAAGTCTGGCTGTGAATATCTTTTGACCATTATGTGTGCTTCCACACGTTTTCCTGAAGCCATTCCTTTAAGAAATATCAAAACTAAGACAATCGCCAAGGCCTTAGTGAAGTTTTTCACATTTGTTGGGCTTTCTAAATCTATTCAGTCAGACCTAGGCTCAAATTTTATGTCTGGAATATTTCAACAAGTAATGCATGAACTTGGCATTGTACAGTATAAGTCATCAGCCTATCATCCTGAAAGTCAAGGCGCCCTTGAAAGATTCCATCAAACATTGAAAAACATGATAAGATCATATTGCTTTGACACATAGAAGGATTCGGATGACGGCATCCATCTCCTTTTATTTGCTGTTAGAGAATCTGTGCAAGAATCTCTTGGCTTCAGTCCATTTGAATTAGTATTTGGCCATACTGTTCGTGGTCCTTTGAAACTTCTCAAAGAGAAATTTCTCTCCAATGATGACACCTCCCTGAATTTACTTCAGTATGTGTCTGATTTCAAAACTAGACTTTCAAAAGCTTGTGAGGCTGCTCGGACCAATCTTCAGTCAGCCCAAAGGAAAATGAAACAACTATATGACATAGGGACAAAAGAAAGGAATTTTAAACCAGGTGATAAAGTACTAGCTCTTTTGCCTATTCCTGGAAAATCTTTGCAAGCCAGGTATTATGGCCCATACACTGTAGACAAAAAGATCAGTGACGTAAATTACATAATAAACACTCCTGGGAGGCGCAAGCTAAAGCAGCTGTGTCATATTAACATGCTTAAGGAATACATTGATAGGGACAATACATCTTTAACATCAGTCAATCCAGTTAGCTCTGTTCCACTTAATTCATGTGACAATGACTGTGAGGATATTAAATCAGTGAAGTCGGATCCCACATCATCAAAACTTCAGAATTCTGACATTCTACGGAATCTTGACCAGAAACTGTCACATCTAGAGCCAAATCAGCGGAATGAACTGAAACAGCTAATTTTTGAATATGAACACTTATTTCCTGACATTCCAACACGGACAGACAAAATATTTCACGATGTGGACATAAATGGTTCTAAACCTGTAAAACAACACCCATACAGGATGAATCCTGTGAAACAAAAATATCTTAAAGAAGAAGTTCAGTATCTATTGGACAATGACTTTATTGAACCAAGCCAAAGTGAGTGGAGTTCTCCTTGTATTCTTGTACCAAAACCTGATGGGACATATCGTATGTGTACAGATTTTAGGAAAGTTAATTCCTTAAGTAAAACAGATAGCTTTCCTACTCCAAGAATGGATGACTGCATTGATAACATCGGGAATGCCAAATACATAACGAAATTCGACCTTCTGAAAGGATTTTGGCAAATTCCACTTACAGATAGAGCAAAGGAAATTTTTTGCATTCACAACACCAGACGGATTATTTAACTATAAAGTCATGCCATTTGGAACGAAAAGCTCTCCGGCAACATTTCAGCGCTTAATAAACATGGTAAGTGCGGGGCTGGAAGGCTGCAGTGCTTATATCGATGATGCTATCATATACAATGACCAGTGGAATCAACATCTTGGGACTATTCGAGGATTCTTTGATAGACTGAGTAATGCCAAATTGACAATCAATCTTGCTAAAAGTGAATTCTGCCATGCAAGTTTGACATTTCTAGGTCATGTTGTAGGTCAATGTCATGTGAAACCCATTGATGCTAAAGTTGAGGCTATCTCAAATTTTCCCGTACCCACGTGCAAAAGACAGCTGATGCGATTTCTTGGTATGGCTGGTTATTACAGAAAGTTCTGTAATAATTTCTCTGTCATTGCTGAGCCTTTGACAAATTTGCTCAGCAAAAGAACAAAATTCCATTGGAATGCAATATGCCAAAATGCTTTTGATAAACTTAAAGCCATACTCAAGAGTGAACCAGTTCTCTTAGCACCAAACTTTGAAAAGGAGTTTAAGCTAGCTGTAGATGCTAGTGACGTAGGTGCAGGTAGTGTTTTGTTGCAGGAAGATGAAAATGGGGTGGATCATCCAGTTTGCTACTTTTCCAAAAAGTTTAATAAGCATCAGAGAAATTACTCTACCATAGAGAAAGAGTGCTTGTCTCTGATTCTTGCTCTGCAACATTTTGAAGTTTATCTTACCCCTACTACTGCACCGATTGTTGTTTTCAGTGATCACAATCCACTGACTTTCATACATAAAATGAAAAACAAAAATCAGCGGTTGCTCAGGTGGAGTCTTATGCTACAAGAGTATAATTTAGACATAAGACATATCAGAGGGAGAGATAACATTATCCCTGATGCCCTTTCAAGAGTTTGAGCAGTGTCAGGAGTTGTGTTTTTCTTTCCTACTAAAGTGGATTGTAGATACATGTAATTTTATATGCTATGCTCAATATTTTATTATTCTTAAAGCAAAAGAAAGCTTTATTACATAAATCTTTCTTTTCCTCGAAGAGGGGGAGTGTTATGCATAAGAATTTATTTTTCTGATTCCCACTTGCACCCCACTGTGACCTAATAGTGTTATAAATATCTTGTTAAATCTTCTTATAGAAGATTCTAGAAAACTGAGTCACAGATTAATTTCATTTTTGTAAACAACATGTTTACAAGGAAAAGTACTTCAGAACCTTCCAGAAAGTTCAGGTTTGCATTATTTTTAGAAAATTACCTCATCTTATTCCACAGCCCTCTGGAATGTTCTAGAGAAATCTTAGGGTCTATAAAAGAGCTTGATTTTTCTCATTGAGTCAGACTTTGGAGTTTCAAGTTTGGGCTTAGAAGAAAAGTTATTTCTAAATTCTGTGTTGGATTGTTAAAGGATATTACTTTTCATTTTGGACTGTGAATTCTGTGGAATCAAGGAAAATAGATTCATTCAGGATATTTCATAACAGAGCTAAGTACATTTAATTTTCTTACTTCTACAGGTTAAAGTAAACTTGTAAATAAATTTTGTTAAATTTTTCCGAAAGGCTTGTTTGCTTTTTCTTTCTGCTATGCCTGGCTCGTAACAGTATGGATTCGACATGGTCATTTCCAACCAGAAGGAGGCCCAAACTGGTGCTAAGCCTAGGTTCAAATTGGTTTTTGTTTGTTTGAATTGAGGTTTTAACGTCCCCGTCAACACTATTTAAGTCATTTTGGATACTTAGCTTCCAATTTTGTGGGACTTTTACGCGTTTTTGGGATGATATGACATTTCAAGCCCTGTCACCCAATGAAACCAAAAGGCTTATATGCATTGGACGGTCTGGCTAACACCACTTTGCCTGGGCAGGCTTAGTCTTTCTAAGCTGTTTACCAATAATCATCTGTGGTCAGATCCTACTCGGCCTGAAAGCTACATGCAGCCCAGTCTATTTCTCCAGGCCCCGACGGGCAGGGGCAAAGGTTCAAGTTGGTACAGGAATCCATGGACTCGAAACAACTGTAACAAAGCAATACAATGTAACCCATAGCCTGCTGAACATGACAATCCCTACCATTGCAAACAGTGTAGATACAGAAGTGTTTCAACAATAGGCAACAATGTCAGCGCTCGGCAGGAACCTGTTTTGTTGAACACAACTCTTATCAGATGGATTCTGAAGACCTTTACAAACAGTGTAGATCCATATCAGATCGCTTCTGAAGACCTTTACAAATAGTGTAGATCCAGATCAGATGGCTTCTAAAGAAGCCATCTGATCAGGATCTAGACTATTTCTCATGCAGTTTGTGAACTGAACAAATACACAGTATAAGTAATTTAACTGGCTGACAGTCAGCAATGGGTGTGGCTAAATTAATTTATTCAGCAGGATAAGGGTTAAAGAATATTTTGCTTGCACACCACAAATTCTTCTCTTTATTATCTCATATTTACTTTTTATCTTTACAATTATTATTCCTGTGAACAGGATCACCTCTGGTTTGTTTTGTTTTGCGTTGCCAAGGGAAACATACGTGTATGATCTGATCTTATGTTCTATAAATAGTGCTTCTTGAAAATAAGGCAAAACACAGAAAGCGTGAAAGACTGAAAATGAAAAGACACAAACTCAAACTGGAGTACATTTTTAGTGTTTTTAATCATTGCCATGATGATCCTAAGTATTGGGACAGATAGGCTAAAGCTAACAGTGCAGACCCAAATCTGACTGCTCCTTCACAGGCTCAACAGTTTGCCATTCCATCTGCACCTTTTGAAATCCTTGCTGGGTTTATTAAGGGGAACGGGAGCACCTTCAGGGGAGGCAACTCCTTCAAAAGTATTTTTGTCTCCCATGTCAATAGGGGTCAGCTCTTAAAGGAAAGAATTTGCTCCTTAGGAGCAAATTCTTTCCTTTAAGAGTAGCCCCCTTTATCAGTGTCAGGGCTTATAGAAAAGCGAACAGGAAGTCCCGAAAGTTGTCTCCCTTTAAAAAATGGTTGAAAAATCTGCCAGGTGTTCCCATTCCCCTTAAATAAAGTGGTCAGAAAATTTTAGGAGAATTACGGCAAGACCTTAAGGGGAATGGGAACACCTAGCAGATTTTTCCGCCATTTTTCTAAGGGAGATAACTTTTGGGACTTCCTGTACGCTTTTCTATAGGTTCTGTCCCTCGGAAAAAGGGGTCAACTCTTAAAGGAAAGAATTTGCTCCTTAGGAGCAAATTCTTTCCTTTAAGAGTTGACCCCTATTGACATGGGAGACGAAAATACTTTTGCAGGAGTTACCTCCCCTGAAGGTGTTCCCATTCCCCTTAAGATGTATGAATTAATAGGATTTTTACAGTAAATGCAAACTTTTAATTGCAGTTTCGTCATTGCTTTCTACCAGCAATTACTGCAAATTGTACACAACAGATTGAGATAAGGAGACAAAGATAAACAGGGTTAGATAAAAATGGTAATTGGAAAGAAAGTATCAGGAAAAAAAGTATCGGAAAAAAAAATCAGTTTTAGGTAGGAAAAAAAGTATCAGGAAGAAAAGGTATCAGTTTATTCGCTTCTGATGTTACAATGATATGATGATTAGGATACTTTTGTATGTTTCAATTTGTTTTTCAGTTTAATAATCAATTTTGCAACCTAAGTCTGTTTGTTTGTTTGATTTGAGGTTTAACGTCCCCGTCAACACTGCAAAGGTCATTTTGGAGACGTTGCTTCCAATTTTGTGGGACTTTTACCCAACATTGAGATGTCATGACATCTCAAGCCCTGTCGCCCAATGAAACCAATAGGGTTTATTAGCATGGACGGTCCGCCTCGCACCGCGGTTCCTGGACAGGCTTGCAACCTAAGTCTGCAATCCTTGCTTTATAAAAGGGATGAGCGGTCACTTCATCTCAATGTCTAGTAAAAGTCCCACAAGTGGAAGCAACATCTCCAAAATGACATATATAGTGTAGAGGGGGACGTTAAATCTCCAATTAAACAAACTATAAAGTGTGCAAGTCGGACCTCCATGCTCAAAAACCCTCTTTTGTTTCACTGGGCGGCAGGGCTTGAGATGACATTTCATCTCAATGTCTGGTAAAAGTCCCACAAATTGGAAGCAACGTCACCAAAATAACTTATATAGTATAGATGGGTACATTAAACCTCCTAACGAACATAGAAAAGTGATGCGAGTCGATTTCATTGGGTGGAAGGGCTTGAGAAGTCACTTCATCTCAATGTCAGGTAAAAGTCCCACAAATTTGAAGCAACGTCTCCAAAATGACCTATATAGTGTAGACGGACACGTTAAACCTCCAATTAAACAAACTTAAGTGTGCAAGTTCGGACCTCCATGCTCATGAACCCTATCTGGTTTCATTGGCTGGCGGGGCTTGAGATTTCATTTCATCTCAATGTCTGGTAGAAGTCCCACAACATGATCTGAGATGCTACATGCATCAGATAGACTAAAATTTACCTTTAATAAGATGGCAACTGCATTAAAATCTTAATTCTGTATAATATACTATCCTTTTTACATGAAACTGATACTTTCTTCCTGATATTTTTTTTTCTGATACTTTCTTTTCCTGACCCTTTTTTCCTGATACTTTTTTCCTCATATTTTTTTCCTGATACTTTCTTCCTGATATTTTTTCCTCATACTTTTTTTCCAATACTTTCTTTCCTACATTTGATAAAAATTCCTATACCCTGTACAAACGTTGGATATTCTTACCTGGTGTGCAAGAATATAAGAATCTTATATGGTGTGAGGGGTGGATGGAAAAATCCATCCCGAGGGACACTGTCCGGCATCACGAGGTTTGCCGAGTGATGCCGGACAGTGATACCGAGGGACGGATTTTTCTATCCACCCCTCACACCTATATTGGATTCTTTTTCTTGCATACCTTCTGTTTCTTAAAGCGGATTTTTAATGCTGTAGTCACTTCGGTTAACAACGCCCGCCATATTGTGTTGACACTGCTGGAATGTTTAGAGACGTTGCTGTGACGTCAACCTTAACGACGGCGCATACGAGGTCGTATTCAACCAGTGCATTTATCAAACACGCCATTATATTGTATTTGGGTCGGAAAACCAGGGTCAGAACATAAATTTCTATCCCAGGGTAAAATCACGGATCTCCTTGTCTGGTGTGCAAGAAAATGGTATCCATAATGTCTCAAAGAACAAACTTTTGGTAGTGAAAATTTCTGATATTTCTTAATGTTTAGGCTTTGAACCTTGTTTGTTGCAGTTGATGTTTTACATCCCCATCAACACTATTTAGGTCATTTAGGAGACGTTGCTTTTATTTTTTGGGCACTTTTACCCAACATTAAGATAAAATGACATCTCAAGTCCTACCAACTTAAGAAACATCTATGGTTTAAGGAGCGGCCTGGCATACAACACTTTTGCTTAGCAGGCTCACACTGTGGTTGTGTGTACTCTTCAGAACTGGCTCCTTGGGGCGGTTCTGACATGAATTCACAATCTAAGCCCAAGAGCAAAATAAGAGCTAATAAAGCATACCCTTAAACAACCAAATTTTCCCAGAAGCCTTCGTGGTGCAGTGGTTACGCTACTCGCCTTGTAAACCAGGGATCGCAGGATCGATTCCAGGCTTCTCCAGACTTTCGGATGAGTCTTTAAAACCAAGGTTCCGTCTCCGTATGACCGTAGCTGTTGGTGGGACGTAAAACTCAAACACACACTCACTCACCAACTTTTCCCTGAATAAAATGGTGTTTTCAGTTGTTTATGACATGGACTTGATAATCAACATCCATTACAAACATGATATAATGTTCATTACAACAGACATGATATGAACCAGCGCATTACAAAACCTACAATAAGACATGTGTGCCCAACGAAGACTCAGATCAGCCTGCGCATATGCCTAAGGATAGTTAAGGGCCCAATGCTCCTCCATGCAGCAAAAGAAGTCTCTTGGTAGACTATATGGATGATCTGAGTCTTCAATGTCTTGTTGTAGGTTTTGTCATGCGCTGGCTCATTTATAATTCTATACAATATAAGTGTTTATCATACTTCTACTTCAGTTTTAACACTATAAAATGAGCCCCGCCAAGCGAATTTGTGTCTTCGAGCATTCCGTCATGACAAATTTTAACTGCGCATGCCCAGCCATTCAGAGGGGCCAGGGATATGGCTTTCTGTCTGAAGGTTCCTCTTGATTCACTGCTTGTATGAGCGAGCAGCGAAGGTTCTGGCGAGACTGCGTGGATGCCCAGGCTCGCCTGAACCTTCGCTGCTCGCATAGGCGATAAGTACCAAAATCGCTTGACGGGGCCCATATGAGCCAGGGCATGACAAAACCTACAATAAGACGTGTGCATCCAGTAAAGACTCAGATCAGCCTGTGCATCTGTACAGTCTGATCAGTCTCCGTTGTGTGCCCTCTAAGGATAGCCAAGGGCTAATGCTCCTTCATGTAACCAGAGAAGTCTCTGGTTAGACTATATGGATGCGCAGTCTGATCTGATTCTTTGCTGGGCACACATGTAAATTGTAGGAAATGCTTCCCCCCCCACCCCCAGCTCAAATGCAATTTATAATTTCAAATGCCTTTACACTTTTCAATGCTGCAGCCCCGAGCCTGCAGCCTGGTACAAATAATGAGCAATCTCAATAGGATCTACACTGCTTGCCATCCTGATAAATATTTTGGACTAAACCACCTATTCAATAGAATGGACTTGTCTGAATTGAAAGTCGCTCCCGTTCATTGGGGCTTAAAGAAATAGATTGGGCTGCATGATGCTTCCACACAGAGCTGAAACTGACCACACAGGAGTACTGGTAAACAGCTTAGAAGGACTAAGCCTGCTCAGGCAAAGTGATGTGAGTCAGACCATCCAATACATACATGTATAAACCTTTTAGTTTCATTGGATAGCAGGGCTTGAGATGCCATTTCATCTCAATGCCAGGACGAAGTCCCACAAAATTGGAAGCTATGCCTCCAAAATGACTTAAATAGTGTTGATGGGGACGTTAAACCTCAATTCAACCAATCAATCAATCTGAATTCAAATATTTCAGTAACCTCGGGTTGAACGGGTTAAACCAAACTGACTCTGAACAGTTTGTAGTCAACAAAGGCAGTACAAAAACACACCTTTACAAATACATTGTTAACTTTACCACCAAAAAAACAAAAATTTTAAGATGAAAAATTGTGATATTTTTCTTATTTCTGCTCTTTTTTATATATATTTCTTTGTTTGAGGTTTAACGTCCCCGTCAACACTGTATAGGTCATTTTGGAGACATTGCTTCCGATTTTGTGGGACTTTAACCCGACATTGGGCAACAGGGCTTGAGACGTCATTTCATTTCAATGTCGGGTAAAAGTCCGACAAAATTGGAAGCAACGTCTCCAAAATGACCTATACAGTGTTGAAGGGGAAGTAAAACCTCAAATAAAACAAATTCTGGGCCTTATGGTTTTGGAGAAGAAGATTTTTGAAGTTTTTTCCAGTATAAGTCTATAGGACCTAATGAGCCCTGGAGCGTGGCCAATTTTGACCCAAAGGGCATGATTGGCAGGATTTATGTAGGCGACCATTTTATGTTGCTATATATACTAAATATCTATTTTGTTTGTTTGTTTGATTTGAGGTTTAACGTCCCCGTCAACACTGTAAAGGTCATTTTGGAGACGTTGCTTCCAATTTTGTGGGACTTTTCCCGACATTGAGATGAAATGACATCTCCAGCCCTGTCACCCAATGAAACCAATAGGGTTTATTAGCACCGTGGTTCCTGGACAGGCTTAGATCCACTAAGCGGTTTACCAGTACTAGTGTGCGGGCCGGATTCAGCTCTGCGTGGAAGCATCATGCAGACTAAATAGCTAAGGTCTGTACTTCATGGTTTCATAGAAGATGTTTGAAGATGTTTGAAGTTTTTTTCCAATATAAGTTCATTGGAGTTAAGGGGCCACAGGATTTGGCTAATTTGGACCCCAGGGGCATGATTGGCAGGATTTATGTAGGCGACCACTCAACATTGCTACATGTTAAATACCCGAGCTATGGACCTTATGGTTTCTGAGAATAAGATTTTTGAAGTTTTTTTTTCCATTTTAAGTTTTTTTCCCCATTTTAAGTCAATGGTAGCTAATGGGCCCATGGGAGTGGCCAATTTTTGCCCAAGGGGCATGGTTGGCAGGATTTCTTAAGATGACCATTTCATGTTGCTACATACTAAATATCTAAGCTCTGGGCCTTATGCTTTCAGAGAATACGATTTTTGAAGTTTTTTTTTCCATTTTAAGTTTTTTCCCATTTTAAGCCTATGGTAGCTAATGGGCCCATTGGAGTGGCCAATTTTTGCCCAAGGGGCATGGTTGGCAGGATTTCTTAAGATGACCATTTCATGTTGCTACGTACTAAATATCTAAGCTCTGGGTCTTATGGTTTCAGGAGAAGATTTTTTTTTTCATTATAAGTCTATGGGAGCTAATGGGTCCATGGGCGTGACCAAGTTTGATCCCAGGAGCCTGGTTGGCAGGATTTATGTAGGTGACCACTTGACATTGCAACATGCTATATATTTAAGCTCTGGGCCATGTGCTTACAGAGAAGAAGTCTTTCCAGTTGTAAGCTAAAGAGCCCTGGGGTGTGGACAATTTGGATCCCAGGGGCATAATTGGCAGGATTTATGTAGGTGGCCACTTCACATTGCTACATACTAAATATCTAAGCTCTGGGCCTTATGGTTTCATGAAGAAGTTTTTTGAAGTTTTTTCCATTATAAGTCAATGGGAGCTGATGAGCTTGGGCGTGGCCAATTTTAACCCCAGGGGCAAGGTTAGGATGATTTATGTAGATGACTATTTTTATGTTGCTAGATACTAAATATCTAAGCTCTGTGCTTCTTAGTATCAGAGAAGAAAATTTTTAAGCTTTTTTCCATTTTGTGTCTCTGGAAGCTATGGAGCCCCGGGGCATGGCCAATTTGGACCCAAGGGGCATGATTGACTTGATTTATGTAGGTGACCACTTGCCGTTGCTACATGCTAGATATCTAAGCTCTGGGTCCTGTGGTTTCAGAGAAGAAGATTTTTGAAGTTTTTCCCCTAATAAGTCTATGGGAGCTGATGAGCCCCAGGGTGCACCCAATTTTGGCGCCAGGGGTATGGTTAGCAGGATTTATGTAGGTTACTATTTTATGTTGCTACAAACAAAATATCTAAGCACTGTGCTTCACGATTTCAGAGAATATTTTTGAAGCTTTTTTCCATTATGAGTCTATGGGAGCTAAGGGGCCCCGTGGCGTGGCCCATTTGGACCCCAGGGGCATGATTGGCAGGATTTATGTAGGTGACCACTTGCCGCTGCTACATGCTAAATATCTAAGCTCTGGGCCCTGTGGTTTCAGAGAAAAAGATTTTTGAAGCTCTTTTCCATTACAAGTCTATGGGAGCTAAGGGGCCCAGGGCTTGGCCCATTTGGACCCCAGTGTCAGGATTTATGTTGGTTACCATTTGCCATTGCTACATGCTAAATATCTAAGCTCTGGGCCCTGTGGTTTCAGAGAAGAAGATTTTTTTAAGCTTCTTTCCATTATGAGTCTATGGGAGCTAAGGAGCCCTGGGGTGTGGCCAATTTGGACCCCAGGGGCATGATTGGCAGGATTTATGTAGGTGACCACTTGCCGTTGATACATGCTAAATATCTGAGCTCTGGGCCCTGTGGTTTCAGAGAAGAAGATTTTTGAAACTTTTTTTTTCCATTATAAGTCTATGGGAGCTAAGGGGCTCTGGGGTGTGGCCAATTTGGACCCCAGGGGCATGATTGGCCGGATTTATGTAGGTGACCACTTGACATTGTTACAAGCTAAATATCTAGGCTCTGGGCCCTGTGGGTTCAGAGAAGAAGATTTTTTAAATTTTCCCATTGTAAGTCTATGGGAGATATATGTTGCCATGGCAACCAGAATTCCAATCTGACCATGCAGCCTTTCCCCCTACCTGATGATGCTTCTCATGAAATTTGATCAAGATTGGCCATTGGGTATTAGAGATATACTTATTTGAAATTGTTTACGGACGGACACAAGAACAGCGGATAAAATGTGATCACAAAAGCCCACGTTGTCACTACCTGACAGGTGAGCTAACAAACAAAAATCAGCAGGATAACTGTTAATCACAACATTAATTTTGTTCTCTAATTACAAATTAGTCCCTGTGTAGACTATAACTGAGCTAAAACATACATAAAGCAGTGATACATGTACTATAATTCCCCTAACACGCCCAAGTAAACAGTGCAGTCCCAGATAAGACTGCTCCTGTCTGATCAGGGTCTACACCACAGTCGAACTTCAGTGGCTCGAACACCTTTGGGGCCTCGAAAATCTGTTCGAGACAGGGGAAGTTCGAGCCACTGAGGTTACTATCAGTAGGCATAACGAGATATTTTTAGACATCTTTTCGGTGTTCTATAATAAAAGTGTATGCTGTGTGTACTCATTAGAATCGCCTCATCGATACAGCATACATTTACATATCTCCTTGAATATCCCCCACTATTTCTTATGTAGAGGATTTCGCCAGGGGCTCAAGTATGGGTTCGACACATCCATGGTAAACGAGCCATCGGTGTTCGAGCCATCGAAGTTCTACTGTATTTGCAATTCTGTCTGCACCTTTTGGACAACTCGCTGAATTGTGAAACAAATTTGTTAAATTTTAGGATAATTACAGCAAGTCCTTGCGGTGTCTGAATTTTCAGAATTTTTATGGTATGATGTGGGCAATGAAAGTTCAAACAGCTCAACCCGGCTCATCAGAGTCAAGCCCTCCTCCTTAACCCGTTTAATCCCTAATACACTCATCCATGTGGTGTCAAATTGTTTAACACCCCGAACTCGTTGTGTGCCCCGCACATGAGGGCTTGGAGAAATAGATTGGGCTGCATACTGCTTTCATGCAGAGCTAAAAACAACAGCACATTAATACTACATGGTAAATTTAACTGCTTAAAAGGACTAAGCCTACCCAGGCTAAGTGGTGCAAGCCAGAATGTCCCTGTATATAAATCCCATTTGTTTGTTTGTGCGACAGGGACCGAGATGTCATTTCATCTCAATGCGGGGTAAAAGTCCCACAATGTCTCCAATTTGACCCAAATAGCATTGAGGGGATGTAAAACCTCAATTCAATTAAAAAACCACAACCACTTTATCAGACTATAGTGGGTTCCAAAACTGAATCTGTGGCAGTTAAACAAAATGGCCGTTTCTGGATATTTTTTCTAAATTGTCTATTAATTAGGTGTCATTTTTA
Organism: Lucinisca nassula; assembly: GCA_963580285.1. Classification (NCBI taxonomy): domain Eukaryota; kingdom Metazoa; phylum Mollusca; class Bivalvia; order Lucinida; family Lucinidae; genus Lucinisca; species Lucinisca nassula. The sequence continues at coordinate 2,916,763 of OY757020.1, read as the reverse complement.
AATCAAGTCATAGCCAAAACAGTGTTATAATGAACAGTCTTATAAAGAAGTTGTGGTTTTGTTTGTTTGATTTGAGGTTTAATGTCCAACACTGAATAGGTCATTTTCTAGACGTTACTTCCAAATTTGTGGGACTTTTACCCGACATTGAGATGAAATGATATCTCAAGCCCTGCCGTCCAATAACCAATAGGGTTTATATGCCTGGACGGTCCGACTGAGACCACTTTTCTTGGGCATGCTTAGAACCTCTTAAGCAGTTTACCACATTACGAAAACACGCCTATACAAATACATTGTAAACTTTACCGTGAAAACACGGACATTTTAAGACAAAAAATTGTGATATTTTTCTTATTTCTGCTCAAAATATAGAATGTGGGTACTCATTGAGGCGGTTCTAACGAGTAACTACAATCTATATTTTAGAGCAGAAATAAGAAAAATAAGGTTTACCCCTGCAAACTCCAGTTTTACAATATAAAAGTGGGTTTCGAGGGGGGTCAAAATTATAATATGGGCCCCGTCAAGAGATTTTGTTACTTATCGCCTATGCGAGCAGCAAAGGTTCAGGCGAGCCTGCGCATCTGCGCAGTCTCGCCAGAACGCTCTCTGCTCGCTCATACAAGCAGTGAATCAAGAGGAACCTTCAGACAGAAAGCCATATCCCTGGCCCCTCTGAATGGCTGGGCATGCACAGTTAAGATTTGTCATGACGGAATGCTCAAAGACACAAATTCGCTTGGCGGGGCTCATAAAGGCGTGTTTTCGTGATGAGTAGTCGCAAGCAGCCGGTTTCAGCTTTACGTCGAAGCATCATGCAGCACAATCTATTTATTCAAGCCCCGATGGGCGGGGGCCGAAAGAAAGAAGTTGTGGTGAACCTACAGAATATAAAACTTTTTTGTAAATTAATTTATAGAATCTCAAACTTTTGGCAGATAGCCTCATCATGTGAACAAGTCTGTGAAAGGAATACCCCACTAAACCCCACTTTATATAGAGAAAACTGGGGTTTATGGGGTATCCATGATTTTCCTTATTTCTGCTCCAAGACAAATGTTGTGGGTACTCGTTAGAACCGCCTCAATGAGGCGGTTCTAACGAGCACCCACAACCTAAGTTTGTAGTATAAATAAGAAAAATATCATGAATTTTCATAAGAAAAGTGGCCATTTTGGAGATGTGTAAAAATGCACTATGTTTCACGGCTGTGTAATCGTAATGTGAAGGTTCCAGATCAGATGTTACAAAATGTAACATCTGATCTCGGTCTGCAATGTTTGCCAGTGACCTTATTTTTTCTAATTCAGTTAACCATTATCCTGCTGAATAAATTAATTTAGCCACACCCATTGCTATCTACATGTATCGACCAATCAAATTACTTGATTTAATACTTTTGTTCAATTCACAAACAGAAGCCTCCGTGGTGTAGTGGTAACACTACTCGCCTTGAAAACCAGGGATCACAGGATCGATCCCGGGCTTCTCCAGACTTTCGGATGAGTCTTTAAACCCCGCGTGAAAACACCCGGAATGAGTGTTCGAGAGCGATTCAATAAGCTTAAAGCTTTCATCGCAATCAAACTAAAATAAATTAGTATAAACTAAACCAAGGTCCCGTCTCAGTATGGCCATAGCTGTTGGTGGGACATAAACCTCAAACACTCACTCACTCAATTCACAAACTACATGACAGTGCAGATCCTGAATCTGATCTGGATCTACACTGTTTGGAAAGGTATGGGTTGTCATGTTCAGCAGAATTACACGTGTAGAGTTATAACACATATTTCAACTCCTACACGACTGAATTTGCTCGGGAAAAAATTTTTTTAACGAGTTGGCTAACTTGAAATTGTATCTACTTTCTCTAACCCCTATCCCGATGTATACAACAACTCCTATCATTGCAAACAGTGTAGATCCAGATCAGATGAGAAGCCATGATCTGATCAGGATCTACACTGTTTATCATTCAGTTTTCAAATTTAAATGAAAAGAATGCGTAATTTAGTTTATACAAATACAGTAAATTCCTATATTAAGACCACCTTTGGGACTGTTCAAAAGTGGTCTTTAAGACCATTTTTGAACAGTTCCAAAGGTGGTCCCTGACCAGGTGATACTGTGTGGCAAAAACTTAATGAAAGAATAACTGAAAATTTCTAAATGATCTTTTTAAAGCAGAATTAATCTAAAATTTTGGTGGTCTTAACCCTTGTCCTGCTGATCCCGCATATGTCTTATTTTTCAAACAATGAAGATCCAGATCAGATGGCTTCTGAAGAAGCCATCTGATCAGGATCTACATTGTTTGTCATTCAGTTTATGAATTTGTTGCAATAATTTGCATCAAGTAATCTGATTGGTTGAGGGTGTGGCTAATATGAATATTCAGCAGGACAAGGGTTAATAGCGGTGTTTTACTGTATATTTTAGTTTAACTGGGATGAAAGCTTCAAGATTATCTACGGCCCCCGCCCATAGGGGCTTGAAGAAAAATATGGGCTGCATGATGCTTCCACGCAGAGCTGACACCGGCCCGCACACCAGTACTGGTAAACCGCTTAATGGATCTAAGCCTGTCCAGGATCCGCGGTGCGAGGCGGACCGTCCATGCTAATAAACCCTATTGGTTTCATTGGGCGACAGGGCTTGAGATGTCATTTCATGTCAGGTAAGAGTCCCACAAAATTGGAAGCAACGTCTCCAAAATAACCTTTACAGTGTTGACGGGGATGTTAAACCTCAAATCAAACAAACAAACAAATCAAGATTATCTATATTGCTCTCGAACACTTATTCCGGAGAGAGGCAGTGACTTTTACACCACTGATATCACTGCTACCCATTTACAGCTGGGTGGATGGGGGCAGTGGCATTAAGTGTCTTGCCCAAGGACACACCTGGCCTACGGTGGCCGGATTCGTACCCACAACCTCTCGAACGCGCTAACCTCTGAGCTATAGATGGGCTGCATGGTGCTTCCACGCAGAGCTGGAACTGACCACACATGAGTACTGGCAAACCGCTTAGAAGGACTAAGCTTGCCTAGGCAAAGTGGTGCGAGTCAGACCGTCCAATGCATATAAGCCTTTTGGTGTCATTGGGCGGCAGAGCTTGAGATATCATTTCGTCTCGATGTCGAGTAAAAGACCCACAAAACTGGAAGCAACGTCTCCAAAATGATCTAAATAGTGTTGACGGGGACTTTAAACCTTCATTCAAAACAAACAAATCGAGGCTGCTATCAAGTAATTTGATTGGTTAAGTCAGAAATGTGTGTCGCAAAATGACTTACTGAGAAGGACTGTATGCGGAAAACCTCTAAAGGGGTACCTTGGCAAACAGTGCAGGCCCAGATTGGACGTCTGATCAGGGCCTGCACTATTTGCTAGCAGAATTTTCCAACAAAAATAGAATAAAAACAAAAAATAGGCCTACCACCCTTACATGTATATGACAAATGGACTTGTCCAACATAAAGCAATGGAAGAGTCTATTAGTTTACAATAGGTTAACTACCATAGCAACAGATCATGTGGGTATCTGGTGATTACTGAAGGATAATGTTTGTCAATTCCCTATAACAACCTATGTTGTGGGTATTCATTAAAACTCTCCTAATGGGTACCCACAGCATAGGTTTAACGTAAAAACTCTTAAAATCTGGACAATTTAAGAACTTGCTGTATTTCACTTAATATTTAAACAAATTTGTCTCAGAATCCAGAAAGGTGTCCAAAAAGTGTAAACAGAAGGCAAACAGTGAAGACCCTGATCAGACTGCTCCTTCAGGAGCAGTCTGATCTGGCTCTGCACTGTTTGCAAAATCAAGCCTGTCTGTCAAAATACTAAGGTTCATTACTGTATACATATTAAGCCTGTCTGTCAAAATACAAAGGATCATTTATACTGTATACCGGTATGTAGAAACAAGATAATCGTCTTTTAGTTATCACGAAATACCCACTTTGTCAGATGTCGTGCATAATCTAAGGTTTCCATGTGGGTCTCTCTACATCATACGTTGATTCAACAGTAACTGGCCTCGTTGTTGCCGTCACAGGTCTCCTCCCCTGTCTCGACGGCGGCCTGCCATCCATCGTCCCAGCTGAGGAATACCTGACCTTCTTATCAGTTGTATGTTCACGTACTAACTTTGTATAGTCTATAGGCGAGAACAGGAAAGGCTGTGGTTTTCTCACTTTTTCTGCCCACGGCGCGCGGAATGATGGTTCTTCTAGCTTTGGACCAAATAATGTCTCATCTATATATGTGGGCGTGTGTTTCAAAGGTTTATATTTCTGATGTCTATCAAAGTCATGTGATATTATATTTGTATTTGAGCTTTTCAGAATATGACTTCTCCCTGAAAAGCTTTTCCTGTCTTCAGGAGCCCAGAGCAGGGGTCTACTCCGAGTTTTATCGGGTTTGTTTACTTTATCTTTCTTACTGTCCCAAGGTGGTTTGAAACTAATTTCATCCACGTTCCTTGGATGGTGAGACGAGAAAAGTAGTTCATCTACAGAGGATTTATCAGACAAAGTGTGATAGCCAGACCTTGGTCTGTGTGACGAAGATGGACGTGATGATGCAACAGATGGTGGCCTTGACCCTATAAGCTCCAAGTCTGGACTATTCATGCTGACTCAGATTCATATCTGCAAATAATAAGGAAGAATATTCACTATATTTGCATTATTTGCTGGCTTTCAGCGTGCACATTGTCAATATTGGAAAAACAGGTAACCAGACATCCCTGACCTTTTAAGGTCAGGGGGGTCTGGTTATCTGTTTTTCCAACACTGATAACCTTCAGACTAGGAACCAGCAGATAATGCAAAAAAATGAATGGTCAGATATAACAAGGCACAAATTTCCCTGATTAATACAATTTTTTCCAAGCAATTTTCATCACGAAAAGATCACGCCTATTTAACTTTGTCCACTTTAAACCTCACTTTTATTGAGAAAACTGGGGTTAACAGACGTACCGGTATACAATATATTTCTTATTTGTGCTCTAAAACATATACTGTAGGTACTCGTTAGCACCCCCCCCCCCCCCCACCTTGCCAAGGCGGCTCTAACGAGTTCACAGAAAGTATGTTTTGAGCAGAAATATGAAAAATATCATTTTTTTTATCTGAAAATGGTAAAATTTCAATATATTTGAATAGACGTGTTTTCGTGATACAGATATTTTCACTGAAATATTATTAACTCACATATATGGCCCTTATCTAGGGCATTGGCAAACAGTGCAGATCCAGATCAGATGCCGCAGAATGCTTAAAGAACATTCTTTTTTTGTAAAATTTGCCAAACAAAAACAAACCTGACACCCCTAAAATTGGACCACTCAAAACTTACTAGGTGGAAGATTCCACTGTCATATGTGGGTTAAATCAAAGCATGTCCCTCCTAAAAAACCAAAGTGGCGACGCCAGCTTGATCTTCAATATATACAGTAAAATTCCTATATTAAGACCAACATTGAGACTGTTCAAAAGTGGTCTTTAAGACCACTTTTGAACAGTCCCAAAGGTGGTCCCTGACCAGAAGACATAGTGTGCAGAAAGTTCAAAGCAAGAATACCTGCAGTCTACTAAATAAGCTTTTCAAAGCAGAATCAGTCCTAAATTTAGGTGGTCTTAATAGCAGACTTTTACTGTATTAAATTGTTGCTTTTATGGGGTCTTTGCTTTTCAGAGGGTCTTTTTGTGTTACGCGTATGCAGGCTTATGTGACAAGGCACTGTTAGGTTTTTATTTTTCTCTCAATGTTATTATATTTAGGGCCCCGCACTGAAAGTGTGGGTGCCCTATAGTAATCACTCTGTCCGTCCGTCTGTCTGTCTGTCTGTCCGAGCGCATCCACGGGCACATGTTGGGTAGACATGAGTTGGGTACTTGCCGTTTATTCCGTTAGTGTCCAAATAAGTAGCCAACAAATATGATGGGACATGTTGGGTACTTGTGCAAATTTTCGCTGATTGTTGGGTACTTGTAGGTGAAAAATTAACACTGTAGTACCCAACAAATGTCCATCTGTACGAACGTCCGTCTGTCCGTCCGTCCGTCCACAAATTTTCAACATTTTCCTACTCCTCTGATAGCGCTGCCGGGGCCCTAGTCAGTTTCACTGACAGCTCTAGTTTTTCACTATAATGTGGCCTTTTTGCTTTTCTGGGGGTCTGTTTTTATCTTCTTGTGTCTCTTCCTTGTTTACTCATAACCTTAACACTTATGTCTCCAGTCAAACACTAACATGATTCCTTCAAGAGTGGGATGCTTATCGTCTATGTGGTTTCCGGTGCATGTACACAGAAACCTCTTTGTAACACTATTAACCCTTTTTGTACCAAATGGAATCTTCCTCCTTATATATAGCAATAGTCAATTTCAAAATTTAGGGGTTTACTTCAAAATGTATTTGGAAAATGACTTTTAGCAAACAGTGTATATAGGGCCTGATCAGATGCCACGTTCTGCGGCGTCTGATCTGGGCCTGGGCTGTTTGCCACGGTACCCGTTTAGGAGTTTCCAGTCTGAAATGGGTTAATGGGGTCCAAACCAGAAACTGTGTAAGTCAGACAAATGTATTACATCCAAACCATATAGAAAAATAGCCATCGGAAGAGATGGCAAATCCCCCGACCAAAAGCCAATATGGCCTTCAGAAGATTGTTCACCAATAGAAAGTGCACCAGAATTACACCAGCAATATATCACAAAAGTATTGCAATTATGACCATTACAAGATTATACTGTCAGGGGAGATAACTAAAAAACCAGGGCACTCGGAAATGTGGTTCTTGTGCATGACATGCCTGCTTAAGCTCATGTATTTCTGTACAAAGTACCATCAATATGTCTCAAAAGGTATTGGAGATATGGTGATCAGGAGCTGGTCATACTGTTATATTGGAAGGGTAGATAACTCAAATACCACAGTACCAACAGTTGTGGTTCTTGCACATGACATCCCTTCTGTACCCTGTATAAAATTGTGCCAAGTTCCTTCAATATATCTCAAAGTGTGTTGGAGTTATGGCCATCACAAGGTTATATTGCCAAGGGAGATAACTAAAAACCAGAGCATGACACACCTGCTTAACCTCATGTACATCTGCATCAAGTACTACCAATACGTCTCAAAGGGTATTGGAGGTACGATGATCACAAGGTTGTCATACTGTTATATTGGAAGGGGAGATAACTCAAATATCATAGCACCCAGAGTTGTGGTTCTTAGGCATGAAGCGCCGTCTCAACGTTGTATACAACTGTGCCAAGTACCATCAATATATCTCAAAGGGTATTGGAGTTATGGCCATCACAAAGTTATATTGTCAGGGAAGATAATTAAAAAACCAGGGCACCCAGAGTTGTGGTTCTTGCACATGACACACCTGCTTAACCCAATGTAAAACTGTACCAAGTACCATCAATATACTCAAAGAGTGTTGGAGATGTGGCCATCACAAGGTAGTGATTCTATATTATTGGAAGGGGAGATAACTAAAAAACCATGGTACCCAGAGTTGTGGTTCTAGTGCATGACACACGGTCTCGGCCTTGCGAACAACTGTGCCAGGTATCATCAATAAATCTTAAAGGGTATTGGAATTATGGCCATCACAATGTTGTCACTCTATTTTATTGGAAGGGCAGATAACTCCAAAATCATGGCAACCAGAGTTGTGGTTCTTGTGCATGACATGCCGTCTCAGCCTTGTGAACAACTGTGCCAGGTATCATCAATATATCTCAAAGGGTATAGGAGTTATGGCCATCACAAAGTAGTCATTCTATTTTATTAAAAGGGGAGATAACTAAAAACCATGGCAACCAGAGTTGTGGTTCTTGTGCATGACATGCTGCCTCAGCCTTGTGAACAACTGTGCCAGGTACCATCAATATATCTCAAAGGGTATTGGAGTTATGGCCATCACAAAGTAGTCCTTCTATTTTATTAAAAGGGGAGATAACTAACAAGAGGCCCATGGGCCACTATGCTCACCAGAGCTCAGGTGGGCACTGCCCATCCTGCCCAATGGCAGCCATGTATTTTAACACGATATCATTTTAATCCACCAAATGAACCCCCATGTCCAAATGAGCACCCATGTGGGCTCAGCATCTGAAAAGTTAGGCATTTTATAAAGTAGAGGGGGTGGGGCATGGACCCAATGGAGCCCTGGTTGGTATCACTAAATGCGTCTTATCATAAGAAACAAAAATATATATGGTTTAGCAGTGGGGATCTGTAAGGCCTCTTTAACAGTTGAGGGGTTGGGGCATGCCCTGTTGATCCCAGGAAAGCCCAAACTGTTGTCCCTAAAGCCTAGGTCACATAGCCCGACCGATGTCAGGCATCGGTGGAGCTCGGTAGATTTTTGGGGTGTCGCCGAGTTCCCCTCATCGGAGGCATAGGTCGGTGACGTGAACGGGCTCCGTCCGGAAATCTACAGGCGACCGACCAAACACCGGTCGATGACCGTACGGAGTCTGTTTTAACGGTGGAGATTTTTTCGGCCTATGTGGTAGCAACTACCGGCCGGTGGTCGATCGGACATCGGGGGTATACGGCCGGTACCCGAGCAGGTTACAGGACACCATGCGATCACCGGACGGGTTGTCAACAGTCTTTGAACACTGTCCGGCCGATGTTCGGCCGTTGTAACTCGGACTTGGCGCGATGGTCAGCTACTACATCACTGTATATATGTCCAACCTGACTGACATGGTCAGTTCATCACTATGGCTGCACCGAGAAGACTTCGATTGGCGTTGTTAGAACACGAGCTAGGTCAGGCGAAGTTCCAGTACAACTTGGTCCTGGCGGCAATACTCGAAGAAGCCGAGAGGGAGCGACGGAGGACCGGCAGAAGAGAAAGACGTTGGTGGGTGCGAGAGTGGATCCTACGCACACCCCTTTTCGGCCAATATGAGACACTCATGAGGGAACTCGAGGCCGAGCACGCTGCCGACTTCAAGGCCTACCTCCGCATGGAGCCACAGATGTCCCAAGAGTTACTCCACCGAGTTGGCCCCCGCACTGCCAAGACCACAAGGTAACTTTACACTTTGTGAACTTAGTGTGAAATTGTACTGAATGTACTAAATTTCATTTCTTATTTTGCAAACACATGCCTTTCAAACATATTTATTATTGCTTGATTTTAATCATATTTCACCCTCTTCTGTTGCAGGCATCGAACCCTCTTGGACCCTGGGCTGAAGCTGGCGATCACCTTGAGGTTCTTGGCGTCCGGAAGCAGCTACCGAGATCTGGCGTTCGCGTTTCGTGTCCCACACAACACAATCTCTCTGTTCGTCTCCTAGGTGTGTCAGGCCATCTACGACGAATACGAGGACGAGATGTTGGCCACTCCCCATACAGAAGATGAGTGGCGCCTGGTGGCTGAGGGATTCGGAGACAGATGGAACTTTCCCCACTGTTGTGGCGCGATCGATGTCCGGCCGAGCTTCGGCCACTGTCCCTTACATCGGTCACCCACCGGTACTATATTTTCCAAGGCTCGGTCCCACATTGGTGGGACCTCGGCCGCAACTCGGTCGGTGTCCGTTCACAAAAGCTTGTCCTCTGGTGGCTTCAGATGCACGGGACACCGGCCGATACTCAGCCGTACACCGGCCGATGCGTATTCCGATGTGGTAAGGATGGGGCTGCGATGAGGGAGCTCGGTGAGAGCCCGTCGAATTTTAACTCCGAAGTTAAATTTCGCCGAGCTGCCCACCGATGCGGTTTTAAGCCCCAAACGCCGGCCGGTGACCACGGGATTCCGGCCGGTGTTTGGCGAAAGTCGCCTCGCTCGCTCATCGAAACCTCATCGGCCGGGCTATGTGACCTAGGCATAAATGTGTCTTATCATAAGGACCAAGTATATATATGGTTCAGTGCTGGGAATCTGACCGGTTTCAGAGATTTGAGGCCCTTTTATGAAATAGGAATGGCCCCTGCGGACCCCGCTACAGTAGGTGTGCTAATAATAAGGAACAAGAACATATATGATTATGGGGTGGGGATTTGAATGGTTTCTGAAATATAAAGCCTTTTATGAAACGGAAGGGCGGGGCACATTGCCTCAGCACAAAGAGACCTCCAGGTTGGTGTGATTGAACGAGTCTTATCATAAGGAACAAGTATATGGTTTAGGGGTGGGGATCTGAACTATTTCTGATATATATGGCTTTTAATGAAGTAAAGCGGTGTGGCATGGCCTCGGCGTGCCCCGGGGACTCCCAAGCTGGTGTCACTGAATGCGTCTTATCATAAGAAAGATGAATATATATGGTTTAGGGTGGGGCTAAGAACATTCTCTGAGATATAAGGCCTTATGTGAAGTGGAGGGGTGGGGCAAGGCCCAGGGAGACTCCCAGGTTGGTGTCAATGAATGTGTCTTATCATAAGGAACAGGACTATATATGGTTAAGGGGTGGCCATCTGTAGGGTTTCCGAGATATTGTGATATTATGAAATGGAGGGGGTGGGGCATGGCCCCAGCATATCCCTGGGAACCCCCAGGTTGGTGTTACTGAATGCGTCTTATCATAATGAACAAGAATATATATGGTTTAGGGGTGGGGATCTGAACAGTTTCTGAAATATATGGCCTTTTTTGAAGTGGAGGGGTGGGGCAAGGCCCCAGCGCGTCTCTGAGGACCCCCAGGTTGGTGTCAATGAATGTGTCTTATCATAAGAAGCAAGCATATATATGGTTTATGGGCGGGGATCTGTAAGGTTTCCGAGATATTGGGCCTTTTATCAAATGGAGGGGGTGGGGCATGGCCCCGGTGCATCCAGGGGACTCCCAGGTTGATGTCACTGAATGGGTCTTATCAAAAGGAACAAGAATATATATGGTTTAGGGGTGGGAATCTGAATGGTTTCCGAGATATTGGGCCTTTTATAAAGTTGAGGGGGTGGGGCCTGACCTGTGCGCATCCCTGACGACCCCCAGGTTGGTGTTACTGAATGCGTCTTATCAATAGGAACAAGAATATATATGGTTTAGGGGTGGGGATCTGAACAGTTTCTGAGATATATGGCCTTTTGTGAAGTGGAGGGGTGGGGCAAGGCCCCAGCACATCTCTGAGGACCCCCAGGTTGGTGTCAATGAATGTGTCTTATCATAAGAAGCACGCATATATATGGTTTAGGGGCGGGGATCTGTAAGGTTTACGAGATATTGGGCCTTTTATGAAATGGAGGGGGTGGGGCATGGCCCCGGCGCATCCAGGGGACTGTTACATGTGGGTTTACGGCGTCCCGCAAACCCCCATGCTGACAAGACAACCGAGCGTGATCTCTGACAGGTGTACGGGCAGCTGTGGGGTAAGGCACAAGAAAGATGTTAAATGATTGACATGAATTATTTACAGTATCTACATACAACACTTACTAACACAAAACATCACAAATTGTTGCTTCTGTAGCCAACTCACGACGTCCGCTCCGAAGGCAAAACACTGTTCTGTGCTCGGAACGGGTGACGTGAATACCTACAGAAGCAAACAACAAAAACAACAAGAAAAACAAAAAAAGAAACAACACAAAACGCGACTGGCCAGTTTATAACTTTGGGTGAATCCCCCACTCGCGTGACATTTCTTCTCGCGAACTAGTAAAACTAGTCTATCAACATAATTGATTATCCTAGGATTAGCGATCACGTTTGCTGATCAGCCGTTTAGTGATCGTCCAAATAAGGTAAGTTGACCTCTTCCATGATCACATTTGTTTACAACGAACAATGATTTAGAAGAATCTGCTTCTATCCTGGTAGGCGCTGATTACGGCGGTCTGTCCGCCCTTGCTGGACCCTAACGCCTAGCGTCGTACCAGTACCTGCTGCTATGAAGCAGGGAGCAGCAGGTCACACATTGTTATGCCTTTCAATATACTTTCTATTTCCCCGTCACAATGTTGTGTTTACTCTTTACAACTTGACCTGCTGCTAAAGTGTCCGCTTTTTTTCAGGGTTTATATATCTATGAATACTACCGGAAAATCATGCCTACTCGTATTACCTTGCTTTGTTCGTGGGGAAGTGGAGATACCGGCCACAAACAAAGCTAGATAGCAAAAATCGAGTAGATAATGGATTTGCGTTCAAATAGTATATTTCCCATAGGAAATATTGATGAAACGACCCTATAATCAATGACATGACTCCTGTCAAAACGAACACCCACACAACACGTGACGGGAATAAAAATCATATATGGCACAATTTGGCGGTTGGCGATTTTTAGGCAAATTCTATAGGACTCAGCCTTTTAGCGGCCCCCTGTATTGTAAAAACAGCTCTCTATAAACCACTCATGCATACATCGTATGATATGTGCATGACTTGTTCATGGAGCCGCATAGTTTGCGTACCATATTTCACCCAAAATATTTCACTCACACCGCCCTACCATATATCTACTAAAATAATTTAGATGTGCATAAGCACCAGAGAGGTTTCCTATTCCATCTCGTAACAAAGGTTTCCCCTTTTGGAGAAAAAACAATCAGAAATGTTTTTTCTTTGTGTACAGAGATGGGATAGGATGAACCTATCTAAACAAGACAGCTATTTACACAACAACCGTGCGAAGAATTACCTACTAAGGTAGTCTGCCCCAAATTTTCTTAAGTAAAATTAGCTAATAAGCTATGGTGGTTTGCCCCAGAATTTTCCTGTTCCCCTGACATTCTGTTTGTTAGCAAACGGATATCGTTTTAGTCTTACTGGTGGTGGCCTTTCTGGCTTAACAGATTTGATTGATTTCACAGGTTCTGACATAAATGTGGTACATATAATTTGGTCTGTCTGACATGTCAGTCCTGCAAGGCGCTGTTCTCTCAGCCCTTCTGTCTCCTCACTCTCCTCTGTTTCCTCACTCTCTACTGACGTTAGTGTATGTGGGACGCTAACGTCACCGTCACTTTCCGGTTGCTCTGCAGTTCGAAAACTGCTGTCTTCAAATGAAGACTCGTCGACGTCATCTCCGTCATGACTGTCTGTCGACATAATTGGTTTAGAGATCAGACAATGAGACGTCACAGTCTGACGCTCAACATATTGCTTCAGTATATTAGCGTGATATGTGTTAACATTTCCATTGACGTCAATCTTATAATCCATTCTGTTCACTACCTCAACCACTTCATAAGGACCTTTCCATTGAAGCAATAATTTATTACTGTCTGTCGGTAGTAACAACAGTACTTTGTCGCCGACGTCAAATTTACGCGACCTCGCGCCTTTATCATAATAAGCTTTCTGCTTAATCTGAACCTTCTTTAAATTATCACGCGCTAATTTGCATGTCTGCTCTAAGCGTTCCCTAAGCTCAATAACGTATTGATACGTCGAAAGAACTTGCTCATCGCGTACCTCTTCAGCCCATAATTCTCTTAATATTGCCATTGGACCTCTGACGTTACGTCCATATAACAACTCAAAAGGGGAGTATCCTAAAGACTCTTGTGGGACTTCCCTTACCGCAAATAATAAGGCTGGAAGATATTTATCCCAATCTTTTGGACGTTCAGCACACATGCGACGTAACATCTGCTTTAACGTAGCGTGGAAACGCTCTATCAGTCCGTTGCAAATTGGGTGTCTCGGACTACACGTTAACTGTTGAAGAGAAAGAAGTCTGCTGACTTCCTTCATTACCTCAGCAGTAAACTGTGATCCACAATCAGTCAACATTTCATCAGGAATGCCAACCCTACTAAACATTTCAATAAGCGCTTCCGCGACACGTTCCGTCTCAATACTCGGTAAAGCTATCGCCTCTGGATACCTTGTCGCATAATCTATCATGGTTAAAATATACCGAGATTTCCTATCAGATCGAGGCTCAATTGGACCAACTATGTCCACTGCCACCCTCTTAAATGGCGTATCAATCAATGGCATTTTTCCTAGAGGTACTTTAGTGACCCGACCTTTCTGAATAGTTCTCTGACAAATATCACAAGATTTACAAAATCTAGCGACATCACCGCAAATACCGGGCCAGTAAAACTCAGTTACAACTCTATCCAATGTCTTCCTAATACCCATATGTCCAGACATAAGCGTTTCATGAGCCAGTTTCAACACCTTTCCTCGGAAACTTTGAGGGACCACAAGTTGGAAAGAGACTTTGTTACCCTTGGTGAACTCCCTATATGCCAACCCTTTTTTCTCAATAAACCTAGTTTCACCTCGGTTTAAACCACGACTCACAGTCTTGTTCCCAGATACAACCCTTTTCCTGATGTTTTCCAAAGTTGGATCATCAACCTGAGCTTGCTTGAAAGCCTCCTTGTCATCGTTAATGATCTGATCGGGAACCTTAAGTTTTCTGTAAGGCTTCTCATCCTGCCTAGTTTGAGACCTAGTTACAGCCGCAGCTGAGAAATGAGACATATCAGGAAGTTTTGATCCATCAATGTTACCGATAACCAAATCGTACAACGTATCATCCATACACAAAGCTTCAGTTTTCCCAGTGAAAAAAGGACAATCAATGTCAATCATTGCCAAAGGATACCTTTGTGTGGATTCATCAATCAACGTAACATTTGATTCCTTCCCTATTAACTGACTATCCGAAACCAAACTTCTCCGAACGACACAGCCTGTACACCCAGTATCTCTTAATACAACCACCTTTTTATTATTAACCAATCCTTGTGCCGTCGGTAACCTTGCCTTTAAGAAGTAACAGACACCTTCCCTAGTTTCCTTACTACACTCCTCCCTATCCGAAATCAAAGGATCACCAACCTTATTTTCAAAAATACTTCCAATCTCATCACCTTTCCTAGTTACTTCCGTTTGACAAAAACTAACTTGGTGTGCTGCGCCACGTGGTGTGCTATTATTTTTACCGCGTCCGCGAAAAGACCCTCTAAAATTACCACGACCACGTGTATAACCACGACCTACATTCTGCGTATTCTCATTCTTAACCTGAGAACCTTGAGTCTCTACGCGCGTGTTAAAATTTTCTTTCACACCGCTATCCCCAACTCCAGTTGCTCCTACCTCTGCGCTATACAATTGTTTCCTGTCGGGGTTCTTAAAACATTTAATTGTTAAATGCCCCTTACCACATATGCTACACTTGATATCCGGTCTACCACTCGGTTTGTTCGAGTCAACTTTGTCCTGTTTACCCTGCGCTGCGCCTCTATTATCGCGTTGCCCCTTATTAATGCAACTATATACGCCCCCGCGCGCTTCTGCAAACAAATCTGCCTCCCTAGCCATTTCATCTAAATTACCACACTGTTTTGGCTTCAGATGTACATACAGTTCTCTATTACATGACTCCAGGAACTGATCCCTTGCCATGAAATCACAGACAGCCGGAAAAGATTTTTCTATCTTTGCCATATTAAGCCATTTTTCTAAATAACTTCTCAGTCTACTACTGAACTGTATGAACGTTTCTGATTTCTCGGGCCTACTATAACGAAACTGTTTCCTAAATCCGCGCTCTGTCATGTCAAAATTCTTTAATAAAGCGTCCTTTAACTTTTCATAATCCGCCGCATCCTCATTTGACAACCGGTCATATACATCAAGTGCGCGCCCTTTGAGCAATGCACTTAAATACGCGGCCCAAACACTCTTATCCCATTTATTAGCCGTAGCATATTTCTCAAACCTAGATAAATAACTATCCATTTTATCTTTACCCTCTTCAAAATAAGGTAACTTAGGATCCCGGGCATGCGCCACCTTCTCAGCTTTTTGCTTTTCAAATTCTAGCTCGAGCTTCGCTCTCTGCATTTCTAACTGATTCCTTAATTCTTGGTGCTGTAGCTCAAACCCATGTTTTATTTTTTCTAAATGGGCCTCACTAATCTCTTTCGCCTCCCTTTCAGTCTTAATGCGTGCCATTTCAAGTTCCTTATTAACATTCAACATAGCTAGTTCATGTGCCCTTTCCTTTTCTTTTTCAGCCCTTTCCTTTTCCTTTTCCTCAGACCTTAACCTTTCTAAATCCCTTTGCTCTTGCCTTTCTGCCCGCTCAATATCTTGCTGCTCTTTAACAAAACCTTGTAACTCCTTCCCCTCATAACCTAAGTCCTTTCCCATTTGCATTAAACGCTCCATTATTGATAACGTAAATCTCACGTTACTATCAAAACCACTATAAACTGATCAGTTATGATCAGTGATGATTGAATGGGCTTAACTAAAACGTTAAGATATGTGTTATACGCGTTAATCTAACTAAAACGTTAGTTATTAAAGCACACGCGATTTGAAATGTCAAATGCTTTCAGCACAGTATGACGTTGCGTACTGGTAGTCTAATATGACGTCATAAACTGACGACGTTTACAGTAAAATGCTACAATCCGAAGTTTTATCACATTACAAAACTCCGATCATAACAAGTCACCATTAATGTTTCTATTACGTCATACCTAACCTCAAGCCACTGCGTAAATATTAACGCTAACGTTATGTCAACGTCAGTAAATTGTTAACGTCACTACGTCAGAACCATGTGTGGGTAAGATCAATTAGTAGCTCCAATTTAACTTAGTAGAATGTCAGGTAACACAATTAAGTGGGGTCTACTTAAATTTTTCGTTACCAAGAAAAAGTGGGGTTTGCCTTGCCTTCCTGCTCAGAAATTATCGACTTGTCAGTATCCATTCAGTTGAATACATGGGTTTCGCACTTCATCAACGCAGGAAGGAAGATTCAAGTTAATTTCTAAATGTGGCTGTCAATACATTTTTTTTTTTTTTAAATTGATGATTCAGAGTATCAATGTGCTGTTCCACAGCCGGGAACACCAGCCAGAGATCAAAATCCCACTTCTGACACCAAATGTTACATGTGGGTTTACGGCGTCCCGCAAACCCCCATGCTGACAAGACAACCGAGCGTGATCTCTGACAGGTGTACGGGCAGCTGTGGGGTAAGGCACAAGAAAGATGTTAAATGATTGACATGAATTATTTACAGTATCTACATACAACACTTACTAACACAAAACATCACAAATTGTTGCTTCTGTAGCCAACTCACGACGTCCGCTCCGAAGGCAAAACACTGTTCTGTGCTCGGAACGGGTGACGTGAATACCTACAGAAGCAAACAACAAAAACAACAAGAAAAACAAAAAAAGAAACAACACAAAACGCGACTGGCCAGTTTATAACTTTGGGTGAATCCCCCACTCGCGTGACACTTCTTCTCGCGAACTAGTAAAACTAGTCTATCAACATAATTGATTATCCTAGGATTAGCGATCACGTTTGCTGATCAGCCGTTTAGTGATCGTCCAAATAAGGTAAGTTGACCTCTTCCATGATCACATTTGTTTACAACGAACAATGATTTAGAAGAATCTGCTTCTATCCTGGTAGGCGCTGATTACGGCGGTCTGTCCGCCCTTGCTGGACCCTAACGCCTAGCGTCGTACCAGTACCTGCTGCTATGAAGCAGGGAGCAGCAGGTCACACATTGTTATGCCTTTCAATATACTTTCTATTTCCCCGTCACAATGTTGTGTTTACTCTTTACAACTTGACCTGCTGCTAAAGTGTCCGCTTTTTTTTCAGGGTTTATATATCTATGAATACTACCGGAAAATCATGCCTACTCGTATTACCTTGCTTTGTTCGTGGGGAAGTGGAGATACCGGCCACAAACAAAGCTAGATAGCAAAAATCGAGTAGATAATGGATTTGCGTTCAAATAGTATATTTCCCATAGGAAATATTGATGAAACGACCCTATAATCAATGACATGACTCCTGTCAAAACGAACACCCACACAACACGTGACGGGAATAAAAATCATATATGGCACAATTTGGCGGTTGGCGATTTTTAGGCAAATTCTATAGGACTCAGCCTTTTAGCGGCCCCCTGTATTGTAAAAACAGCTCTCTATAAACCACTCATGCATACATCGTATGATATGTGCATGACTTGTTCATGGAGCCGCATAGTTTGCGTACCATATTTCACCCAAAATATTTCACTCACACCGCCCTACCATATATCTACTAAAATAATTTAGATGTGCATAAGCACCAGAGAGGTTTCCTATTCCATCTCGTAACAGGGACTCCCAGGTTGATGTCACTGAATGGGTCTTATCATAAGGAACAAGAATATATATGGTTTAGGGGTGGGGATCTGAATGGTTTCCGAGATATTGGGCCTTTTATTAAGTGGAGGGGGTGGGGCATGACCTCGGCGCATCCCTGAGGACCCCAAGGTTGGTGTTACTAAATGCGTCTTATCAATAGGAACAAGAATATATATGGTTTATGGGGTCGGGATCTGAATGGTTTCTGAGATATATGGCCTTTTATGAAGTGGAGGGGGTGGGGCATGGCCCCGGCACAACCTGGGGGACCCTCAGGTTGGCATAAAAGCATATGGCTGAAAGAATTTTACTCAAGAAACATTTCTATAAAAGTTTTGTCCAAATATCTGCAATGACTTGGCAGTAAATGCCATTTTTCAATTTTCCCCATTATAAGTCTATGGAAACTCTAAGTTGCCATAGCAACCAAACTAATGGGCCGATTTTCATAAAAAACACAAACTTTCAATCCCCCAGCCCAAGGATGCTACAGATAAAATTTGGGCTGAATCGGTCCAGTGGCTTCAGAGAAGAAGATGTTTGAAAGTGTTGACGTCAGACGACGACGACAACGACGACGACGACGCCGGACAACTGCCTATCCTATAAGCTCCCCCGGAGCCTTCGGCTCTGGTAAGCTAAAAAAGTATGGCATCTAGAGTTCTGGTTCTTGCGCATGACACGCCGTCTCGACCTTGTGAACAATTGTGCCAAGAACCATCAATGGATCTCAAAGGGTATAGGAGCTATGGCCATCACAAGGTTGCGTCTACGGCCGGACGGCCGGACAGACGGACGGACGGACGCCAGGCTGATCGCTACATCCCCCGAACCTATTCGGGGGATAAAAATGACACATTTTTGGGCTCCATCTTGAAACCATGTTATAATGAACTGTGTTATAATGAACTGTGTTATAATGAACTGTGTTATAATGAAGTTGTGGTGTATAAGTTTTGGTCACATTTGGCCATTAATTTAGCTCCGTTAGGTGGGTGGCTAAATTTAGAATACATCTAAACTGGGGTAATGGCCAAATGTGACTGACACCGGCCTCGGTATCTCAGTCGGTTGCGCGTCTGACTGGTGATCAGGAGGCTGCGGGTTCGATACCTGCCAGTATCGGCAACATTCTTTCGTTGAAGCTCTCTGCTATCGATCCTCACAATAGACAGGCCTGGAGATCTGGTGTAAGATCTGCCATGCGTGCAGCAAGCCAGCTACCTGGAAGGGGGCCCACTTATGTGGACGTTGCCCCTGTACCTGCACGTTAATAAAAAGTCCTTTGATGATGATGATTTTCGTTTTCTATTTTTTAGCTCCGATGGCCATTTTGTTCATAGGAGCGGGATCGTTTTAGCTATTTTGGTAGAGTGTGTGTGTGTGATTTGAAGTTTAACATCCCTGTCCACACTGTAAAGGTCATTTTGGAGACGTTGCTTCCAATTTTGTGGGACTTTTACCCGACATTGCGACGAAATGACTTCTCAAGCCCTACCGCCCAATGAAACCAGTAGGGTTTATAAGCATGCATGGACGGGCCCGACTCGCACCGCTTTGCCTGGGCAGGCGCTTAGATCCTCTAAGCGGTTTACCAGTACTCATATGCGGGCCGGTTTCAGCTCTGCGTGGAAGCATCATGCAGCCCATCTATTTCTTAAAGCCTCAATGGGCGGGGCGGTTATTTTGGTAGAGGGTCATCTAAGCAACATGCCCATTAAGTTTGAATGAAATTGGCCAAAGGGTACAGGAGGAGTTGTCGTTTGAAGATCTTTTTCTATTTTTAGCTCTGGCGGCCATTTTGTTTGTCAGAGCAGAATGATTTTAGCTATATTGGTAGTTAGTCACCTACACAACATTCCTGTGAAGTTTGAACCAAATTGGCCTAATGGTTTAGGAGAAGTTCGCATTTGAAGCAAATTTACGATGTTTTTCTCCTTTCAGCTATGGCGGCCATTTTGCTCATCAGAGGGAGATCGTTTCAGATATTTCGGTAAAGGGTCATCTAAGCAACATTCTTATGAAGTTTGAATGGTATTGGCCCAAGGGTACAGGAAAAGTTGAAGTTTAAAGATTTTTCTATCTTTAACTCTGGTGGCCATCTTGTTCGTCAGAACGGAATGATTTTAGCTCTTTTGGTAGGGAGTCACCTATGTAACAAACCTGTGAATTTTGAATCAAATTGGCCCAAGGGTTAAGATGGAGTCAGCGTTTGAAGCAAATTTACAATGTTAAAAAATCCCGCAGGGCTCTGTTCTTGGACCCATACTTTTCCTTGCTTACATTAACATCCTCACAGAGCAGGTTAGGTCAAAAGTCAGATTCTTTGCTGATGACACAGCAATGTACCTATGCATTAGGTCCTTGTCTGAAGCAAACCTTCTTCAAGAAGATCTCTGCAAATTGGAGCTATGGGAAAAGGCCTGGGACATGTCACCAGACTGAAAACACTGATTCTCTCCAAATACTTTTTACACAACACAAAACTTGAAAGTGTGTCTGCTGCAAAGTACCTTGGGGTCACCATATCTGACGATCTCAGCTAGCGACCATATCACAGACAAGAGGGCCCACAGGGCCCTGAATTGCTCACCTGAGAATTAGTGTCTATAGTACATTCTAGGCCAAAGGGCTATAATTTGAACAAACTTGGAAATGATCCACTAGATGAAGCTTCATACCAAATATCAAAGACCTGGGCCTTCTGGTTTCAGACTAGAAGATTTTTAAAGGTTTTCCCTATAAAAGCCTATGTAAAACCAAAGGCCCCTGTGGCGGGGGCATTTTGGCCCCCAGGGCTTTAATTTGAACAATCTTGGTAGAGGTCCACTAGATGAAGCTTCACACCAAATATCAAAAATCTGGGCCTTGCGGTTTCAGAGAAGAAGATTTTTAAAGTTTTCCCTCTATAAGCCTATGTAAAACCAAAGGGTCCCAGGGTGGGGGCATTTTCGGCCCAAAGGCTATAATTTGTACAATCTTGAAAGAGGTCCACTAGATGAAGCTTCACACCAAATATCAAAGATCTGGGCCTTGTGGTTTCAGAGAAGAAGATGTTTTAATGATTTTCCCCATATAAGCCTATGTAAAACCAAAAGCCCCCGGGGTGGGGGCATTTTGGCCTCCAGGGCTTTAATTTGAACAATCTTGGTATAGGTCCACTAGATGAAGCTTCACACCAAATATCAAAGATCTGGGCCTTGCGGTTTCAGAGAAGAAGATTTTTAAAGATTTTCCCTGTATAAGCCTATGTGAAAACAAAGCCCCCCCGGGGCAGGGGCATTTTGGACCCCAAGGCTATAATTTGAACAAACTTAGTAGAGGTCCACCAGGTAAAGCTTAATATTAAAATATTAAAGACCTGGGCCTTGTGGTTTCAGAGAAGAAGATTTTTTTAATGTTTTTCCCTATATAAGCATGTAAAACCAAAGGCCCCCGGGGCGGGGGCATTTTTGCCCCCAGGGCTATAATTTGAACAATCTTGGTAGAGGTCCACTAGATAAAGCTTCATATCAAATATCGAAGAACTGGGCCTTGCGGTTTCAGAGAAGAAGTCGGTGAAACGAAGACCCCCTAAACCCCACTTTATATAGAGAAAAGTGAGGTTTACGGGGGTATACATTATCTGCCTTATTTTTACTCAAAAACATAGATTGTGGGTACTCGATGGAACCGCCTCATCGAGGCAGTTCTAAAGAGCACCCACAATCTATGCTGAAAGCAGATGTAATAGAGATGTTATCATTTTTACCTAATATTTATCATTTTCTGACACCATGTTGGACGCCATTTCCTACGGACATGTTTTCCTATGGTGTAGACTGAAACAACTGGAACATAAAACTTCGTTTTCTTCTATCATTTTCAGATGAAAAAAAGTTATAGTTTACTCAGTTTTCATCGTCGTTATGCATCACCACTGCAGTAGGCAGTTAGATGTGGGCTCAGGATTCAATTTGAGGCGCACTTTCCGTGGCATCTGACGGGCAGCTTATGGCCTATATAAAAAGGAACAAGCACTTGTTTTATCAGAATTTTTTTAAAAAGAACCTAAATAAATCAAGTATGTATTTGAAGCCTAAGTTTGACGCTGTTGTACGGAATCGACGAAATGGTCCTGAACAGAGATGCAATATAGGGTTCAGATGCTTAGACGATGATGTTGAGATCAGAAAATAAGAACTTTGTTGTAAGGTGATTTTCAAATCAACATTTTATGAGAACTTCAGTAGTTTTGCAAACCTGTAACATTACATAATTCGTTAGTGACCTAGATATTTACGACGCAAACAATTTTTATTAACTAGCAGTGGATATACCCCAAATTTTGTTCTAGTCAATGTGTCAATCCACTGAAGACTGGCGTATCCAACCCCCTGTCATTTATCCCTGTAAAATAGTTGTATATCAGTCTATTTTCTCTTGATTCGTGCCATAATCACCCTTTACGGGCACTTTCTTTTGGTTTTAACTAGCATCCACAATCTATCTTTGAATCATGTATATGAAAAATAGCAGAACAACGCAACATCTTTTATGACATAGATCGTGTGTACTTGTCAGAACCGCATCATTTAGACAGTTGTCCACACTAGTCATGTTTTGAAGAAAAAAAAATATATATTTAGGAAAGCTTCTCTCTCTCTCTTCTGGTGCTCATGAACTCAGAAAAGAATGACATTGTTTCTGTCTCATACGCACACACGCAAGCAGACACATGAAAATTATTATATGTATTTTTTCAGACATACGTCATGGCTACAGTACGCCTGCCAAAGATGCTAATTTGTTGCCCCCGCCCATCAGCGCTTGTAGAAATAGATAGTGCTGCATGATTCTTTCATGCAGAGATTGACATTTTAGTGTGAACGTGTAATGACATATTGTTGAGCTATATAGGATTATTTCATTTATTCCATTTTAGCCCGTCCTTTCTGGCCCCCGCCCATAGGGGCTTGAAGAAATATATGGGCTGCACAATGCTTCCACGCAGAGCTGACTCCGGCCCGCACACTAGTACTGGTAAACCGCTTAAAGGATCTAAGCCTGTCCAGGAACCGCGGTGCGAGGCGGACCGTCCATGCTAATAAACCCTATTGGTTTCATTGGGCGACAGGGCTTGAGATGTTATTTCATCTCAATGTTGGGTAAAAGTCCCACAAAATTGGAAGCAACGCCTACCAGAAGAAGTTAAAAAAGCCCAGAGTCTAGACACCTTCCATAACATATGTTTAAGATGGTTAGTGAATTAAGACTAATGGAGTATTCAGAATTAATTCCCAATATATTTAATGTAAAAGAATGGTGTTAATTGCCTATTTGCTTCTTTTTAAATTATTTTTTTATTTTTTATTCTTTTTGTTTCTGTTAATATTATATATATGTATGTATTATATGTAATTACAATTATTTTTTTTACTTTGTATGTGAGTTTGTGTATAATATGTAAATAATGAGGGCCTCATGGAAGATTAACTATTGCATGTTTTAATATATATATGTGTTAAATGTTGTAACCCGCTTTAAACAAAGTCTTTACTTACTTACTTACGTCTCCAAAATTACCTTTACAGTGTTGACGGGGACGTTAAACCTCAAATCAAACAAAAATCTTTTGTTCCGCCTACACATGTCTTCTGATTTTAATTTTGTCCATGTCCGAATGCAAGCATTACAAAAAGACGCCTATACAAATACATTTCCACCTTTATAGCCGAAAAAAATGAAGATTTTAAGATGAAAAATTACGATATTTTTCTTATTTCTGCTCAAAATATAGACTGTGGGTACTTGTTAGAACCGCCTCATCGAGGCGGTTCTAACGAGTACCCACAATCTATATTTTAGAGCAGAAATAAGAAAAATAAGTTTTACCCTTGCAAACCCCAGTTTTACTATATAAAAGTGGGGTTCGAGGGGGTCAAAATTATATAGGGGTGTTTTCGTGATGTTGGAGGATGCTGTAAATCGTCCATGTCCGTACTAATGTCAGCAAGTACTCCTGTCAGCACTTATTACGAAAACACGCCTATACAAATACATTGGAAACTTTATTGCAGGAAAATGTAAATTTTAGGATGAACAAGATGTGTTTGTGAAACACGAACATGTCCCCGGGCATGGTCATTTTTTTCAAAGTTGGTCCCAGTTCAAAGTCAAGGTCATAGGTCAAGATTTTTGGTTTGAGTGGGAAGCCCTTGGCACATGGAACTATCAAGCCAAATACGAAGGCTCTATCTTAAACGGTTTGAAAAATATGAACAGTAATATTTTTTTCTTTAAAGTAGGTCAAGGTCACATTGCATCAATGTAAAGCTCTTGTCACAAGGAACCTACATGCCAAATACGAAGGCTCTATCTTAAATGATTCAAAAGCTATGAACAATTTTATTTGTTCTTTTAAGTAGGTCAAAGGTCAAGGTCATGGTCAAAATATTTTGCATGAATGTAAAGCTCTTATCACAAGGAACCTACATGCCAAATATGAAGGACCTATCCCAAACGGTTCTAAAGTTGTAACCAAAATGTTAATGTTTTCTTTTAAGAAGGTCAAAGGTCAAGGTCACAGGTCAAAAACTTTTGCATGAATGTAAAGCTCTTGTTACAAGGAACCTACATGCCAAATATGAAAACTGTATCTCAAATGGTTCAAAAGTTATGGCCAATGTTAACTTTTTCTTTTATGCAGGTCAAAGGTCAAGGTCACAGGTCAAAATCTTTTGTGTGAATGTATTATATTACAGACCTGGGGTCAAATACTTTCAAAAGTATTTGAATACAAATACAAATACTTTGCATTTCACGAATACAGAATACAAATAAAAATACTTTTTTATGAATGTATTCGAATGAGAATACAATTACTTTGCAAATGTATTCAAATACTTTTAGAATACTTTTGAATAAATTTCCATTAATAAGTAAATAGTAAATGCAAAAGCACCGGGTGACTGTAGTAATGTTTGGGTCATAGACAGATATACGTCTCTTTGTTTTCTTTGGAACAATTTAACCCTTTACCACTCAGGGATTTTGTGAATTTCGCTGATTTTCACAGTGTTGCACCTGACAGCAACTTCATCTAGCCATTGTTTCATAATGGGTGGTCTGTTTTACAACAAACTCGGTATGAATGTTCATTGGGCAGTAGCTTTTCAAATGCAACCTTTCATGACTTGATCATTGTTGTCATGGTTAAGAGGGGGCATCTCAAAGTTGGCAAAAAGTGTGTTTTCACATGAATTTTTGACCACGTTTTAATCTTCACACAGCTGCCAAGGCAACAATTAAGGTGTTTGGCACTGGCCATTTTCACTGTTTGCAGCATGTTTTATCAGCATCAATTTTCAGGCATATTTGACCCCAGACACCCTCAGATATAAGTTTTAGCGGCCGGTTGGGCCATACACCCAAACTTTTTCGGGATGTGAGGGGGGCATTGCCCCCCTTCAATCCCCTCCCAGAATATTTTTAGTGGGGAGGCGCGCAAAAAAGAGGTCACTTTTTTGCCAAACAAATCCTAAAGCAAACACAACTATCCAGGGGTAGAAATGCAGATTTTAGGTGCTTCTGGGGTTTAACATGGAGGGGGGGGGGGGTGCTGACACGTAAAAACACGTATCTGAGTGGTAAAGGGTTAAGATACAATCAATGAAGATGTGCAGGATCTGGTATGAAACAGGTCATTTGTAGTGTCTGGAGCATTTATCAATCAAAAGCTAATGGTTGATGACAGTACATCACAAAAACATCTAATATAATTCTGACCCACTTGGATCCCACTTTGACACAGCAAAACTTGGATTTACTGTAAACCCAGTTTTTCTTACTTCAGCTCAAAAATACAGATTGTAGGTACTTGTTAGAACTGCCTCATTAGGATAATGTATCACTTTTGAAAATTCTGCTTGATTATTGTGATGACTTTTTAACACATTTCTTTGTAAATTTATGATGTAAATTTATTAAAGGTGATGATCATAATTGATTACACATTATTAAGTCAGTTCAATGAATGAAATCTCTTGCTTGTTCTTTATGTATTGTTAGAATTTAGTCATATTGATGATTTTACTGTTCTGTATTTTGTCACGTGTTGTGCTTATTGCAATAATTTCTCCATTGGCACCAATATAGCTATGATACTTCAAATCAGATAAGGAATCTGCAGTTTTTAAAACGATACATGTACATACAAATTGATTTTCAAAAATCAGTAATTGTGCATGTGGAGATGTGGGGTCGGCATTTTGTCGACCTTTATAAACAGCAGCGGGTATTATGTCCAGGGGTGATTTTGTCTGCCTAAACAAATGGTGGGGGAGATTTTGCCTGTGATTTCATTGAGGCTGTTATAACGAGTGGACGCAATGTATATTTTGAACAGAAATAAGAAAAATATCACAACTTTTATCTTAAAATTTGCATTTTTTGGCAATAAAATTTTCAATGTTTTTGTATAGGCATGTTTTCATATTATCATTTCATATACATGTACTTCTGAAACTAAATAAGGGACATCATTGTGTTCTGTTTCTTGTGAGAAACACGTATCAAAGGTGGACAGCACATAATAAAATAATCAGTTTGCGCATTGCCTTCCATTTCTACTTTTGGGATTTCAGTTTTCCTATTGCCTTTACTTTCATTTTGCTACCTAGGCATTTTTTTCCTGGTGTAAGATTTTTAAAATGTTATCAACAGGAAGAATGTTCTTATCAAACAAAGCTCATCAATTTGCCAGTACTGGGTAATTTGTAGGCTTTGCTTTGGCATGGCTCAGTTGTAAAACACTATATCTTGCCCCTATTCTATATCCTGTGGCAATCTATTGGAAGATGACATACAGGTTACTTCACAGTGCCTTCAGTCCCTTAAAAAGGGACCTTGGCAGTGTAGATTAATATCATATGCCACAGAATGTAGCATCTGATCAAAGTGTACAGTACTTTCTAAAGATCATAAAATTTTGCAAAAATAATAAAAGCAAGCAGACACCTTAAAACTAATAATACAAATTGAAGAGTTACTGGACATAAATGGGTAGCAGAAATTATTTCATGCAATTTGCACAAATCAGCCTAAAACATCATATATTGACAAATGGATACATTTGTAAGAACATACTTAAAATAGCCATGTGCCACAGTGGTGGGCCATCATTGTGAGTTATTTGTGATTGAAGTGTCTCTGAACAAAACCTATCTAATAATTGAGAACAGATGTATATTTTCTTCTGTATTTCACACCTCTCAGTCAACAAATCATAATGTCAGTAACTTTAAAATATATTCATAATAATGAAATATTTGTCATCTTAAAAGGTTTTATTTGCATCAATGCAATCAAATGAATCAATATATTCTTGGATTCCTGTTATGTATTGTATTAAGCCATCTAATAGTAATTTCAGAAGTTCCTACCTGAGCAGGCAAGGACTTTAAGTCACATCAATTAAAACATTTATGTATTATTTCATTTTTTCTCTGAAAAGAGCAAAAGTATTTATAATGTATTCGTAAAACTATTCATGAATACATGAATTTTGAAATGTATTCGAATACAAATACAAATACTTTTATTCTAAACAAGAGGGCCCAATGGCCCTATATCGCTCACCTGTGTACCAGAAAATCATTAGTGTAGGAGACCACTTGACATTGCTACATACTAAATATCTAAGCTCAGGCAAAGCGGTGTCCATGCGTATAAACCCTATTGGTTTCATTGGGCGACAGGGCTTGAGATGCAATTTCATCTCAATGTCGGGTAAAAAGTCCCACAAAATTGGAAGAGACATCTCCAAAATGACCTAGTGTATACAGTGTTGACAGGGATGTAAAACCTCAAATCAATCCATCTGTGCCTTATGGTTTTGGAAAAGAAGAAGTTTTTTTTCCAGTATAAGTCTATAGAAGCTAATGAGCCCTGGGGCTTGGCCAATTTTGACCCAAAGGGCATGGTTGGCAGGATTTATGTAGGTGACCATTTTGTGTTGCTATATACTAAATATCTAAGGTCTGTATTTCATGGTTTCAAAGAAGATGTTTGAAGCTTTTTTCCATTATAAGTTTGTTGGAGTTAAGGGGCCACAGGATTTGGCCAATTTGGACTAAATATCTAAGTTCTGTGCTTCACAGTTTCTGAGAAGAAGATTTTTTAAGCTTTCTTCCATTTAGAGTCTATGGGAGCTAAGGGGCACCGGGGCGTGGCCCATTTGGACCCCAGGGGCATGATTAGCAGGAAATATGTAGGTGATCACTTGCCGTTGCTACATGCTAAATATCTAAGCTCTGGGCCCTATGGTTTCAGAGAAGAAGATTTTTGAGGCTTTTCTCCATTTTGAGTCTATGGGAGCTAAGGGGGTCCCAGGGTGTGGCCCATTTGGACCAGAGGGGCATGATTGGCAGGATTTATGCAGGTGACCACTTGTCATTGCCACATGCTAAATATCTAAGCTCTGGGCCCTGTGGTTTCAGAGAAGAAGATTTTTTAAGCTTTATCCCATTATGAGTCTACTGGGGAGCTAAGGGGCCCGGGGCGTGGCCCAATTTGGACCCCAGGGGCATGATTGGCAGGATTTATGTAGGTGACCACTTGCCATTGCCACATGCTAATTATCTAAGCTCTGGGCCCTGTGGTTTCAGAGAAAAAGATTTTTGAAGCATTTTTTCCATTATGAGTCTATAGGAGCTAAGGGGCCCCGGGCGTGGCTAGTTTTGACCACAGGGGCATGATTGGCAGGAATTATGTAGGTGACCACTTGCTGTTGCTACATGCTAAATATCTAAGCTCTGGGCCCTGTGGTTTCAGAGAAGAAGATTTTTTAAGCTTTATCCCATTATGAGTCTAGGGGAGCTAAGGGGCCCGGGGCGTGGCCCAATTTGGACCCCAGGGGCATGATTGGCAGGATTTATGTAGGTGACCACTTGCCATTGCCACATGCTAATTATCTAAG
The DNA here is from genome assembly GCA_963580285.1 of Lucinisca nassula. Taxonomy (NCBI): domain Eukaryota; kingdom Metazoa; phylum Mollusca; class Bivalvia; order Lucinida; family Lucinidae; genus Lucinisca; species Lucinisca nassula. The sequence goes on along the minus strand of OY757020.1, from coordinate 2,887,657 downwards.
CTCTGGGCCCTGTGGTTTCAGAGAAAAAGATTTTTGAAGCACTTTTTCCATTATGAGTCTATAGGAGCTAAGGGGCCCCGGGGCGTGGCTAGTTTTGACCACAGGGGCATGATTGGCAGGAATTATGTAGGTGACCACTTGCTGTTGCTACATGCTAAATATCTAAGCTCTTGGCCCTGTGGTTTCAGAGAAGAAGATTTTTGAAGCTTTTTCCTATTATGAGTCAATGGGGCTAAGGGGCCCACGGGCGTGGCCAATTTGGACCCCAGGAGCATGATTGGCAGGAATTATGTAGGTGACCACTTGCCGTTTCTACATGCTAATTACCTAAGCTCTGGGCCCTGCGGTTTCAGAGGAGAAGATTTTTGAAGCTTTTTTCCATTTTGAGTCTATGGGAGCGAAGGGGCCCGGGGCGTGGCCCATTTGGAACCCAGGGGCATGATTGGCAGGAATTATGTAGGTGACCACTTGCCGTTGCTACGTGCTAAATATCTAAGCTCTGGGCCCTGTGATTTCAGAGAAGAAGATTTTTGAAGCTTTTTTTCATTTTGAGTCTATAGGAGCTAAGGGGCCCTAGGGCGTGGCCTGTTTGGACCCCAGGAGCATGATTGGCAGGAATTATGTAGGTGACCACTTGCCATTGCTACATGCTAAATTTCTAAGCTCTGGGCTCTGTGGTTTCAGAGAAGAAGATTTTTGAAGCTTTTTTTTCATTATGAGTCTATAGGAGCTAAGGGGCCCCGGGGCGTGGCCCATTTGGAACCCAGGGGCATGATTGGCAGGAATTATGTAGGTGACCACTTGCCATTGCTACATGCTAAATATCTAAGCTCTGGGCCCTGTGGTTTCAGAGAAGAAGATTTTTGAACCTTTTTTTCCAATATGAGTATATAGGAGCTAAGGGGCCCAGGGGTGTGGCCAATTTCGACCCCAGGGGCATGATTGGCAGGAATTATATAGGTTACCACTTGCCATTGCTACATGCTAAATATCTAAGCTCTGGGCCCTATGGTTTCAGAGAAGAAAATTTTTGAAGTTTTTTTTTCCATTATGAGTCTATGGGAGCGAAGGGGCCCCGGGGCGTGGACCATTTGGAACCCAGGGGCATGATTGGCAGGAATTATGTAGTTGACCACTTGCCCTTCCTACATGCTAAATATCTAAGCTCTGGGCCCTATGGTTTCAGAGAAGAAGATTTTTGAAGCTTTTTTTCCATTATGAGTCTATAGGAGCGAAGGGGCCCCGGGGCGTGGCTTATTTGGAACCCAGGGGCATGATTGGCAGGAATTATGTTGGTGACCACTTGCCATTGCTACATGCTAAATATCTAAGCTCTGGGCCCTGTGGTTTCAGAGAAGAAGATTTTTGAACCTTTTTTTCCATTATGAGTATATAGGAGCTAAGGGACCCAGGGGTGTTGCCAATTTCGACCCCAGGGGCATGATTGGCAGGAATTATATAGGTTACCACTTGCCATTGCTACATGCTAAATATCTAAGCTCTGGGCCCTGTGGTTTCAGAGAAGAAGATTTTTGAAGCTTTTTTCCATTATGAGTCTATAGGAGCTAATGGGCCCCGGGGCGTGGTCCGTTTGGACACCAGGGGCATGATTGGCAGGAATTATGTAGGTGACCACTTGCTGTTACTACATGCTAAATATATAAGCTCTGGGCCCTGTGGTTTCAGAGAAGAAGATTTTTGAAGCTTTTTTCCATTATGAGTCTATGGGAGCGAAGGGGCCCCGGGGCGTGGCTCATTTGGAACCCAGGGGCATGATTGGCAGGAATTATGTAGGTGACCACCTGCCATTGCTACATGCTAAATATATAAGCTCTGGGCCCTGTGGTTTCAGAGAAGAAGATTTTTGAAGCTTTTTTTCCATTATTAGTCTATGGGAGCTAAGGGGCCCTAGGGCGTGGCCCATTTGGCACCGAGGGGCATGATTGGCAGGAATTATGTAGGTGACCACTGGCTGTTGCTACATGCTAAATATATAAGCTCTGGGCCCTGTGGTTTCAGAGAAGAAGATTTTTGAAGCTTTTTTTCCATTATGAGTCTATGGGAGCGAAGGGGCCCCGGGGCGTGGCCCATTTGGAACCCAGGGGCATGATTGGCAGGAATTATGTAGATGACCACCTGCCATTGCTACATGCTAAATATATAAGCTCTGGGCCCTGTGGTTTCAGAGAAGAAGATTTTTGAAGCTTTTTTCCATTATGAGTCTATCGGAGCGAAGGGGCCCCAGGGCGTGGCCCTTTTTGAACCCAGGGGCATGATTGGCAGGAATTATGTAGGTGACCACTTGCCATTGCTACATGCTAAATATATAAGCTCTGGGCCCTGTGGTTTCAGAGAAGAAGATTTTAGAAGTTTTTTTTCCAGTATTAGTCTATGGGAGCGAAGGGGCCCTAGGGCGTGGCCCATTTGGCACCGAGGGGCATGATTGGCAGGAATTAGATAGTTGACCACTTGCCCTTGCTACATGCTTAATATCTAAGCTCTGGGCCCTGTGGTTTCAGAGAAGAAGATTTTAAAATGTTTTCCCATTAAAAGTCTATGGGAGCTATATGTTGCCATGGCAACCTGAATTCCAATCTGATCAGCCCAAAAACCTTATGCAGCCTTTCCGCCTACCTGATGATGATTCACATGAAATTTGATCAAGATTGGCCATGGGGTATTGGAGATATACTTATTTGAAATTGTTTACGGACGCACGGACGCACGCACGGACGCACGACGGACAAAAAGTGATCCCAAAAGCTCACCTCGTCACTACGTGACAGGTGAGCTAAAAACCCATGAATACAGAATACTTCATGAATACTCAGAAATGTATTCGAATAGTATTCAAATAAGAATACAGAATACAATTACCCCAGGTCTGGAATGTAAAGCTCTTGTCACAAAGAACCTACATGCAAAATATGAAGGCTGTATCTCAAATGGTTCAAAAGTTATGACCAAAATGTTATTTTTTATTTTTAGTAGGTCAAGGTCACAGGTAAAACTTTTTTGCATGAATGTAAAGCTTTTGTCACAAGGAACATACATGCCATATATGAAGGCTGTATCTAAAGCGGTTCAAAAGTTATGATCAATGTTATTTTTTCTTTTAAGTAGGTCAAAGGTCAAGGTCGAGGTCATAGGTCAAATTTTTTGGCATGAATGTGAAGCTCTTGTAACAAGGAACTTCATGCCAAATATGAATACTCTACCTCCAACGGTTCAAAAGTTATGATCAAGGTTAAAGTTGTCCACGTACAAACCAACAAACAAACAAACCAACAAACAAACAGGGCAAAAACCAATATGTCCCCGCTATTGCTACAGGGGACATAAAAATTGTAATATTTTTCATATTTTTCTTATTTCTGCTCAAAATATAGATTGTGGGTACCCGTTAGAACCTCCTTGATGAGGCGGTCTTAGGAGTACCCACAATCTATATTTTAGAGCAGAAATAAGAAAAATAACGTTTACCCCTGCAAACCCCAATTTTACTATATACCAGTAAAAGTGGGGTTCAAGAGGGTCAAAATAATATAGATGTGGTTTCGTGATGACTTGTTACATCTTATTACACATTGATTGAATTCATTGCATACTCATATCTATGGTTTTTTTTGTGTTTTTTTTTTCTTGTTTTTTTTTTGTTTGCAAAATAACGTGTTTTTATTTTAGTGCGGAATTCTAAAAACAGGCAAAAGAAATGTTGACAAAAAGTGTTTTCCTAAGGCTGTCTTGACTGGTAGAACTTATTCTACAGCATATTCCTTTTCTCTTTAGCCTGCAGTGCATCGGCTATCGTGGATTGCAGTGCATCGGCTATCGTGGAATGCAGGCATCGGCGATCGTGGACTGCAGTGCATCGGCTATCGTGGATTACAGATAAAGCAAAAGAAAAACAACAACAGAACAACGGCAAAATAAGGGTCTCACTAATAATCCACAAAAATTAAATTTTCGAAAAATACTACTTTTTGCAAGACCGAAGCAGAAAATCTTCAACAAAATGTTAAATGATTAATTTATATTAACAATATGGATCCTTTTAGAAAAAAAATCCCTTCCGCTATTCGTGGGTAAAGTCCTTTTCGCTATTAAGGGGCACCCAGTTAAGAAGTAATGGAAGAAAGAAAGAAAGAAGATACCTGCGAGTTTATTCAGCCTTCAGGCTTAAATAGGAAATCTTCCAAGTATTATTCGGATGGTTGCTTGCGCATGGTGTATTTCTATGCGCTTTTAGCGGCGTTTACCTTCAAAACTAGTTCAGTAAATGTACGTCGTTTGAGCTACCGGCCCCGGATAGCTCAGTGGTACAGCATCAGCTTCGGGAATCGGAGGTCATGGGTTCGATCCCCGGCCGCTCCATACCAAAGGTGTGAAAAATGGTACTAGGCGCTCCCTTGGCTTACGTTTGGAATATCAGAAGTAGTCCTAGGAAGATAAATGAAGACAGGTATTAGTATTTGTTAAAGGATACTTTGTTTGTCGCAATAAAAGCTCTACAGAGCTTCTGATATCCCACGTTAAATTAAGCTTCTTTATCTCTTACTCTGAGATCTGTGCCAATTAACTCAGAGTAAAAATTGAAAACTTGAGACGAAAAATTAAAAATGACATCAAAAATCAGCATGATCTGTATGTAAATAACTTGGTAGGTGATGTAAAGGCGAATCCCAGAGACTTCTACAGATACATGTATATCAATAGCCAGAAGAAAGATAGGCAAGGTATCCCACCCTTTAATAAAAGAGGAGGGAACGGGGTCGCTGAGTCGGACTCTGAAAGGTCAGAGGAATTGGTTGGTCAATTTAATGATGCATTTAATAAAACTGAGTTCAACCAGGTTCCATTGATTGGAAGATTGGCCCCTTTCATGGCAAATATTGTTGTATCCTTGGCAGGAGTGATCAAGTTACTTAAAGGCTTGAACCTGTCTAAAGCTTTAGAGCCTGATGAGCTTCATCCTAGAGTCCTGAAGGAACTAGCAAACGAGTTAGGTCCAGTTTTTGCTCATCTTTTCCAACAATCTCTCGATACGGGTGAAATTCCCAAAGAATGGCTCCTAGCGAACATCTGTCCACTTTTCAAAAAAGGAGACAGGGCTCTTGCTCGTAATTATCGCCCGGTGTCACTGACCTGTATTCTATGCAAATTGGTTGAACACATAGTCTGCTCAAACATCATGGCCTACTTGGATGAACATAAACTTTTATCAGACAGACAACATTCATTTAGGAAAAGGCATAGTTACGAAACTCAGTTGAGCACGGTAATTAACGATTGGGCAAAAATCTTGGACAATAGGGGACAGGTGGACACTTTTATTCTGGACTTCGAGAAGGCTTTTGACATCCCTCCTCATGAACTACTTAAATCCAAATTATTTGGTTATGGAATTGGAGGGAAGACTCTCAAATGGATAGATTCCTTCCTTTGCTACAAAGTGTTGTTGTTGATAATGAATCTTCAGTATGGGCGCCAGTATTATCTGCCCCCCCCCCCCCCAGGGGACTGTTCTTGGTCCGCTGCTATTCTCCCTGTAGATCAATGATATTTCAACTGACAATGACTTGGAAATAAGACTGTTCGCAGACGACTGTGTTTGCTATCGGGAAATCAGAGATACTGAGGACTCAATGAAACTTCAGAAGGAAATAGATAGATTAGGATGTTGTGCACAAAAATGGGGCATGAGATTTCAACCCGTTAAATGTAATATTATGCAGATAACTAGGAAAAGAATAAACAAGAATATCAGTGAAACAGATGAATGCTCCCCGAAGGTGCAACAGTCGGAACAGGAAACATAATCCTAGTTAGAGAGCGGTATACTGTGTATACTCACTGTACTTCAAAATGGAGTATAACAAAACCTGTTGGAGGACAGATTAGCTTGCCTGATGGCACTGCCATACAAACATCAGTTACACAAAAGTCAGAATAAATGAAAGGAGGTGTCTTCAGGTATGATACCATACCCCAAGATTCTGGGTGGTAGTTTAGCTATAATTGGGTAAAACTGTTTAATACAAATTATTGAAAACTTACTCTCGTACACAGAGGCAATCCTCATAGGTATGGTTCCGTATTGGGTGCCTTTACATGCCCATAGGAACAGATAAGCAGGATTTTTGCGTAAATACCCAATTAAATTTAAAGAATACCCAATTGAAAAATAAGTTAAAGGGTAACAAAACCCAAATGGAAATCAAAGATACCCAAATCTTATAGACATACTTGCATATAATTCTTATAACTAAATTTGAAACTTTTAGTTACCTGCATGTATAATAAATAACCTGTACATAGTTGTCATTTATTTTGCTTTTGTATTCTACAATGATGCACAATTCTAATGCACTTGCGTATGTAACGGGACGTCTGATTGGATAACGTCAAAAATTTGCGACAGTATATTCTGCGATATACTGTCGGAAACCCGACGTCATCACGTAACGTCGCTTTTCATTGGCTGGCATTTGGTTTTACGCAGCTCACCGCGCTTGCCGCCTTTTGCAAAATAGTACAAATTTTAACAAAACAACCGTATAAGTGCATTAGAATGGGGATAACTGTATTGCAAAATAGTGATTTGGGGAGGTAAATCGTCGGTTTTACGGTCGCAAATTACGTTTTACGGCTCCGCTAACGCGTCGCCGTAAAACGAAATTTCCGACCGTAAAACCGACGATTTACCTCCCCAAATCACAATTTTGAATACAGTTATCCCCTAAGTATATACACAACAGTTAAAGCAAAAACATTGTGGAGATGCATTAGGCCTCTGTCAAGTTGTATGGTTTTAGCTTAAATGTACATTATACCCAATTAGTCTCAATAAAGTGGGTAACCAAACATGAGATACCCAGTCATCTCATCAGATACCCAATTGAAGTTTAACCCTTGTCCTGCTGATTTGTTTGATTTGAGGTTTAACGTCCCCGTCAACACTGTAAAGGTCATTTTGGAGACGTTGCTTCCAATTTTGTGGGACTTTTACCCGACATTGAGATGAAATGGCATCTCAAGCCCTGTCGCCCAATGAAACCAATAGGGTTTATTAGCATGGACGGTCCACCTCGCACCGCGGTTCCTGGACAGGCTTAGATCCTCTAAGCGGTTTACCTTGTCCTGCTGAATATTCATATATGCCACACCCACTAATGATTATCTACCAATCAGATTATACGATGCAAATTATTGCAACAAATTCACAATCTGAATGGCAAACAATGTAGATCCTGATCAGATGGCTTTGTCAGAAGCCATCTGATCTGGATCTTCATTGTTTGGAAAATAAGGCATATCCGGGCTCAGCAGGACAAGGGATAATATAGTGGGTATTACCCAATAATGAATTCCATTCCAAAGCTTATCTGTGTCTCTGTATGCATATAAAATATCAAGACGGATTCGAAAAATGGATCTGATCCTATACCCTTGACTGTCAAAAAAGGTCATTTTGACCATCTACCAAGACTAGCTTCTTTCACTTTGATCCAATTTATCTGCAGCTCTAATGTAGATGGATAACTTGCGATTTTACATCCTTTTTAGCAGCATTTCAGTCATATCAGACTGATGAGAGGTTGATAATGGAAGGTTGTGTGCAATGGAACTCCGTTTACAGCTGGAAAGATTTCTGCCTCCAGCAAGTTTTTCTAAAAATAGCCGCAGTGACATTGATCTTGAGCCCAGGACCCTGAATGTCAAACTTGCTCAAGGTATTTTGTGAAGAGTTATATTAAAACCCATCAGCAAATGACGACGCTACAGCGATGACAAAGTTTTTCTAAAAATAGCTGCAGTGACCTTGACCTTGAGCCCAGGACCCTGAAAGTCAAACGGACCCTGAAAGTCAAACTTGCTCGAGATATTACCATATCCAACATTAATTGTGTGAAATTATATTGAAATAAATAAATGTAGGCACTAAAGCGATGACAAAGTTTTTTCCAACTAGAAATGTGTCAATACAACACAAATGCCCCCGCCCAGGCGCCTACCTCCCCCTGCCCCGCAAAACAAAATGACATATTACAATAACACCTGTCCTTAGGTCATTAGCATAGATCGGTGTATGGCTGAATAAACCTTGAAAAAATAACTATCAACATACCAAATAGGAACTCAGTCCATCAAATGGTTTGGAAAATATGAGCTCTTACAAGCGTTAACATTAAACATTTCTAAATCTGCAACCTTGGCCTTAAGGTCATGGGCAGGGGCAGGGTTATGGCTAAATGAAACGTTCGACCGGCATCAATCAACATTCCAAATATGTAGCAAATCCATCACATGGTTCAGGAAATATGGACTCTCCAAAAATATAATATAAAAAATAGCCACAGTGACCGTGACCTTGAAAGTCAAAATAGCTCGAGATATTGTCATAAGGAACATTTGTGTGAAGTTATATTGAAATCGGTGAAAAGATGTTAGTGCTAGAGCAATGACAAAGTTTTTCTAAAAAAAAAACACAGTGACCTGGACCTTGAAAGTGGAACTCGCTAGAGATATTGTTATAAGGAACATTTGTGTGAATTATATTGTAATTGGTGAAAAAATGTAAGGGCTAGAGCAATGACAAAGTTTTTCTAAAAATAGCCACAGTGACCTTGACCTTGAGAGTCGAACTCTTTTGAGGTATTGTCATTAGGAACATTTGTGTGAAGTAATATTGAAATCAGTGAAGAAATGTTGGCACTAGAGCGATGACAAAGTTTTTCTAAAAATAGCCAGTGACCTTGACCTTGAAAGTTGAAATAGCTCGAGATATTGTCATAAGGTACATTTGAGTGAAGTAATATTGAAATCCGTGAAGAAATGTAAGGGCTAGAGGGCTGACAAAGTTTTTTCTAAAAATAGCCACAGTGACCTTGAAAGTGGAACTCGCTAGAGATATTGTCATAAGAAACATTTGTGTGAAGTTATATTGAAATTGGTCAAGAAATGTAAGCGCTAGAGCGATGACAAAGTTTTTCTAAAAATAGCAACAGTGACCTTGAGGCCATGACCTTGAAAGTCAAACACGCTCAAGATATTTTTATAAGGAACAATTGTGTGAAGTTATAATGAAATTGGTGAAGAAATGTAGGCGCTAGAGCGTTGACAAAGTTTTTCTAAAAATAGCCACAGTGACCTTGACCTTGAGGTGATGACCTTGAAAGTCGAACTCGCTCAAGATATTGCCATAAGGAACATTTGTGTGAAGTTCTATTGAAATCAGTGAAGAAATATAGGCACTAGAGCAATGACAAAGTTTTTTATAAAAATAGCCACAGTGACCTTGACCTTGAGACTATGACCTTGAAAGTCTAACTCGCTAGAGATATTTTTATAAGGAACATTTGTGTGAAGTTATATTGAAATTGGTGAAGAAATGTAGGCGCTACAGCAATGACAAAGTTTTCCTAAAAATAGCCACAGTGACCTTGACCTTGAGGTAATGACCTTGAAAGTCGAACTCGCTTGAGATATTGTCATAAGGAAAATTTGTGTGAAATTATATTGAAATCAGTGAAGAATTGTAGACGCTAGAGCAATGACAAAGTTTTTCTAAAAATAGCCACCGTGATCTTGACCTTGAGGCCATGACCTTAAAAGTTGAACTTGCACGAGATATTTTTATAAGGAGCATTTGTATGAAGTTATATTGAAATTGGTGGTACAAATACCTTAACCAAAGTCTTAAACATTAAAAATTTTCTAAGTCAGTGACCTTGACCTTGAGGTCATGGGTATGAGTGGGGGTGTTGCTAAATAAACCATTGGACCTTTATGTATCATCATAGTAAATATAAACCAAATCCATTGTATGGTTATGAAAATATGAGCTCAAGTTCTACCTGGTACAAATACCTTAACCTGGGTCTTAAACATTAAAAATTTCAAAGTCCAAGACCTTGACCTTGAGTGAGTGAGTGTTTCAGTTTTACGTCCCACCAACAGCTAAGGTCATACGTAGACGGGACCTCGGTTTAAAGACTCATCCGAAAGTCTGGAGAAACCCGGGATCGAACCTGCGACCCCTGGTTTACAAGGCGAGTAGCGTAACCACTCGACCACGGAGGCTTCTACCTTGACCTTGAGGTAATGGGTATGGGTGGGGGTATTGCTGAATAAAACTTTGGACCTATATCTATCATCGTACTAAATATAAACCAAATCCATTGTATAGTTTTGAAAATATGATCTCAAGTTCTATGTGGTACAAGACCTTAACCTGTGTCTTAAACGTTAGAAACTAAGTTCCTGACCTTGACCTTGAGGTCATGGGTATGGGTGGGGGTATTGCTGAATAAAACTTTGGACCTATATCTATCATCATACTAAATATTAACTAAATCTATTCAATGGTTTGGAAAATATGAGCTCAAGTTCTACCTTGTACAAAAACCTGAACCTGAGTCTAACAGGATTATGTACGTACACACTTTCGTACAGAAGAACGTACATTCAGAAACCGTACGCACGTACCCACGGACGCACGTACGGAAAACCGAAAAACTCTATGCCCCCGGCATCATCAGAGGTGATGACCTTGAAAGTCGAACTCGCTCAAGATACTGTCATAAGGAACATTTGTGTGAAGTTCTATTGAAATCAGTGAAGAAATATAGGCGCTAGAGCAATGACAAAGTTTTTATAAAACTAGCCACAGTGACCTTTTCCTTGAGCCCAGGATCCTGAAAGTCGAACTTGCTCGAGATATTATTATAACCAACATCTGTGTGAAGTTCTATTAAAATCCATTAGCAAATGATGACACTAGAGCGATGACAAAGTTTTTTCTAAAAATAACCGCAGTGACCTTGACCTTAAGCCCAGAACCCTGAAAGTCAAACTTGCTCAAGATATTATTATACCCAACATTTGTGTGAAGCTATATTAAAATCTATCAGCAAATGACAACGCTATCAGAATCAGAATTGTTACTGGCGACACGTCAAAAGACATTCATACACCAGGACCTGTGATGTGGGAAGTTAGTCCCTAGCTCTAACCAAAGAGGTAAATTTAGCTACACAATCATCAGCACCTTCAGCTGTCGAGATAATCGAATCGGGAAGGGCATTCCTATCTCTAATGGTTCTGGGAATGAACGACTCAGTGTCCTCAGGATGTGAAAGTCCCTAGCTCTAACCAAAGAGGTAAATTTAGCTACACAATCATCAGCACCTTCAGCTGTCGAGATAATCGAATCGGGAAGGGCATTCCGATCTCTAATGGTTCTGGGGAATATGTTCTATAAAAGGGTTATCCTTTGGAAGCAAGGAATACACCACAGAAGTGAAAAATATGGAGTGTACATGTTTTCTGGGCCAGACTAGCTAGTTTCGGCCAATTAGGCCTCATCAGTGACCCTCAGATATTTTCAAAATTCCACAATGGAATCGATGGTCCCAAAGGACAAGAAAATATAATCTACACTATGATGTAGGGCAGGGAGACGTTTTACCGCCGCCACACATTCCCACACACCAGCTGTAGTGAAGTTAAATATGTTCTATAAAAGGGTTATCCTTTGGAAGCAAGGAATACACCACAGAAGTGAAAAATATGGAGTGTACATGTTTTCTGGGCCAGACTAGCTAGTTTCGGCCAATTAGGCCTCATCAGTGACCCTCAGATATTTTCAAAATTCCACAATGGAATCGATGGTCCCAAAGGACAAGAAAATATAATCTACACTATGATGTAGGGCAGGGAGACGTTTTACCGCCGCCACACATTCCCACACACCAGCTGTAGTGAAGTTAAATATGTTCTATAAAAGGGTTATCCTTTGGAAGCAAGGAATACACCACAGAAGTGAAAAATATGGAGTGTACATGTTTTCTGGGCCAGACTAGCTAGTTTCGGCCAATTAGGCCTCATCAGTGACCCTCAGATATTTTCAAAATTCCACAATGGAATCGATGGTCCCAAAGGACAAGAAAATATAATCTACACTATGATGTAGGGCAGGGAGACGTTTTACCGCCGCCACACATTCCCACACACCAGCTGTAGCGATTCTTTATAAATGTCAGTTCTTGCGCTAAGGGTCTGAAACGCCAACGAATGGTGATGTCTACAGTGTTTAGCTGGGGGAACAAGGTCATCTGTTGGAATGCTGGCAGCACCCTTTAGACCTTTGTATAAAAGGATTAGCCTACTGTCTTTTCTCCTTTCCTCAGGATGTAAAGTTTCTAATTTCCCGGTAACAAACACAGTCATCTGCGAACAGTCTTATTTCTGAGACAATGTCAGTGGAAATATCATTGATGTACAGGGAGAACAAAAGTGGACCAAGAATGGTCCCTTGCGGGACTCCAGACAAAACTGGAGCCCACTCCGAAGATTCACCATTGACAACAACCCGCTGTTTGCTGTAGCAAAGAAAGGAATCTATCCATTTGAGGGTCTTTCCCCTGATTCCATAACCAAATAACTTAGATTTAAGTAGTTCATGAGGAGGGGTGTCAAAAGCCTTCTCGAAGTCCAGAATAAATGTGTCCACCTGTCCCCCTTTGTCCAAGATTTTTGCACAGTCATTAATAACTGTGCTTAGCTGAGTTTCACAACTGTGCCTTTTCCTAAATGCATGTTGTCCGTCTGACAAAAGTTTATGTTTGTCCAAGTGGGCCATGATGTTTGAGCAGACTATATGTTCCAGCAATTTACACAGAACACAAGTCAGAGACGCAGGGCGATCATTACAGGCAAGAACCCTATCTCCTTTTTTGAAGAGTGGACAGATGTTTGCTAAGAGCCATTCTTTGGGGATTTCACCCGTATCCAGAGACTGTTGAAACAAGTGTGCAAAAACTGGACCCAACTCATTTGCTAGTTCCTTCAGGACTCTAGGATGAAGCTCATCAGGTCCTAAGGTCTTACAAGGGTTTAAGCCTTGAAGTAACTTGATCGCTCCTGCAGCTGTCATAACAATATTATTCATGAATGGGGCCGATCTTCCAGTCAATGGAACCTCCTTGAACTCAATTTTATTAAATGCATCATTGAATTGACCAACTAGTTCCTCTGCCCTTTCAGAGTAGAAGTAAAACAAAGATCAGGAATTGATACAATTAACTTACTCCACCCATAAAAGACACCAAAGGGAAAGAAATACAAACATTAAGCGACCAGACCATAATGGAAACCCAAACAAAGGAAGGCCATAAGGACAGTTACTTTCCCACAACATGGCCATATGGCCATCCAAAAATAAAAAGACACAAGTGATACACACAGCAAGCAACAAACAACTACATAAATAAATCGCCACAGAAGAGCTGCCTTGGAACGGTCAGTGGAAGATTTCCACTGGGGGGCTTAAATCGATTTTACGTGGCCACAATCATCGCCCTAACTTCCGTTGCGATTTAGACAAATAATTTGTTCAGTCCGCATGAAGGCCTCCTAACTCATCAGTGCAACATCTCCGTGAACACAAAAATCAAAGAACCACAGAGATGAGACAACGGTGAGGACTCGACAGCAAGAAACCACTGAAATGCTGGAGCAAAAGAAAACCAACAGTTAGACTCCGATGAGCCCGACCAGAGACAGAGCATCAGGCACCAACCGACATTATCTCTCTAATTCTCAATAAGCCTTTATGTTGGAGCCGTCATAGAATCTGAGGCCTGACCCACCGGCGTGCAATTAAAGAGGGAAGCAAAGTTGCCAACTGTGATTGGGTTAACTACCATGCATGCAGTCTGTCGTATAATATCCATGTTGTACCCAATCTTTTTATATCGCAGAATGATTTTACGAAATTGGGTGCTGAAGTCATTACGGTTATGTATTTTTCTGAATTTATATACTAAGTCACCATAAAATTCGGGTTCCGATAGACCTTGTTGCAGAAGAGATTTAAGTCCAATATTGAATTTTGAAATTAAATCAGAATGGCGTCTATAAAATTTTGAAAAGGCTTTGCGTAGTTTATGGTACCGATAACCCTGATTAAGGAGTTTAGCCGTTAATAATTTATTACGAGTGTTGAAGTCAGTTACATGACTACACACTCTAGCAAATCGAATTAATTTTGAAATATAAACGCCATAGGATGGTGCACGAGGAACATCACCATCCAAAAAAAGAAAATTTACAATCTCAAAATCAAAGTCATCGCGTTTATCATAAATTTTGCACGAAACAAATCCATCTACAATAGATAGATGTAAATCCAAAAACGGGGCCTCGGTATCAGAAGAATTTGCTTTATTTAACTGAAGTTCTAGCGGGTAAATCTGACTGATCAAACCATCAAAATAGGTATTATCAATATTTAATAAATCGTCTAAATATCTAGAAGTAGAGCTAAAAGCTTCAATAATTTCAGATTGGTTATCAATGGAAAGCGACAAAATGAAGTCTCTTTCATAACAATACAAGAACAGATCAGCCACAAGAGGTGCGCAATTAGTACCCATCGGAATACCCACAATTTGTCTAAATAACTTAGTACCGAATCTAATATAAATATTGTCAAGTAGAAAGGTGAGGGCATCACACACTTTCTGACATGACCAAAGTGTATAATTCTTATGCTCTTTAGAAGTGAAAAATGCATTTCTGACATTACATGCAAGATAGAGAGAATCTTCTCTGTGAAAAGCCCATTCAATTAAATCATTAAGCTTTTCTTTTATAAGAATATGAGGAAGTGTAGTGTAAAGAGTGGAAAAATCGTAGGTAGACAGACTAGAAGCACGAAAATGTCTAGATTTCAATTTATTTAAAACCTTTATTCAAAGACTTTATCACAATATTTAATTACATGCGTTTTAATAGCAGTAAGACAGGAAGTTAATAATTTAGAAAGTTCAGTGGTAGTGCAAGAGCTAGAATTTGCAATAAACCGTGCTTTGTAAGGTTTTTTATGTAGTTTTGGTAACCAGTATAGCGTAGGAAGCTTGTCTTGGCACACAGCAAACTTGGTGGCTGAAAGACAAACATGTTTATCTACTCCCAGCAGACATTTGACGTCATATAGACGTCAGGTTGACGTCAGACTCCAACGTCAGAATGACGTTGGATTGACGTTGATTTTGAAAGTTTTTCAGACGTCAGAAAACAGACGTCAATCTGACGTCTTAAAACCAATGTTGATTTAACGTCGGGTTTCTGACGTCTATTAACTCTTTCAAACTGACGTCACATGGACGTCTTTACGACGTCCTTTGACGTCTTCCTGACGTTAAACTGACGTCTGTATCTGACCCCCACCCGTCAGGCCCAGCAGGCACACGTCGCTACGGCAATGTCAAATCAACGTCGGCGCAACATCATTGGATAAACGTCATGACGCTGCACCGATGTTAATATGACTTCAAAATTAAGTCATGTATCAGTGTCTGCTCGGGGGCTCTGAGAAATAGATTGGGATGCATAATGCTTCCACTGAAACCGACCCCATATAAGTACTGGTAAAACCCTTGGGTCTAAGCCTGCCCAGGTATAATGGTGTAAGTTGGCCCAACCATGCATATAAATATGTTCTAGAAAGGATTGTCCTTTGGGACCCTATTGGTTTCATTTGGCGGCAGGGACTGAGATGTCATTTCAGCTCAATATTGGTCACAAATCCCACAAAATTGGAAGCAGCATCTCCAAAATGACCTTTATAGTGTTGACTGGGACTTTAAACCTCAAATCAAACAAACAAATCTGACCAGGGTTGGACAAGAACATATCGATTACATATGCATGTTTTAATTACAAATGCTGGAAGATCAAGAAGTACAACAAATCATGCACTTTCGTTTAATAAAATAAAGAATTGATATACATGTACATTCAATCCATCAGGTCTTGAAGAAATACATTGCACTGCATGAGGCTTCCACACTGCTCAAGCTGAAACAGACTGCACGAGTACTGGTAAACTGCTCAGAGGATCTAAGCATGCCCAGGCAAAGTGTTACGAGTCTGACCGTTCATGCTTATATACCCTTTTGGTTTCATCAGGCAGCAGGGCTTGAGATGTTATTTCCTGTTAATGTTGGGTAAATTTGTTTGATTTGATGTTTAATGTCCCTGTCAACACTGTATAGGTCACTTCGGAGACTTTGCTTCCAATTTTGTGGGACTTTTACTGGACATTGAGATGAAATCAAATTTCAAGCCCTGTCGAGCAATGACACGAATAGGGTTTATAAGCATGGACGGTCAGACTCGCACCGCTTTGCAGGGAAACAGACTGAGAATTTGCTTTGGGCACCCAAACAGACATAAATCCAAATTTTACATTAAGTTGATAGGCATTTTTATTTAAAACTTAGGCGCCCAGGCAAAAATTTAGACGCCTTTGGCGACTGTGCACCTGTTAATCTGTATCCTTGCTTTGCCTGGGCAGACTTAGATCCTCTAAGTGGTTTACCAGTACTCGTGTGCGGTTGGATTCAGCTCTGCCTGAAAGCATCACACAGCCCATTTATTTCTTCAAGCCCCAATGGGCAGGGGCCGAAATGTTGGGTAAAAACCCTACAAAATTGGAGTAACGTCTCCAAAATGAAGGGAAAGTTAAACCTCAAATCAAACAAACATACATTCAGAGAAAAAAAAAACTTCCAACAATTCATGACCTATCCATTTAAATCAATACCTTTCCAGCAAGTTTTAAAACACCTACCAAACAAGAGACCTATGGGCCAAAACGCCCACCTAAGTTAACAACTACAAAAGCTGAGTTCAGTATTTCAGCTTAACAATGAAAGGCAAATGTGTATGTATCTCTCAATTAACAGTGTCAATAAAACAGAATCTGGTATAATGGTATAATTTTCCTTGCTGCCAAAGGATTGTCCTCCTTTTTCCGAATTTATTATGCTACATGTACATGATCATGGTTTGAAATCTGTATCACTCCACCATGAATGCTGGGCTTTAAGATTGTTCAGAGAACTCACTCTGCCACAACAAGCTGGCCAGAAGATGACAGAATACACATTAAAAAAGGCTTTCAATTTCTATGCTATGTATTAAGATTTAACGGTAATGTTCCTGAATTTTTGGATACATACATGTCGATGACTCGATAGGCTTGGGTAAACAGTAAAGACTCAAATTAGCCTGCTTCTGAATTGGATCTTCACCGTTTGCCACTTTGTCTGCATCCTTCGCCGTTATTACTACATGTTGAAATTTTAGGGTTCTAAAAGGCAATATATAGGTGCTGATTTTTACATGTATAATTTTTCTGCAAAAAGAGATCCTTGGCAAATACAGCATACAAAGTTTGAAAACAGCAGACTCGGTTTTATTTAGTCTATTCATGAGAGATAATGAATGATAGATGCGACAGACATGTACTTTGTCCAAAGCCAGACGACATTTTAAGATGCAACTTTTCTTGGCAGCTAAAGGGTTAAATTGCTTATCATAGTTGTCAACTATGATAACCAATTTAACCCTTTAGCTGCCAAGAAACTGTTCTATAACATGATTAATCTATGATTGACTGTTAATAGTAACATCATGCAACCATTAAAATGTTCCTGTTCTCCACGCATTTCATCCCATCCATTCCATTCCCAGAATCAATATGGCAGCCCAACCGCCACACTTTTTGTTGTGGTTTTTATTTTAATATGTCTTCTGGGCAATTGGATGATATTGAAGTCCAGCTCAACTGGGAAAAACACAGCATGCATACACTGTCTGATGTATAACTTGCCTTCAAATCAACTTATGTAATGAAATATGACGAATAAATCGGTCGATTTCAAAAACATAAATTAAAAGTAATGGCTTTTGCTTTCAGGTAGCAAACTGTATTAATATTGAATTATCAGATGAATCTAAATTTATCTTCGAAACAAGCTGTCAGTTGAATATTTTAACACCTGGAGTTTTTGCAGAAGTTCTGTAGTTGAATTTTACTACAGAGCCAGTGCATCACAAATTCACACCATATGCACAGATATGACCTGCTGAAAAAAACATTAAATTAAGAAAATTGTATATCCATATATTATTCCATGTGTATACAGCATGTACATGTCAGTCCTGTTGTTACTCTATCCAGTTCTTAAGAATATGCCTCAAATGCAGTGTTTTAATGCCTCCAATGCCCAAATTTTCCCTTCTGACAGTGGTAAAAGGCTCTCTTTTCTGACAGTGGAATAAGGCTATCTTTTTCAGTATTTCAAATTCTAAGTCTCCTAGTTTATTGTTTCTTATGTGTTTAATTCTGAAATGGTTTGCTTTGTACCTTTTTCACAGGGTTTTATGTAACAAACAATGCGCCGGTGAATCTTGGGAGTACCAATTAGTCTATTCAGCAGGACAACGGTTCAATGTGCGAACAAGCCGCAAAATTATCCTTAAATAGGTCCATACATATAAAGCACCTCTCATATACATACCGGTATTTTCAGTTTCTTCTGATCATGTAACGTACACGTACCAGGTAAAATGAATATTTAAGACTGTTTCTGACATGAGAATAGTAAAAGATCAGGCAACCAGTCAGCTAAAGGGGTCTGGCATCCCTAAAATTGTCCCGTATTTATTTCATTCACATGCTGAATAAATCAAAAAGGCAAAAATGTCAAAAGGTCTTCTTCTTTCAGTGTCACAGGGGTGGAAAAAGAACATGACTGGGACTCAAACCCAGGGCCTCTTGCATACCATGCGAACACTCCACTGATTGAGCTACCGAGCCACACGGTCAACCCGTCCCTAATCTCTGTCCTATCCAGTCCGGCTGCGCCACTTATTTTTCATACTATTTCATCCCCTCTGACGCAGTGCTGGACCCACACTGGCCACCAAATGTCACAGGGAGGGCTGGATCATCGGAGCTGAAAAGAAAATCAATTATAAGTCCTGCCACTGTGATTGATAATCGATTACCAGTAGTAATCACTGAAGATTTGGTCATAATTTTACCTCTGTATGTGTTTCCTGCCATATGTTGAACTGTACCCAGCAGGCACACGTCGCAAGGGCAACGTCAAATCAACGTCGGTGCAACGTCATGACGTTGCACCGACGTTGATGTGACGTTGCAATAACGTCATGACGTTGTACCGACGTCGATATGACGTCATAATTACGTCATGTGCCTGCTGGGGTACAATATATATGTTTGTTTGTTTGTTTGATGTTTAACGTCCCCGTCAACACTGTAAAGGTCATTTTGGAGATGTTGCTTTCAATTTTGTGGGACTTTTACCCGACATTTAGATGAAATGACATCTCAAGCCCTGTCGGCTGTTGCCCAATGAAACCAATAGCGTTTATT
Organism: Lucinisca nassula; assembly: GCA_963580285.1. Classification (NCBI taxonomy): domain Eukaryota; kingdom Metazoa; phylum Mollusca; class Bivalvia; order Lucinida; family Lucinidae; genus Lucinisca; species Lucinisca nassula. The sequence continues at coordinate 2,868,402 of OY757020.1, read as the reverse complement.
AGTATGGAAGGTCCGCCTCACACCGCGGTTCCTGGACAGGCTTAGATCCTCTAGGCGGTTTACCAGTACTAGTGCAGGGCCACATTCAGCTCTGCGTGGAAGCATCATGCAGCCCATATATTCCTTCAAGCCCCTATGGGTGGGGGCTGAACTGTACAATATGCATTTGAATAGACATACCTGAGCAAACAGTGTAGACCCAGATGAGACGCCACAGAATGTGGCACCTCATCAGGGTCTGCATTGTTTGCCAGTCATCCAGGTATTTAAGACACAGCTTTGGGTAGTAAAATTGTACATGTTCCTATCAAATAATCGACTGCAAACAAATCAGTAATGATAATCATTTTGTGGAATTTATCGATCAATTAATTGATTATCCAATTAATCGTGCCAACCTTAGTCACAGGGGTGGCAAAAGAACATGGCTCGACCGGGACTCGAGCCCAGGGCCTCTGCATACAAAGAACCTACCGAGTGAGCCGTAACACAAGTATGTCTTGATTCTTAGTGTTGGACGTTGGTAGACTATCTAACTTTCTACTTATACTGTCTGCGGTCGGTCATATTTGATCATCACTCGCTTGTGCACACACATGGTTTGCAGGATGGAAGCCTATACATGTATATACAGAGTGACAGAGATCATTTAATTATGGGTAGGGGTCTTTAACCTTCACAAGGGATGACTCCTGGGGGGGAGGGGGGGGGGGCTGCAAATGATGCTAATGGAGCGCATTCGGACAACGAAATAATCAATCACAGCTGTCAGGTTTGCATGATGGAAGCCTACACAGTAATCATGTAATTACGGTAGGGATCTTCAACCTGCACAAGGGATTTTTTTCTCCTATGGTTGAGATGGTTCTCCCTGCACAGGGGGGGGGGGGGGGGGGAAGGGGGCTTCAGTTAAAGTCTCTATCCGAAGGACGGTACACTTTATGACATTCATCCCTGCAAATGATGCCAATGGAGCGTGTTTAGAAACCGAAATTTTATCGCCGCTGCTGGGGATCAACCCGGGACCTCTAGCATCAGAGGCAAGTGCACTAACCACAGAGCTATCATGCTCCTCTGCAGATGAAAGAAAATCACTGACATTTTTTCCTCATTATCAGATATAGACTTTCAGTGTTTCAAAACTATATCTGTCTATTCTGTAGATTTGGTTAAAAGAATGGCAGTGGCTAGCCGTGCGTTACCGGACGACCAGCCTACGAGTCTGCCTGTCGGGTACCGGACGACCAGACAATGAGTCTGTTCGTCCGGTACTGAACAGCTAGCCAACCCACATAGTAATGGCTAGTCGTCCGGTTGTTAATTTAAGTCTCTCATTTTATATATGGTATGCATTCCAAATAATATTACCCACTTTATGATGTAATAAAAATATTTCTAATTTACTCTAACTGTATTCTTATCCCCTGAGTGTCGCCATTTCAGTAAGGGACGTAACTGTAATTGTCCCTAATGCAATAGAATGTTGTACTTAAAGCTTTGTCCGGGCACTATGACAGATATTATTATTACTATCATTATTATTATTATTTTAATATTATTATTTCTATCTTTATATTATTATTATTGTTGTTATTATTGAAATCTACAAAATATGCAAATGTTTACCGGCCCCGATAGCTCAGTGGTAGAGCGTACGCTTCGGGAATTGGAGGTCGCGGGTTCGATCCCAGGCCGCGTCATACCAAAGGCCTGAAAAATGGTACTAGGAGCTCCCTTGGCTGACGCTCGCATTATCAGGGGTAGTCCTGGGAAGATAAATGAAGGCAGGTAAGTATTTGTTAGAGAATACTTTGTTTGTGGCAATAAAAGCTCTACAGAGCTTATGTTATTTGTTTCGAATATGCGACGTTAAATAAAGCTTCTTTATCTTCATCTTTGTACAATGTTGGCCTGTTATTAATCGTGATAGATCAATTAACATTAAATTTGTTGAGCATATTTATTTTACTTATCAGTTCAACCATGTGATAGGCAACAAGAAATATCAATTGGGGTAATTATCTTGTTAGCAGGGTGCATATAAAGGCAATTATTCTTTCAATGATGAGTAGAGCAATTACCCTAATGGTCATATTTTATATTGGAAAATATAGGCTTCAGCAAACAATGCTGTCCCAGATCAGACTGCTCCTTAAGCAGGGTCTACACTGCCATTCCATCTGCACCTTCTGGACTCTGCTGGATTGTGAAAAAACAAATTTGTTTAAACTTTAGGAGAATAAATGAAAGTCACCAAGAACCAATTTTTTTTTTTTTTACGGTACTGCTCAATTTTCATGACGCTAGGACCAAACGTTTAAGTATCTTCAAGCCCCAAATACATAAAGAAAGGAAAGGTACATGTAAAATATATAAATTTATAAGAAATATTAAGTTATATCACCCATTGGTAATTACGGACGAGGAAAATCTCACACCATTTACATAGTCTCAAAGTAAAGTTTATCATCCAGTTACAAACTCATGGAGCGTGATAGCTCAGTGGTTAGTGCACTTGCCTTTGATGCTAGAGGTCCAGGGTTCGATCCCCGGCAGCGGCGATAAAATTTCGGTGTCCGAACACGCTCCACTGACATCATCTGCAGGGATGAATGTCATAAAGTGCACCGTCCTTCGGATCGGGACATAAACTGGAGGCCCCCTGTGCAGGGAGAACCATCCCTTGTGCTGTCTAGGCTTTCATCCTGCAAAAACTGGAGTGTATGTAAAATACACCTGCCTAGAATGCCCGCGAGGGAGTATGGCAGTATATATAGAAAGAAAAAACCTTTGACAGCCCTTCATACCCTATCTGAAATGAGAAACTAAAATTAACTACCAGACGGCTAGCCATTCCTTTGTGGGTTGGCTTGCTGTCGGGTACGAGCAGACTTGTAGGCTGGTCGCCCGGTACCGGACGGGCAGACTCTTACGCTGGTTGTCCGGTACCGGCCGGCTAGCCACTGCCTAAAAGAATTTGCTCCTTGGGAGCAAATTCTTTCCTTTTAGAACAAGCCCCCCAAAACAAACAAAAACAAGTTTATGTAAAATATATGTGATATATAATATGCAAATAACTAGTTAACATATTATGGTGTTACTCTGACGTCAACTTTAGTGTCTGATAGAACAAATATTTTGAATATGGTCGCGAAAACATATGTCAATGTAGCAAATCTGCAACTGTGCCATTCATACGACATACTTTTAAAAAGATTACATACTGGTTGATTTTGAGATTACTTTGTCTGTTTTTTTTCTGATGCGTCATATTTACTAAAACACTCACCATGTGACATTATACGCCCGTTTTGCAGGTTTCTTCAATCTTGACCTTCTACCGGAAATCGAACATGGCGCCTGATTTCAAATATGTAAATACATGTACACAACTATTAGCTTTCAAAAAAAGCTTGAGTCAGTTGCGAATAATGTCTAATTACTTTACCAACCAATTGTTTTTTATTTAATAATTATAACATCATGTAGAAGTGACAGGTATAAAGTAGGTGTACTACGCCTAGAGGCTCGAGCCTGTGGTAGAGTGCCTGTCACTCCAGTCGGTACATATGATGCATGCAAACTCGCATACAGGTTGCAAAAAAGAACAAAAATGCAACGTAAAACGACGTTTAGATTTAGACGTCTAATTGACGTTTGTTCTGACGTCTGTTCAACGTCTAATCAGTACGTCTGGCTGACGTCAGGATATGACGTCTAATCGACGTTGTTTTTTGGTTATATGACGTCGTGACCAAAATCCAACCAAGATCTGACGTCAAACGGACGTCATGTGCCTGCTGGGTATAGCTCTCTCTTTAGCTAAAGGCTGAAGTTCATAGGCCTTAGTACCACCAAGCTCCTTCTTAAGCGTGTTAACATAGTGGAGCCGTCACACAACGACGACGTTGTTAGCGGCCTTGTCTGCAGGGGCCAAAACAAACTTCTTATGAAATTCTTGAATACCTAGTTTAAGATGACGTAAAGACGTCTTTGGCTTAGGAGGTAATAAGTTAGTATTTTGAGAATAGAAAGAAATGCGTTTATTCACTAGTTTTAAAATGCTATGTTTCCAGTCCTTAAGGGCTTTATGCTCAACATACTCTCGCTTACACCATCGATTACCGAATTCATTAAAGGAAGCAGCGATTTCATCTCTACATTTACTGAAATCAATTTTAGAAGGAAACCGATATTTCGGTCCTTTGGAAATTATATTCCTTATCCTAGAATCAGGAATAATTTTCAAATTGCCAGTAATTACATGACCAGCAGCAGGATAGCAATACTTTGAGTTTTTACAATCACATGAATCAGGAGTATTAGTATCAATATCAAGATCTGAAACAAGTTTATTGAAATTAAAAATGATAGATCTAACAGGTTGTTGTTGTTTGTTACTTACTGTGTGTATCACTTGTGTCTTTTTATTTTTGGATGACCATATGGCCATTTTGTGGGAAAGTAACTGTCCTTATGGCCTTCCTTTGTTTAGGTTTCGTTTATGGTCTGGTCGCTTAATGTTTGTATTTCTTTCCCTTTGGTGTCTTTTATGGGTGGAGTAAGTTAATTGTATCAATTCCTGATCTTTGTTTTACTTCTACTTTGTTATATTTATAGCAAATTATAGGTGTTTCAGTATTTTGAAAATAAGCAGGAATGGAAGAAAGCACCGATCTCTCACGGAAGATACTGGGCAAATCTATAAAATCCATACCCTTATTAATGAAGGATATTTCGAAGAAATGGCGTTTATGATTAATTTCAGAATCAATGTAAGGACGGAGAGTATGCTGAGTATAGCCTCTAGTTAAGAGAGCCGCATCATATAACTGATGAGAACTATCGTAGAATTTATTCGCCTCGGTGTCCAGAAGACGTAAAACAGAAACGGGTAATGAACTTAAAATTGAAAGCATAGAGTGGCGTCCATGATTTAATAATATAATTGACAGTCACTTCAGTCTATTACAGTTTCGTTTAAACGCACGTGATTTACGTTTAAAGTTACCATTTTTCCTTGTGCCGTGAGATCTAGTTCTGCGTTTTCGACATTCCAGGAGTGAGAAAATATCAAAGTCCGGCATTCTGGAAATATTACCCTCATGATAAATGTTGTCATTAAATCCCAGTGGAAAAGGGGTCTGTAAAAATTTAATCCATTTCAGTTCAGCTTCATGTCTTTTGATTATTTTGAATCTAGATGTATAATTTGCATCGTAATAAAGTTTTTCCACTGGTTGTATAACAATGTTATTTACAGAATGACCTGTACGTCGAAAGTGACGGTACAAGAAAGTGTCAGTTTTCTTAGGCTTACTCATTCTACGATAATGCTCGTTCAATCTAGTTTTAAGCATGCGGTTAGTTTGACCGACGTACTGCATATTACAGTTTGCAGCACGTCAAGTAATTAGATAAATTAAATCTGTAGACTGTCATGTCAAATCAGACATGTTAACTACAGAGAAGCGTCTACCGTTTACAGATGAAGTAACGGTAGACGCAGTGCTTAAATGCGAACAACATCTGCACCTCTTGGCATTGCACTTAGATATACTAGGATACATTCCACTTCTTTTCCACGGATTAGTATATTTTCGAAGGATGGGCGATTTGAGAGGAGATAGTCTTATACGAAGACTACTCCCAAAAACATTGGTATTGTCTGCTCCTTTGAGATTAACTGAAGTTACAGAAGACAAATTTAAGGGTCTAACCAATACCGAAGGCAACATAGTCTGATTCAGCAATCCCGTTCCCTCCTCTTTTATTAAGGGGCGGGATACCTTGTCTGTCTTTCTTCTGGCTATTGATATATCTGTAGAAGTCTCTGGAATTTGCCTTTACATCACCTACCAAGTTATTCACATACAAATCATGCTGATTTTTTTATATCAGTCTTGATTTCACGTCTCAAGTTTTCAAATTTTGTCCGGAGTTTACCACTTCCCGTCTTTTTTGCCTTTGCATGAATCTTATTCCTTCTGCGATTTTTTCTCCTTATCTCTGGAGTGATCCAGGGAATAGAAGATACAGACCTACTAGTTTTTGAAGGAATATGATTTTCGGCTGAAGTATGAATGAAAGAAGTTATCAAATCAAAATTCTCCTGTACGGACCGAGCATCTTAATGACCGTTAAAGTATTTCTCCTTTGCAAATCTGAATGCATCCTTCCTCATAGTTTCATAGTCACCTTTCTGATATGAGTACACCTTCCTCCGACGTTTCTTTATTGGTGGGGTGTGAATTTTTAAATATCCGGAGACAATATCGTGGTCACTTAGTTCATCTCGGGAATGAATGTCTTCATATTGTCCTGGCAAAGTCGTAAGGATCAGATCCAATGTGTTCTTATCACGAGTGGGGAAGTTAACAATTTGTTCAAGGCCATGATCGTTCATAATGTCAATCAATATTTGTCCTTCTGACCGACTCAGCATTGTGCCTTGTTTGCTGAGCCTGTCGGGCCAAGCAATGTCTCTGAAGTTGAGGTCACCTAGAACATGTACAGCCGGGAGTTTTTTACCCTTATGCTACGATTTGATGCAATCCAGTTGGTCTTTAAACAACTGGAAGTTTTCGATCGTACCATTTGGTGGTCGATACCAACTTGCTACGAAGTGGGAAGTTTTATTTGCAAAAACCTTCACCCAGACCCATTCGGTGTCATTTTCCAGTTCCATGAAAGGCATGTGAGGGATGTCTCTATGAATGAGCAACATCACCCCACCACCATGAGAGTTCCTATCTTTTCTGTAGGCACAGTACTGACAAGTTTCGGGGAAATGCTTAGATGTAGTTATTGAACTGTCAATCTTTGTTTCCTGAATAGCAACAATATGAGGTTGAGATGTATCGAGGAAAGCTAAAAGTTCAAGAATTTTTTCTCTAATTCCATTTATGTTTATACTGCAAAGTTTCAAACCTTTCACAAAATGTGACTTAGTTTCATCAGCAGTCAAAGATTTGCCTCTCTTATCCTCTGACAGAGGTTCAAACCTGTTTGGCTTACTCAGTTCTACATATTCATCAAAGAAGGAGTCTGAAAAATTATAGACCTCACATTTTGGACATATCCAGTGGCAGCTTGAATTTACCAAAGTGCCATATTCTGCATCTGAAATGAAGGAACATTCAGTGTGTATCCACATTTCACATTGATCACACTGAGCGGCTTTGTGGCCATTAAGGACAGCACCACTGCAAAGACCACAGTCAGCTTTGCAGTCTTTGCAATACCAAGTTCCAGCTCTAGATTCAATTTCTAACAATTGACTGTTATCCAAATCAGAACATGAGGAGTGAAAGCGCTTGTTACAGTCCTCACATTCTATCCATTTCTCTGAACCTTTGCAATTTTTTTGCAGAGTCCGCAGCGAAGCCTTGGGCCAGGGTTAGTTTCAATGTCTCCGGCCAAGATTAGAAGTAAAGCCAAGTTTGTACCCCGTGAGGACTTGAAGTTTTGCAAGCCCTCCGAACACCTTCTGTTCCCATTCTTCCTTGTAAATGCCAAGTACTGGGAAATTCTACTATTGCTTAGCAATGACAAAGTTTTTTCTAAAAACAGCCGCAGTGACCTTGACCCCAGGACCCTGAAAGTTGAACTTGCTCGAGATATTATCATACTCAACATTTATGTGAAATTATATTAAAATCCATCAATAAATGTAGGCACTAGAGCGAAAACAAAGTTTTTCTAAAAATAGCCACAGTGACCCTGACCCCAGGACCCTGAAAGTCGAACATGCTTAAGATATTATCATACCCAACATTTGTGTGAAGTTATATAGAAATCTGTGAAGAAATGTAGGCGCTAGAGCGATGACAAAGTTTTTCTAAAAATAGCCACAGTGACCTTGACCTTCAGGCCACGACCTTGAAAATCGAAATCGCTCGAGATATTGTCATATGGAACATTTGTGTGAAGTTATATTAAAATCCACCGATAAATGTAGGCACCAGAGTGATGACAAAGTTTTTTCTAAAAATAGCCTTAGTGACCTTACATTGCAGCTTTAAACAAAGTACCATAACTCTGTGACAAATCATCTAACCAGTTAGCATGGATAATATGCGCATCCCCTATTGCTGCTTAAGATTCCATTGAAGTTTCGTTGAATTTCTGCAAGTAGTTGCTGAGAATTCGTGTGGACAAGAACAGTACCCTATATATACATGCAGAATTCATCAAAGGGCCATAACTCTTGGAAAAATCTTCAAACCAAAACAGGCAGGTGATATGCGCATCCACCTGCGATACTAAATATTCCCATGAAGTTTCATTGAAATCCGACCAGTAGTTTATGAGAATTCACGTGGACAAGAGCGGGATGGACACACAGACGAAGCGGCGACTATATGCTCCCCCGAAATTCTTCGGGGAGCATAACAAAATTGAGGCCTCTTACACCTTAGAGGGAACAGTCCTCGAAAATGTGAATTCCATTAAATACCTTGGTGTGACAATCACTCACGATTTGAGATGGAATACACACATTAGCAACATTGCGGCGCACAAAGTGCAGTGGTAGCGCATCAGATTTGTGATCGAGAGGTTGCGGATTCGAGCCTCACGCAGACCAAAGTGCTGTGCCCTTAAGCAAGGCACTTCATCCACATTGCTTTAAAAAAAGTACTGGTTACCACCCAGGAAATCCTGCTCGTAATGCTCAGATGTGACCGGGTAGCAGTAATAGGAGAAAACAAGATGTGTTTGTGAAAGACGAACATGTCCCCGGGCATGGTGATTTTTTATTCAAAGTTGCTCACAGTTCAAGATTTTTGTTTGTGTGGGAAGCCCTTGACACAAGAAACTTACATACCAAATATGAAAGCTCTATCTTAAACGGTTCAAAAGTTATGAACAATAACATTTTTCCTTTAAAGTAGGTCAAGGTCACAGGTAAAAAAAAATTGAATGTAAAGCTCTTGTCACAAGGAACCTACATGCCAAATATTAACGCTCTATCTTAAACGGTTCCAAAGTTATGAACAATTTTATTTTTCCTTTTAAGTAGGTCAAAGGTCAAGGTCCAAACATTTTGCATGAATGAAAAGCTCTAATCACAGGGAACCTACATGCCAAATAGGAAAGCTCTATCCCAAAGATTTGAAAGTTATGACCAAAAAAGGTTTATTTTTTTAAGTAGGTCAAAGGTCAAAATATTTACAAGAATGTAAAGCGTTTGTCACAAGGAACCTACATGCAAAATATGAAGGCTGTATCTCAAACGGTTCAAAAGTTATGACCAATGTTAACTTTTTCTTTTATGTAGGTCAAAGGTCAAGGTCACAAATTAAATTTTTGTGTGAATGTAAAGCTCTTGTCACAAGGAGCTTACATGCAAAATATGAAGGCTCTATCTCAAACCATTCGAAAGTTATGACCAAAAATGTTTATTTTTTTAAGTAGGTCAAAGGTCAAGGTCACAGATCAAATTTTTTGCATGAATGTAAAGCGTTTGTCACAAGGACCCTACATGCTAAATATGAAGGCTGTATCTCAAACGGTTCAAAAGTTATGACCAATGTTAACTTTTTCTTTTATGTAGGTCAAAGGTCAAGGTCACAGGTCAAAATTTTGTGTGTGAATGTAAAGCTCTTGTCAAAAGGAACCTACATGCAAAATATGAAGGCTCTAACCCTAACCCCTAACCCATTACAGGGTCACTGATGAGGCTTTATTAGCCGAAACTACGTAGTATGACCCATCTTCTTTCTTATGAATATTTTCATTGCTCTTAAAGGAACTCATTTTTGATTTTTATTTATCTATCCCAAACCGTTCAAAAGTTATGACCAAAATGTTACTTTTTTATTTTAAGTAGGACAAAGGTCAAGGTCACAGGTCAAAATTTTTTGCATGAATGTAAAGCTTTTGTCACAAGGAACATACATGCTAAATATGAAGGCTGTATCTCAAGTGGTTCAAAAGTTATGACCAATGTTATTTTTTTCTTTTATGTAGGTCAAAGGTCAAGGCCACAGGTCAAATTTTTTTTGCACGAATGTGAAGGTCTTGTCACAAGGAACCTTCAGGCCAAATATGAAAGCTCTATCTCAAACGTTTCAAAAGTTATGGCCAACGTTAAAGTTGTCCACGTGCAATTGTTTGATTTGAGGTTTAACGTCCCCGTCAACACTGTAAAGGTCATTTTGGAGACGTTGCTTCCAATTTTGTGGGACTTTTACCCGACATTGAGATGAAATGACTTCTCAAGCCCTGTGGCCCAATGAAACCAATAGGGTTTATTAGCATGGACGGTCCGCCTCATACTGCGGTTCCTGGACAGGCTTAGATCCTCTAAGCAGTTTACCAATACTAGTGTGCGGGCCGGATTCAGCTCTGGTTGGAAGCATCCTGCAGCCCATATATTTCTTCAAGCCCCTATGGGCAGGGGCATTGTCCACGTACAAACCAACAAACAAACAGACAGGGCAAAAACAATATGTCCCTGCTATCACTACCGGGGACATAAAAATGTGTACAAAGGTGAATAGAACACTTGGTTTCCTTAGGCGAAATCTTCATCAGTGTCCTCAGGATGTGAAAGAGACAGCATATAGGGGACTTGTTCGCCCAATCTTGGAATATAGTAGTTGCATCTGGGACCCAAGCGGGGTGGCCCTTAATGAAGAAATTGAAAAAGTTCAGAATAGAGCTGCTAGATTTGTAACAGGAAATTACTGCTTTGAAACTGGGAGCATGACTGGAATTCTAGGAAAATTAAGATGGGAGTCTCTCAAGAAAAGGAGAAGAGACAGTAGGCTCATACTCAATACAAAGGTTTAAAGGGTGCTGCCAGCATGCCAACAGATGACCTTTACTGACCCTTACTGCAAAAATTTTGACCCTCTTGAACCCCAGATTTATATAGTAAAACTGGGGTTTTCAGGGCTAAAGTTATTTTTCTTATTTCTGCTCAAAATATAGATTGTGGGTACTCATTAGAACCGCCTCGCCAGGTTCTAACGAGTACCCACAATATAGATTGTGGGTACTCATTAGAACCGCCTCGCCAGGTTCTAACGAGTACCCACATTCTATATTTTGAGCAGAAATAAGAAAAAAAAGTCATAATTTTTCATCCTAAAATTTTCATTTTTTCGGTGATAAAGGTTTCAATGTATTTGTATATTATAGACGTGTTTTCGTAATGCATGAGCAAAGACCTGAGCTGGAATACTCACATTAATAGGATTGCAACAACAGCAAACAGGACACTAGGTTTCTTGAAAAGAAACATCAAAACAAAACACACAGGCATTCGCGAAGCAGCATATCAGACTTTAGTTCGTCTCCAAGTCGAATATGCATCCCCTGTGTGGAGCCCATACACACAGACCTATATAAATAAAATTGAAATGGTCCAAAGACGGGCCATACGATGGGTTAACAGCAATTACTCCCCTTATGCTAGTGTTTCAAGCACGCAAATCTCACTAGTGTGGCGTTCACTTGAGGACAGGCGAGCTGACGCCCGCCTGATACTACATGTACGTATTTTACAAAATAGTAAATAGTATAGTTGCTGTTCCCCTCTCTACATATATTAGCCATCCCATCAGATTGACCAGGCACATGCATCCCCTTCAATACTTCCAGATACCGACTACTATCAGCTTCTATAAATACTCTTTTTTTCACTTGGCCATTGTACATTGGAATCAACTTCCCCATCATCTTTCTGTCCTCCAAGACCTAGTCATTTAGGTCAGAGGTAAGGACAGTGTCACACTATATGCCCTAATCCACAACACTGCTTTTATCTGATTTTATTCTCTTCTGTAACAAACTTTTCCTTCATACTGTCTCACTTTTTCTTGCATGGCGCCTCTGCGTACACACCTGCACGATAGTCCTCTTAACAGGGTTGCTGCAGTATAAATAGATAGATAGGGTGCGCGGAATTAGCTGACAAAATTGATGGCGTCTTAACATGAGGGTGTGTCTTTTTAAAGACAAACCACCACACCCCTAATTGCAACAGAGATGTTTTCTTTCTTTCTTTCTAGTTTCTACTTATACTGCGATCAGTCACATCTGACCATTACTCGCAGATGTACATTACATACACACCAGGTTTGCAGGATGCAGTACATGTACATCGGTGATATACTTGGAATGAACCAATCAACAGATGACCCTGATAGTCCCATCAAGGTCAACACCAAGAAACTATACTCCCTACTAAAACACTCAAAGCAGGACAACAGCGGCATATCATCCCTAAAGGCTAATGGAAAGACTCACACATCAGACGTAGACAAAGCAAACACTCTCAACCAGCAGTTTCAATCAGTTTTCAGTCCCAAGTCCCCTATAAGTTTGAAAGCCCTTGCCCAAATGACCCTGCAGGACCTGCATGATTCCGGAGTCGCCCAGCCCTTATACGAATATGCCTGACATTCAAATCTCAGCCAATAGTATTGAATGGCTTCTTTAAAAGCTCAACCCCCATAAGGCATCAGGTCCAGACCAGCTGAAACCTATAGTACTTCAAAACCTCCACAAAGAGCTAGCCCCAATCCTCCAAATAATTTTCCAAAAGTCTATTGACCAGGGAAAATTGCCCACCATATGGAAAGAGGCCAATGTATCCCCCATATTCAAAAAGGGGGATAAAACTGATCCTGCCAACTATGGCCCTATCTCCCTAACATGTGTTCTATGCAAAGTGCTAGAACACATTGTCGCCTCCAGTATGTCCAAGCACTTCAACAGCCAGAACATTCTTTATGAACTACAGCATGGGTTCCGAGAAAGGCGTTCCTGCAAGACCCAATTGATCATGTTGATAGATGAATTATCTAGAAACATGCAATTAAGAAAACAGACTGATTTAATTTTACTGGATTTCAGCAAAGTTTTTGACAAAGTCGCCCACGAAAAACTTTTACAAAAACTTCACTACTACGGCATCAGGGGCGGCACCCTAAATTGGATCAAAAATTTCTTAGATAACAGGTCACAGTCTGTTGTCACTAATTGTACCAACTCCAGCATAATCCCGGTCTCTCTGGTGTCCCGCAGGGCTCTGTTCTCGGACCTATACTGTTTCTTGCATACATAAATGACCTCCCAGAGCAGGTTAGGTCAAACGTCTGACTCTTTGCTGACGACACAGCAATGTACTTATGCATTAGCTCCTTGTCTGAAGCAAACCTCCTTCAAGAAGATCTCTGCAAATTGGAGCTATGGGAAAAGGCCTGGGACATGAACTTCAACCCGACAAAACGTCAAGTTTTACATGTCACCAGGCTGAAGACACCCATTCCCTCTAAATACTTATTTCATAACACTGAACTTGAAAGTGTGTCTGCTGCAAAGTACCTTGGGGTCACCATATCTGACGACCTCAGCTGGGGAACACACATAGACAATATCACAAAACAGGCAAATCAAACCCTTGGCTTTATCAAAAGAAATATCAAAGTACACAACCAAGACCTTAAGTCCACAGCATACAAAACCCTTGTCCGACCGCAATTGGAATATGCTTCCAGTGTCTGGTCACCCCATACAGCTACAGATATCTACAAACTTGAATCTGTCCAACGCAGAGCTGCCAAGTGGGCCACACGAGATTATAGGTACACATCAAGTGTTACAGCTATGCTTGGAAAACTCCAATGGTGTCCTCTAGATCAGAGACGCATCGATAATCGCCTTATCATGCTATACAAGGTCACACATGACCTTGTTGCAATCCCTGTCTTAGATTACCTCACACCAAATCGCAGAGAGTTGAAATTTATCCACCCTTTGGCATACAAGCAAATCCCCACCCAGACCAACTATCACAAGTATAGCTTCTTCCCAAGATCAGCTATACACTGGAACGCTCTTCCAGCCTATATTGTCTTGCTACCAACCTTGGCACAGTTCTGTCATGCTGTCTGCCAGGTGGTGCATGTGTCCCCCTAAGCTACCAGATTCTGTTTTATCTTTTAACTATACTAACTTTCTTTTCGCACTGTATAAACTCATTTCACCTACTTTGCTTACCTTTCATTTCAGCTAACCCCCTTTAGCACTTGGTATACCGGATACCCTTCTGTTGTCCTCTTATGAGGTTTAGAAGTATCGGAAGAAAGAAAGAAAGAAAGCCTACAGAGTAATCATGTAATTACGGTAGGGGTCTTTCACCTGCACAGGACATGACTCTTCCTGCACAGGGGGCCTCCAGTTAATATCCTGATCCGAAGGACGATGCACTTTATGACATTCATCCCTGCAAATGGAGCGTGTTCAGACACCGAAATTTTATCCCTGCCACCGGGGATCGAACCCGGGACCTCCAGCATCAGAGGCAAGTGCACTAACCACTGAGCTATCACGCTCCATATATATGGTTATTATTGTCTTTTAACAAGATAAGACAATTGTATAACATATTGCTGTAAAACAGGCTTTGGTTCCCTGGGATGGATGAAACAAGAGCTCAAAGTCTTGAGTGCGCAGAATTAGCCTACAGCACTGTATATTAAGAATCTTTCTTACCCCGAATCAGAATTGTTACTGGTGACACGTCAAATGACATTCATACACCAGGACCTGTGATGTGGGAAGTTAGTCCCCAGCTCTAACCAAAGAGGTAAATTTAGCTACACAATCATCAGCACCTTCAGCTGTCGAAATAATCGAATCGGGAAGGGCATTCCAATCTCTAATGGTTCTGGGGAAGAACGACTCTTTATAAATGTCAGTTCTTGCGCTAAGGGTCTGAAACGCCAACGAATGGTGATTTCTACAGTGTCTAGCTGGGGGATCAAGGTCATCTGTTGGAACGCTGGCAGCACCCTTTAGACCTTTGTATAAAAGGATTAGCCTACTGTCTTTTCACCTTTTCTTGAGAGACTCCCATTTTAATTTTCCAAGTATTCCAGTCATGCTCCCAGTTTCAAAGCAGTAATTGCCTGTTACAAATCTAGCAGCTCCTTTCTGAACTTTCTCAATTTTATCGTTAAGGACCACTCCACTGGGGTCCCAGATACAACTACCATATTCCAAGATTGGGCGAACAAGACCTTTATATGCTGCCTCTTTTACATCCTGAGGGCACTGATGAAGATTTCGCCTCAGGAAACCAAGCGTTCTATTTGCCTTAGTGCACATGTTGCTAATATGAGTCTTCCATCTCAAGTTGTGTGAGATTGTCACTCCAATGTATTTAATGGAGTCCACATTCTCGAGGACCGTTCCCTCTAAGGTGTAAGAAGCCTCAACTTTATTAGATCTCTTCCTAGTTATCTGCATAATATTGCATTTAACTGGCTGAAATCTCATGCCCCATTTACGTGCCCAACATCCTAATGTATCTATGTCAGACTGAAGTTTCAATGAGTCATCTGTATCTCTAATTTCCCGGTAACAAACACAGTCATCTGCAAACAGTCTAATTTCTGAGTCAATGTCAGTGGAAATATCATTGATGTACAGGGAGAACAAAAGTGGACCAAGAACGGTCCCTTGCGGGACTTCAGACAGAACTGGGGCCCACTCCGAAGATTCACCATTAACAACAACACGCTGTTTTCTGCAGCAAAAAAAGGAATCTATCCATTTGAGGGTCTTTCCCCTAATTCCATAACCAAATAACTTAGATTTAAGTAGTTCATGAGGAGGGGTGTCAAAAGCCTTCTCGAAGTCCAGAATAAATGTGTCCACCTGTCCCCCTTTGTCCAAGATTTTTGCCCAGTCATTAATAACTGTGCTTAGCTGAGTTTCACAACTGTGCCTTTTCCTAAATGCATGTTGCCTGTCTGACAAAAGTTTATGTTTGTCGAGTGGGCCATGATGTTTGAGCAGACTATATGTTCCAGCAATTTACACAGAACACAAGTCAGAGACACAGGGCGATAATTACGGGCAAGAGCCCTATCTCCTTTTTTGAAGAGTGGACAAATGTTTGCTAACAGCCATTCTTTGTGGATTTCACCCGTATCAAGAGACTGTTGAAACAAGTGTGCGAAAACTGGACCCAACTCATTTGCTAGTTCCTTCAGGACTCTGGGATGAAGCTCATCAGGTCCTAAGGCCTTACTGGGGTTTAAGCCTTGAAGTAATTTGATCACTCCTGCAGCTGTCACAACAATATTATTCATGAATGGGGCCGATCTTCCAGTCAATGGAACCTCCGTGAACTCAGTTTTATTAAATGCATCATTGAATTGACCAACTAGTTCCTCTGCCCTTTCAGAGTCTGATTCAGCAACCCCGTCCCCTCCTCTTTTATTAAGGGGCGGGATACCTTGCCTGTCTTTCTTCTGGCTATTAATATATCTGTAGAAGTCTCTGGGATTTGCCTTTACATCACCTACCAAGTTATTCACATACAAATCATGCTAATTTTTTATATCAGTCTTGATTTCACGTCTCAAGTTTTCAAATTTTGTCCGGAGTTTACCACTTCCCGTCTTTTTTGCCTTTGCATGAATCTTATTCCTTCTGCGATTTTTTCTCCTTATCACTGGAGTGATCCAGGGAATAGAAGATACAGCCCTACTAGTTTTTGAGGGGATATGATTTTCGGCCGAAGTATGAATGAAAGAAGTTATCAAATCAAAATTCTCCTGTATAGACCGAGCATCTGAATGACCGTTAAAGTAATTCTCCTTTGCAAATCTGAGTGCATAGTTTCATAGTCACCTTTCTGATATGAGTACACCTTCCTCCGACGTTTCTTTATTGGTGGGATGTGAATTTTTAAATATCCGGAGACTACATCGTGGTCACTTAGTTTATCTGGGGAATGAATGTCTTCATATTGTCCTGGCAAAGTCGTAAGAATCAGATCCAATGTGTTCTTATCACGAGTGGGGAAGTTAACAATTTGTTCAAGGCCATGATCGTTCATAATGTCAACCAATATTTGTCCTTCTGACCGACTCAGCACTGTGCCTTGTTTGCTGAGCCTGTCGGGCCAAGCAATGTCTCTGAAGTCGAGGTCACCTAGAACATGTACAGCCGGGAGTTCTTGTTCTTCTGTCTATTTTCTGCCTTTATAGGCACACCTGGTTTATACCAGTAAAATCTTCAGGAGTAAAAGTTCTTTGTACAGTATAAACTATTTTATGTCACATTTAAAAGCCACGTACCATTAAAAGAATACATTAAAAGTTTCTTCAACAGCGACTATATACAAAGTTAATCCATCACCATAAAATAGTCAATACACTGGAGCCATTGAATGTTTTCCCGAGCTAAGTAACTCAGTAATAATAAAATATAAAATATCCACTATGTTGCTGTGCCCTTTCTTTTTCTGTTACGTTTAGGAACAAGTTCAAGTCTCTTATGTCTGCTTATGTTCAGGCTGTATACGAGTCTTCTGCTATGGTAATGTAGAGTGTCCACAAGTGCAGACGTGCTGTCAGTTCGTTTTACATTACAGTCATGGAACACTGAGTTGCTGTCTATCAGTAACTGCAATAATGTCTCTTTTGAGGCACCCGGGCTTTCTACCAAAAGTTTGTTTAATACACAAATATAGGGAGTCGTCTAAAATGGGTTTTCTGGTATCATTTAGGGTTTTACAATCGATAAGAAAATGCTGTAGTGTTTCATCACCGTTGTTACACAATGGACACATTGGGTTCACTTCATTCTGATTAAATTTGGCTCTGTTCGTTTGTAGTAAGTATGTGCCAGTAATGACTTTATTCTTCACTGGAATTCTGTTGATGTCTCTGTTACTCCGAGCATATGGTTTCACGGCTGGATGGCAGCTACCAATGATGTTGATGTAACTTTTTGACGGTGCACACTAATGTCCGGGAAATTGGAGGTAGTGGTGTGTTGTCACTAATATCTCCACTTCGAGTTGTCAGAAATTAATTAAATTAGTATCAAATAAAATTTTTGGCTCTATTATAAAAGATAAAAAAATAATAATTTATTTTTTTAACGTTTTAGGGGTCCATTTTTTAAGTTAATTTGTCTGGGAAATTCTCGGATTTTGTCCTGGATTTTGGGGTATTGATGCGTTAACCCTAATATCTCGACTTAAGGTGGTCAGAAATTAATGAAATTAGTATCAATTAAAAATTTTAGCTCAATTTTAAAAGATAGTTAAAAAATATTTTTCATTTTGAATATTTATGGGGTCCATGTCTGAAGTTAATTTGTCCGAGAAATTCCCGAATGTGTCCTGGATCTTGCGGTAGTTGTGCGTTTTCATAGTAACTCGGTTTGTGGTGATTACTTATTGATAACAATTGATATACAGTACGGCTCAGGTATTTGAACCGTTTTTCTTTTTCATTCCGCGGACAACTTTTTAAATCCGCGTTTTTCCGCCGAATGGTTTGGAGTAAACAACTCCGAGTGAAAATATTTTACTCCAAGTTATGCGCTCGATATTCCGAGGAAATTCCGCGGACCTCAGATCTAGCTAGAGCTTACCTGTGATATTTGGAGTGTTTGCGAGTATTTGCGAGTGGTGATTAATTTAATTAAACATGTGTCGCCGGTGCGACGTATCAGAGGTCAATAATGGCGGTCGAAACCCATCAAAATTTCGCTGACAGTTATCACTTTGATTATTTGTTTCTCACTTGTCCGATAATACTTCACATTAAAATTATTAAAGAATGAAAGACAAATGATTATACTATATCAAAATAATTTTCTTTTTTTGAAAATATAAAAATTACATGGAGAAATTTTGAGTTCAAAATGACCGATTTTGCAGTTTAAAAACCAATAATGGCGGCCGAAATCCCTTAAAATTTCGCTGACAGTTATCACCTTTGATTATTTGTTTCTCATTTTTCCGATTATACTTCACATTAAAATTATTAAAGAATGGAAGACAATTGATTATATTATATCAAAATAATTTTCTTTCTTTGAAAATCTTAAAATTACATGGAGAAATTTTGAGTTCAAAATGACCGATTTTGCAGTTTAATAGAAGCCAATACTGGCGGCCGAAACCCGTCAAAATTTCGCTGACAGTTCTCACCTTTGATTATTTGTTTCTCAATTGTCCGATAATATTTCACATTTAAATTATTAAAGAATGAAAGACAAATGATTATATTATATCAAAATAATTTTCTTTTTTTGAAAATATCAAAATTACATGGAGAAATTTTGAGTTCAAAATGACCGATTTTGCAGTTTAAAAGACGCCAATAATGGCGGCCGAAATCCCTTGAAATTTCGCTGACAGTTATCACCTTTGATTATTTGTTTCTCATTTGTCCGATTATACTTCACATTAGAATTATTAAAGAATGAAAGACAAATGATTATATTATATCAAAATAATTTTCTTTTTTTGAAAATCTTCAAATTACATGGAGAAATTTTGAGTTCAAAATGACCGATTTTGCAGTTTAAAAGAAGCCAATAATGGCGGCCGAAACCCGTCAAAGTTTCGCTGACAGTTATCACCTTTGATTATTTGTTTCTCATTTGTCCGATAATACTTCACATTAAAATTATTAAAGAATGAAAGACAAATGATTATATTATATCAAAATAATTTTCTTTTTTTGAAAATCTTAAAATTACATGGAGAAATTTTGAGTTCAAAATGACCGATTTTGCAGTTTAAAAGAAGCCAATAATGGCGGCCGAAACCCGTCAAAATTTCGCTGACAGTTATCACCTTTGATTATTTGTTTCTCAATTATCCGATAATACTTCACATTAAAATTATTAAAGAATGAAAGACAAATGATTATATTATATCAAAATAATTTTCTTTTTTTGAAAATATCAAAATTACATGGAGAAATTTTGTGTTCAAAATGACCGATTTTCATGTAATTTTATGATGTTCAACATGCTTTCAATTACGGACTTGAAAGAGTTGTATGTACTCGTCATGCCCAACTGATTCCTTTGTTTGAAATCACTTCGCAGTTTCACACCCTGGTAATTAATGATTACCTCTTTGTTGACTTTTGACATTGTTTACATTATAATAACTATCAGTGATAATTATTATCTTATAATTATATGTAAATATATATGATGGTAAAAAAACACTAAATAAACAAAAAACAATGCCCAGGTATTTCGTCAAATTCCTCCGAGTATTTCCGCGATACTTCGCGGGAAAATATTGCCTCCAGGTACGATATTACGACTCGGAATAATTTCGCGAAATTTTGCGTACCGCGGACCTTGTGAGTGTTTTCGAGGAGTGTCCGCCGAATATATACATATACTCGGAACAATTCCGAGTGTTTTTGAAAGTACTCGAAACGCCGAGATTCGGAATAAAGAGTTTTTTGGTTCTTATACCTGAGCCGTACTGTATATTAAAATTTTAAGTTCAATTCTAAAAAAAAAAAAAAAATCTCTTTATACACCTCAATGAGGCAGTTCTAATGAGTACCCTCAACCCGAATTGTATCCAGGATGCCGGGGTATTGGTTCGTTTTCCTTAATATATCGACTTGTGAGAACGAAAGAAAGACCGCACACCCCTTGTAAATCCTACTTTTCTCTGTATACAGTTGGATTTACATGGGTTTCCATTACACAGCTTTCTATGATGTCACACATGTTGCTGCTCACAAGACGGACACTGCCATTGATTTGATGATGAATTCAGACCTAAACATATTCTATAAAACCAAATTTTGCACTTACGATTTTCACAGTAAATCATGTTATCAATATACTCAGGCATTTTGCAGAATCACCAGACTGGAATTTTTACGATTTTACAAGTGAATGAATGAAGTCTTTCTACTATTTCAATCCAGGTAAGCAGCACACGCCAACTTATTATGAGTTAAAGCGATTAACTTAACACATTTTTAATCTCGTTAGAAAATTAATGACCCGTAAATCGCTCAAACTCCGTACAACTAATTCATCGTCAGGAAGAAATGGATGCGCTTAAATTTCGTTGTTTAAGCAAACAGTATAGAACCAGATCAGATGTCGCATTTTGCGGCCGAGATCAGACGCCAAGTTTTGCAGCGTCTGAGCATCATGGTCCGTCAAATCAGTCAAAGTCCGTACATCTAATTCATTGCCAGCAAGAAATGGATGCGGCTAAATTTCGTCGTTGATTAAGCAAACAGTGTAGACCGAGATCAGACGTTGCACTTAGCGGCCCAGATCAAGGTTTGCGCAGCTACAGATCATAATGATCCATCAAAGTCCGTACACCTAATTCATTGCTAGCAAGAAATGGATGCGGTTATATTTTCTCGTTGTTTAAGCAAATAGTGTAGACCCAGATCAGATGTAGCATTTTGCGGCCCAGATCAGACGACACGTTTTGCAGCGTCTGATCATTTGAGTCTACACTGTTTGACTATGTTAAATATCTGATCTGCCAGTAGATCTACACTATCTGCCAATGTCCCACAAGTGGGACTCAAGGCATATATGGGTTAAACCTTTGATCAAGATCTACACTGTTTGCCAATGGCCCAAGAATGGGGCGCTAGGCATATATGTGTTAAACCGTTGACCAAGTTCTACACTGTTTGCCGTAATTAAAGATTCTTTGAGATCTTCTATAAATTAGTCATGTTGTGTGCACTCATTAGAACTGCCTCAATGAGGTGTATGAAAAGATTTTTTTTTGTTATTCTTTTAGAACTGAACTTAAAATTTTAATATATATCAATCGTCATCAATTAGTGATCACCACAAACAGAGATACTATGAAAATGCACAACTACCCCAACATCCAGGACACAACCGGGAATTTCCCGGACAAATTAACTTCAGAAATGAACCCCTAAAATATATTCAAAATGAAAAATATCTTTTAATAATCTTTTAGAATGGAGCTCAAAGTTTTATTTGATACTAATTTTATTAATTTCTGACCACCCGAAGTTGAGATATTAGGGTTAAAGCACCACTAACCCAAAATCCAGGACAAAATCCGAGAATTTCCCGGACAAATTAACTAAATAAATGGACCCCTAAAATGTTTAAAAAGTAAATTATTTTTTAATAATCTTTTAGAATGGAGCTTAAAATTTTATTTGATACTAATTTTATTAATTTCTGACCATCCGAAGTGGAGACATTAGGGATAACACACCACTACCTCCCTTTCCCGGACATTAGTGTTCGCCCTTTTTGACAGGTATTTCAATGATGAGTATAGTTCTGACTGGGAGTTTTTTACCCTTATGCTGCAATTTAATGCAATCCAGTTGGTCTTTAAACAACTGGAAGTTTTCGATTGTACCATTTGGTGGTCGATACCAACTTGCTACGAAGTGGGAAGTTTTATTTGCAAAAACCTTAACCCAGACCGATTCAGTGTCATTTTCAAGTTCCATGAAAGGCATGTGAGGGATGTCTCTATGAATGAGCAACATCACCCCACCGCCATGAGAGTTCCTATCTTTTCTATACACCAAGAGATGCCCTTCCCGATTTGGTTATTTCGACGGCTGAAGATTGTGTAGCTAAGTTTACCTCTTTGGTTAGAGCTAGGGACTAATTTCTCATATCACATGTCCTGTTGTATGAATGTCATTTGACGTGTCACCAGTAACAATTCTGAACTCTTACCCCACCCACTTACTTCGATCAGACCAAAAATATGGAATAAAACTCATTCCTTCCCAAAATAAAAAAAAAAATATATATATATTCTAAAACCTTTCTGAATTGAGACCCTGGACGGATTTGATTCCCGTAAGGTAGACTGTGGGCATCAATTCAGCAAGATTAAACCAGCCCGGAGCTCCCAAAATCACACTGGCGAACACGAACAGGCTGACATAGATAGATTAGGATGTTGGGCCAGAAAATGGGGCATGAGATTTCAACCAGTTAAATGCAATATTATGCAGATAACAAGGAAGAGATCTAATAAAGTTGAGGCTTCTTACACCTTAGAGGGAACGGTCCTCGAAAATGTGAATTCCATTAAATACCTTGGTGTGACAATCACTCACGATTTGAGATGGAATACACACATTAGCAATATGTGTACAAAGGCGAATAGAACACTTGGTTTCCTGAGGCGAAATCTTCATCAGTGTCCTCAGGATATGAAAGAAACAGCATACAGGGGACTTGTTCGCCCAATCTTGGAATATGGTAGTTGCATCTGGGACCCAAGCGGAGTGGTCCTAAATGAAGAAATTGAAAAAGTTCAGAATAGAGCTGCTAGATTTGTAACTGGAAATTATTGCTTTGAAACTGGGAGCATGACTGGAATTCTAGGAAAATTAAGATGGGAGTCTCTCAAGAAAAGGAGAAGAGACAGTAGGCTCATACTCTTATACAAAGGTCTAAAGGGTGCTGCCAGCATTCCAACAGATGACCTTGTTCCCCCAGCTAGGCATTGTAGAAAACACCATTCAATGACGTTTCAGACCCTTACTGCAAGAACGGATATTTATAAAGAATCGTTTTTCCCCCGAACCATTAGAGATTGGAATGCCCTTCCCGATTCTATTATATTGACGGCTGAAGGTGCCGAGGATTGTGTAGCTAAGTTTACATCTTTGGTTAGAGCTAGGGACTAACTTCCCATATCACAGGTCCTGGTGTATGAATGTCATTTGACGTGTCACCAGTAACAATTCTGATTCTGATTCTGATTCTGATGCGAGTACCTGTCTCCCATGTAAACAATATGTGGTCACGTGATCGTTGATGGGTACCCACGCCGGTCACAGAAAAGACCGAAATACCGAAATCACCACAGAAATCTACCTGGCTGTGGAGCGCTTGGTGCAGTGGTAGCGCATCGGATTTGTGATCGAGAGTTTGCGGGTTCGAGCCTCATGCTGACGAAAGTGTCGAGTCCTTGAGCAAGACACTTCATCCACATTGCTTAAAAAATAAAATAAAAAAAGAAAAAAAAAGTACTGGTTACCACCAGGAAATCCTGCTCGTAATGCTCAGATGTGAGCGATTAGCAGTAATAGGAGAAAAAAAAAAAGAAAAAAAAAAGAAAAGAAATCACCATTGCATGGTTGGGTGGGGATGATATAGGGTGTGGAAGGTGTGATGTGCGGTTGGGAGGGGTAAGATAGGGTGGGTAGGAGTTAAGGTAGACCGGGTAGTAGCATGCTGAAATCACAGTGGAAAACACCTAACTCACCATTGGTTTTAGTGCGCGGTACCAAAATAAAGTTTTATTGTTGTGAATGTTGAACAGTTTGTGGAGCGTGATAGCTCAGTGGTTAGTGCACATGCCTCTGATGCTAGAGGTCCCGGGTTCGATCCCGGCAGCGGCGATAAAATTTCGGTGTCCGAACACGCTCCATTGGCATCATTTGCAGGGATGAATGTCATAAAGTACACCGTCCTTCGGATCGGGACGTTAACTGGAGGCCCCCTGTGCAGGGAGAACCATCCCCTGTGCAGTTTAAAGACCCCTAACGTAATTACATGATTACTGTGTAGGCTGTCACCCTGCAAACCTGGAGTGTATGTAATGTACACCTGCGGTAATGGTCAAATGTGACCGACGCAGTATCAGTAGACAGACAGACAGACAGACAGTTGCCCAGGAAGTTGAGACCAGTTCTAGTTGCCCGAGTTGCCTCGACAGCTCTTCGCACCGGGAGCCGGACAAAACGTCCCATGCCATTTTTGACCAGGTGGACAAAATGTCCAACATCATTTTTTCAGGGTGGACAAAACATCCCACACTATTTTGACAGGGTGGACAAAACGTCTCTTGCTATTTTGACAGGGTGGACAAAACGTCCCATATTCAATTAGAAGGGAATCCTTATACTTAATAAAAAGAAGGCAGTGGCTAGAGATACGGATCTGTATCTCTAGTCTCGGAGGCTAGAGATACGGATCCGTATCTCTAGTCTCGGAGACTAGGGATACGCATCTGTATCCCTAGCATTTTCCAATAGGCCTGGCTAGAGGTACAGTTTGAAAAGACTGATAATTGTTTCAAACAGAGATATCATTGCTGTTTTGACGCCTCCGAGACTAGAGATACGCTCTAGCGTCCTAGACTAGAGATACAGTGAAATGATAGCGTCATTTTTGTACAAGGTTGTTTCCATAATGCATGCAACTGTACACTACTAGTTTGTTTTTATATATTTCGGGCTTTGTCTTTATATATTTCGGATATATACTATATTGGCAGCGAGTGAAAACTAAAAACTAAGGCGCTGTTCGGCCTGCGCCGATTCGTATCTGATCTGCGCGTTTGCTTTTTCGCATACTAAGAAACGAGCCGCGTCACAACAAAACCTGTCTTCGGGGTTTCCGACCGACCTAGCTCGACACAAACCAGGCTATACAGCCACAGAAGATGGCTACAGCTTTGAATTTTCGGATATAGGAAGTAGAGAGATTGTACCATCCATGTAGCGAAAACAAAGGCCCTGATCAGCTGCGCAGCAACTGCGCAGCTGATCTGTGCCTTTGTTTTCGTATATGCAAACAACGGTTTTCTCATGACGCGACTCAATTACATTCTTCTCGCCAGCAATGTGCTTGTTGTTGGACAGAAAATAGAATTCACGATCAGCCTGTGCTGACGTGTATCTGATCTGCGCATTTGTTTGTCGCATATACATGTACTGGAGGAAGCAAAAATGTAGTGATCATACTGCATTATTGCGTATTTGATCTAAATATATTATTTTTATTTAGCGAGAAAGCAAGGGCGCTCACCAGCCTGCCCGTGTGCGCATCCGATCTGTGTCTCTGTCTTTATGTTTATTTAGAGTTATGACAAATGACAGCTAACATACGAGAAAAAGGTGATCTGGCCCGTTATGCTTACTTCATCATACCCCCTCGTATCCCAAATTTATTATGTAAAACTAGGGTTTACAGGGGTGCACATGTTTTCTTATATTTGCTCTAAAACATAGATTGTTGGTACTCAAACGATGTTTTGAGCAAAAATCTAAATATTTAAGTTAAACTGAAAATTGTCATTTTTACAGCCATTAAAATTCGTAAATGGTATTCAATTTTTTTTCGAGCAAGCTCTCCTTAACCTTTGCTCAATGATAAGTACCAATTTTATCTTGGGTTGGCTAATTTAACAAGGATATTAAATGAAAAAAGATAAAGAAAAGAAAATATGACAAAGAAAAAAGAATGAAGATAAAGAAAAGAAAAGAAAAAAAAGAAATAAGAAAAAAATGGCTGTAATTAAGGCGTAAGTTTACCAAATTTAGTGACACAGAGACCTTTCTGATATTTAATCTTCATCAGTGAGTCAGTCAGTCTTAGTCTTAGAAAAATTAAAAATTTATACTGCCAAACAATAAAGATTTAATTATAGTTATTTAAATCAGTACTTGAGTACTGACGTCAACACCGCAGTATAAACCTCAGCACTAAGGAACTGATACTGAGCTGATGATACCCTCGGGGACGAGCGAACCATCCACCAGCAGAGATAACGTCCCAGTGGTTGCAATTTAGTGACACAGAGGCCTTTCTGATATTTAATCTTCATCAGTGTGTCTCAACCCCAAAGTTTTGAAACCGAAACGGATGACGGACAAGACCCGCAAAACACAGCGTATCCCCTTCCGAACACACACCGACCGACGTAGCTCATGAGACAGCTCAACTGGAGGCATTAGGCAAGAGACGCCCACCCGCGGACTTATAGGCGCCCCACCCACCGAGCCAATATCAGCAAACATGGCCCACACTCCATGAAAGCCCCGGGCATCAGGAAGGTGGTGTCCAAGGTAGCGAGACTTGCAAAATTTAAAATATTACAAAATATGGCAACCCGATCCGCTAAGATACATGTAAACAACTCTTGGAATTTGTTTCATCAGTTCTTTTGCAGCAAGACCTATTCCTATCTCCCCGTTTGGTGCTGGCCGGAAATATAATTCATATGATGCAATAAATTAAATGTGATATGGCATTCAAAATTCAACTTTTATTCTGGTATATTTGACTCATCCATAGGCTTACATGACAGGTCGAAAAAATGATAATCAAATACAACATATAACCGTAATAATAATAAAAATAATAATAATACAACACAGGACTGTCATTGGTCCTGTCCCATTTCAGAATTCATATTACTTTTTCCACCTTTCACCGTAGTAGAGTTATGCTACTTTGCAAATTGCGTCAAAACAGCAATGGTATCTCTGTTTGAAACAATTATCAGTCTTGTCAAACTATACCTCTAGCCAGGCCTATTGGAAAATGCTAGGGATACAGATCCGTATCCCTAGCCTCGGAGACTAGAAATACGGATCCGTATCTCTAGCCTCCGAGACTAGAGATACGGATCCGTATCTATAGCCACTGCCTAAAAAGAAATCGTCCAATCTATCTAATAAAGAACTAATTGTTGTTTGTTGAAATGATATTAGAAATGATATTAGCTCAATCATACACAGTGTGAAAATATTTGCACAAATTACAATTAACACATTCTGATTAGGAATAGAGACCTATCTAATTGATAACTAATTGAAATGAAATTAGTACATTTGTTTGTTAGTTTGATTTTAGGTTTAACGTCCCCGTCAACACGGTATAGGTCATTTTGGAGACGTTGCTTCCAATTTTGTGGGACTTTTACCCGACATCTCAAGCCCTGCCACCCAATGAAACCAATAGAGTTTATATGCATGGGTGGTCGAAGTTACCAGTACTCGCGTGCAGTCGGTGTCAGCTCTGCGTGGAACCATCATGCAGCCATATCTATGTCTTCAAGCCCCGATGGGCGGGGACCAGAAATTAGTACAAACTTACAAACTGGGAAAGTATTTTTACTAATTACAATTAACATATTCTGATTGGAAATTAAAGGAATGTATCAGTCATCCTCCTCCCTAACACCACCTCAAGAATATGGGACGTTTTGTCCTCCCTGTCGAATTAGCATGGAACGTTTTGTCTACCTGTCAAAATCGTGTGGGACGTTTTGTCCACCCTGAAAAAATGATGTGGGACTTTTTGTCCACCCTGAAAAAAATGACGTGGGACGTTTTGTCTACCTGGTCAAAAGGCATTCCTACCTGGAACGTCGGATGTAGAATGAATCCAGCCAGCGATTCGATCCTCCTGGATGACGTAGTGGCGGGAAAAAAATGGAAATCTCGTGAATCACGGGCTAACTGAGGTTCAAGGTTCACAAAGGTCACTTCCGGTGGTCTCACTGGTGGCCCGAATTACCGAATGTCACAACACTCCACCCTATCCTTGAAAAAGTCTGGTCATAGATTGTCAGTTATAAATATTTAAAAGTTCATGGTTAAAAGTTTTGAGGTAGTGGCATGCTCACAAAGGAAGTTACTTAATTTATAAACTACAGTCCAAATGTTATCTCAAAGTCTGATATCTCTAACTACTGCTCAAACCAAACTAAATTTTGTCAACTGTTATTTTATCTTAATTATAATGTATGTTCTGAGATTCCAACTGCTTTTTATCTCAAACAACTGTTATCTCAAACCAAATATTCAAGACCCTCGGAGTCTGAGACTAGAGTCGACTGTACTAGCTTTATGTTTAAATTGGTTGCTGCGAAGTATCTTTCATCATAGTATAGAATCTAAAAGTTGAAAGTCATACTGTGTTCAAAAGAACAGATAAGCCTCTAACTGGAACTGGGTAATATCCACTATATTCAACTCCAACCAGGCACCCGAAAAGAGGACCCAACACTCCTGGCTTGGATACCCACTTTATTGGGTAGTATTTGGTACAGGGCAGTCCTTTTTCGTATAAAGCCACGCCTAGGACGTACAGACCCGGACCGTGATATAAGCGAACGGCGTTATAAGTAGAGCACTAAAGGGATCAAAGGGTAATGTACATGTGTACTATTTATTTAAGCTGCATCTTAAATGCTTTATACCTGAACGGTAATATACATGTGTACTATTTATCTAAGCTGCATCTTAAATGCTTTATACCTGAACAGTTTGCAAAAGCAAACACTTATAAGGCAAGAAGGATGAATGACAACGTGTGTGCATTATAATACAGAATGGAATGTTCAGATATGTGAAAATTATATGCAATGTCCTAATGACATTAAGATTTGGATATTTTTATTATTAATCATTATTTGGTATCTTTATTATTATTATTATTATTAATATTATTTTTAGATTTTGTTTGATTATGCTTTCATTTTAATTAGGTATTTACGCAAATACCCTGCTTATCTGTTCCTCTAGTGTTGCTCTTACTATTTACAACATTGCACAATGACATAATATTCATCAGCTGATTTAATTTAATATTTCTGCTGTCTTCGATTTACAGACTATTGATGTTAAAAATAATTATTGAGACTTAATCTTCTGATCCTTGATGGTGCCAACACAATACTCTTAAATGTTAGATTGATGATATGTTAATATATAAGAGATGGTATACATACATGAACATGGACGGATTTCTGGCCACCTGAATGATATACAATTTACATATATACAACAATGTGATGCCTCCAGTTGACCCGTCTCATATGATGCCTCCAGTTGACCTGTCTCATGAGTTACGTCGGTCGGTGTGTGCTCGGAGGGGATGCGCTGTATTTGCCGGGTCTTGTCCGTCATCCGTTTCGGTTTCAAAACTTTGGGGTTGAGACACACTGATGAAGATTAAATATCAGAAAGGCCTCTTTGTCACTAAATTTGGTATAGTTACGCCTTAATTGCAACCACTGGGTCGGTATCTCTGCTGGTGGATGTTTCGTTCGTCCCCGAGGGTATCATCAGCTCAGTGCTGAGGTTGATACTGCGGTGGTGACGTCAGTACTCTAGTACTGATTTAAATAACTATATTATATCTTTAATTTTTGCAGTTTAAATTTCTATTTTTTCTAAAACTAAGACTGACTTGTCAGGTGGGACATGTATCTTAGCGGATTTGGTTGCCACTTTTTGTAATATTTTAAATTTTGCAAGTCTCGCTACTTTGGACATCTCCTTCTTGATGCCCGGGACTTCCATGGAGTGTGTGTCATGTTTGCTGATGTTGGCTCGGTGGGGGATGCCTATAAGTTCGCGGGTGGGCGTCTCTTGCCTGATGCCTCCAGTTGACCTGGCTCATGAGCTACGCCGGTCGGTGTGTGCTCGGAGGGGGTGTGCTGTGTTTGCCGGGTCTTGTCCGTCATCCGTTTCGGTTTCAAAACTTTGGGGTTGAGACACACTGATGAAGATTAAATATCAGAAAGGCCTCTGTGTTACTAAATTTGGTATGGTTACGCCTTAATACAACAACAAAAGTTACAAGTTATGCATATAACACAACCTGTGTGGTGTCAGACGACTGGACCTGGGTTTCTTTGAAAATAGCTGATCACAGATATACAATACAATATAGTACAGTAAATTACTTGGACCATTCTCTTTAGTCACAGTAGGTTCTGGAGGCTTGGAAAATAAAAAAAAAAAACAATCTATTGATGTTCCAGACATCACTGCAGTGTCAGGAGGTAGAATTTTGCAATTACTATATATTTTCCCCTTAGGATCATGGAATATCTAAGATATTTCACCTGACCTTCCGTTCTGCAACGAAAAGTCAGGTGGTTTTTCTCCGGGTACTCCGGCTCGATATGAGTGAAATAATCTTGAAAGGGCCGTAAAACCAAAACAAAAAAAATATTTCATAAAAAGAGAGATACATTATGTGTGTATTGAACAGTACATATTGAAACATGGTTACAAACAAACAAGGCTAGTAACAATTTGAATTATAATATGTCATTTATGTGACATATAGTCTGGCGATTCCTTCTAGTTTTTGGTTTAGGTTTACGGTCCCTTCAAGATTATTCCACTCATATCAAGTTGACCGTGAATCGAAAGCGGCAAAACCCGGAGCACCGGGAAAAAACGCCTGACCTCCCGTTGCAGATTATTCCCAATGTGAATGATCGGTTCTAGTTAGTCCGAAAATATGACAAATGGTAAATTGGATCTATTTGATGAAAAATAGAAGTGGAGGCAATGATCAGGAATCGATACAATTAACCCACAGCTCCCATCAGAGACACCAAAGGGAAAGAAACACAAACATGAAAAACAGACCCTAATGGAAACATCAATAGCGGAAAGCCAAAAGGACAGTTACTTTCCCACAAACTGGCCAATAGGCTATCCAAAATAAAATAATATAAGCGAGACAAACACCCAAAGACAAACCATAACAAAAATTAACCGCAACTGAAGAACCACCTTGGAATGGTCAGCGGAAACGAATTCCACTGGGGGTGTGTGTGTGTGGGGGGGGGGGGCTTAAATCGATTGTACGTGGCCACAATCCTCGCCCTTACTTCCGTCGCATGAAGGCCACCTTACTCAACAGTGCAACATCTCAATGAACACAAAAATCAAACAACAACAGAGATGAAACAACGGTGAGGACTCAACAGCAAGAAACCACTGAAATGCTGGAGCAAGTTAACCGACAGTTAGACTCCGACGGGCCCGACCATAGACAGAGCATCAGGTACCAGCCAACATAAGTTTTAAGTTGGAACCGTCATAGAATCTGAGACCTGACCCACCGGCGTGCAATTAAAGAGGGAAGCAAAGTTGTCAACCGTGATTGGGTTAACTACCATGCATGCAGTTTGTCGTATAACATTTATGTTGTACCCAATCTTTTTATATCGAAGAATGATTTTATGAAATTGGGTGCTGAAGTCATTGCGGTTATATATTTTTCTGAATTTATATATAATGTCACCATAAAATTTGGGTTCCGATAGACCTTGTTGCAGAAGAGATTTAAGTCCCATGACTTCCTCCCATTGTAGCCCTCTCAGGACTTATTGCATAGCCCTCTGAAACGTCTCAGGTGCCGTGCAGAGACCCATAGGGAGACGAGTCCATTTGAAGCTACCAAAACGGGTGTTAAATGATGTCTTATGCCGGGAGGCCTCCTCCAATGGGATCTGGAATAAATGCCGCACAGATCCAGGATACAGAATAGTCTTTTGCCATACAATGAATCTAGACATTCTTCAATGAGTGGAAGACTATAATTGTCCTTATATGTCTTTCAGTTCAGGGCCCTGTAATCTATGCAGTACCTTAATTCGCCGGTTTTCTTCCGGACCATTTCAGGCGCAGTATTCTGAAACAGAAGGTTCTATGACACCTTGTTTTAGTAGTTTTTCTCTATATTCTTGCTGTTGTTTTTGGAAATAGAGTGGAGTTCGCCGAAAGTTTTCTACAATTGGAATTTCATCATGTGTTTTGATCTTATGCTCCACTCCAGCATGGGAAAGACAGCCTAAATCAAAATAATCTTTTGAAAACACGTCTTGGTATTCTATCAAAATTTGTTTGAATTTTGCTTTTTCTGTGTCCGAAAGGGTCGAAATATTATTTTCATACATTTGTTGAAGATGGTTTGGTAATCTTCCAGCCTATGTATCATCCTCCTCCGCACAAGCCTGAGCCTGGCCAGAGGCGTGCGACACAGTGCATTGGTCATGCTTTACTGAAACAAGGTCTGCGGATTCTGCATATCCAATAGACTTCCCCCTTTTAAAAGTAACAAAACTGTCAGAGTCATTTATAACTTGCAATATGACTGAGCGATTCTTATCATAGACATTTGAGACCAGTGCTTTTTTATTACTAGCACCAGAAACCATGAACGGTCCATCTATAGGTGTGTCTAGCACACCAGAAACATAACCCACTGAATGCGGCTGAATATCTGCGCGTTTAACTATACTGACATTTGAAACTTGCATGCCAGAGTGCTTGTTAATTTGGATGGGTATGACTTCATCATCGACAGTCAAAGTATGTTGACTAAGGTTTAAAATGGAACCCGTAGCTATCATGAAGTCTAGACCAAGTAAACATGCATCTTTTATAGGGGCTACACATACTGTGTGTAGAAAAGTTTGGGACCCAACAGTGATAGGTACATTATGAATAAACCTGCCATTTACTGGGTCAGTGCCTATCCCTGAAAGGATACAAAAAGGACCCAAATCAACTGGCTGAAATTTTGATTTTAAAAACTCTTCGTTTACAAGTGTGACCATGGCAGCACTGTCAACAACCGCCTTCGTTGAGTGGCCATTAAGTAAAATGTCTACAGAAACTGTCAAATCCCTATGACTTGGCAACTTCTCTTCCATTACATCACAGTGGTGACCCAGATCAGACGGGACTAGGGAACTATCGCCGGAGCGCCTAGTCCGTTGGAGTTTAAATCCTCCATGGGTTCAGGCTCCGCCGCCCTTTCCCTTGCCCTGTAAACGCGACTACGCGAATTATCCGGGGATTTATACTTTGGATTGTGGTCACGTCTTCTCTCCGGATCGCGTGGTTTTGATGGATAGTTTTTAAATCCCAATTTGGGCTCTGTTTAAAATTTCTTAAATCTTCTGGAAGTTTTGGGTATCCCTTTGGTGATTGATACCCACCAGGTGGTTGGTTTCTTCGCGGGGAACTTTCCCTGGAAGAATTTCTCTCACTTGAAGAGCCTCTTATTCTGTTATAGGATGGTGACCTTGATAGGTACCATCCACCACTATGTTGGTCAACAGGGTACATGAACTGGAATTTCCAGTTCTCTCCCTTGAGTCATCATAACATGGCTTTGACCTTGAATGTAATGGACTATAGTAGGCTCGTCTGTATAGTCTATCACGAGGACGGTATCGGTCACCGTCGCATTGATAACGAAAACTGTCATAACGTTGTGGTGGTCGATTGTTACCGCGTTGATGACGAAAGTTGTCATAACGCTGAGGCGATTGATTGTTACCACGTTGATATCGAAAACTATTGTCATAGTGCTGCGGTGATTGAGACCGAAAATTGTATATTTCGTTCACTTTTCGCTCAAGATCTCACCCTTTTCTCTTCCTGAGCGGTAAAATTCCTTTTCTGGAAGAAGATCTTACCCCCTTGTACAGCTTTCTTACTGCTTAAAATAAGTCTAAGCTTTTTAAGAGCTTCTGGAACTGATGTCGGGTTTGACATCAGCACCCAAGAAGCTGCTTCTTTGTGCAAGCAACCCCTCAGGAAGGATAGGGTGGTCATCTGTTGCATGATGACTGTGTAAAAGTCGCCATAGCCGTCCATTGCTGTTGAAATGATCCTTTGTATAAATTCCTCAAGGGTTTCATCATTTGTTTGTTTTATACTGTGCAGCTTTTGTCGGAATGTCTGTTGAGTCAAATCTTAATTTGAGCTATTGTTTGAGACCATCATAGTCTTTATTCACCTTGCATTTAATCGCATACTCGAGTGCTTTCTCTGAGAGACATGCAAAAAGTCTCTCTACTTTTTTAGTGTTTGACCAATTATGATGATCAGCTATTCTTTCAAATTTTGTGATGAAAACAGTCCAGGACCCCGATTTTTGGTCACCAGAGTAGGTCTTTAGTTTGGGTGGCAACGGCGAAAGTGAACGGTCAGACGAAGAAGCAGAGTCTGTCCTATAATTTTTATTTTTCCTGACCCTCGATCGTCCCCTGCGTCTGGGCTGACTTTTGATCTGCAGGGGGCGGTGGCCCAGGATTATTATTTATGTTGCTGGCAGACCTCTTTCCTTGCAAATCAGCATCCCGGACCCTTGATCATGGCAGACATGGTCTATGGGATATTTGTCTGCCATCCTGTTCATAAATTGTTTTATTGGGTCTGCTTGGGGCTCTTCTTTGGGTCTAACAGGCTGTTGTGGTATGCTTGATGGGGTTGAGCAAGTGAAGTCCTGGGTGGTGCCGGGGGCTGATTTGTGGGTCCTAAGGGCAAACTGGGTGGTATAAATGGTTGATTTGTGGGACCTAAGGGCACATTGGGTGGTATAAAGGGTTGATTTGTGGGGCCTAAGGGTACATTTGGTGGTATAAAGGGGTGAATTGTGTGGATAACGTACACACTTGATGGCATATGGGATTGATTTGTTGGGTTAAAGGGCGTGTCAGGTGGTGCAAGGGGCTGATATGTGGATGCAAGAGGCCATATTTCAGGTAGAGGCTGATTTGCAAACAGCTGAGGTGCCAACGTAGGCTGTTTTTCAGTTGGAGGCTTTCAGAGCTGTTTTGTTTGTGCCGTGTGGTGGCTGTAAAAGGTCTCCCCGTACATGCATTTAATGCTCTTATTTTTCCAATCCTCAGGGATTGCTTTTACAATTGCTTTTCATCGTTCCTTAATTTGACATCCTTTTGATACCTGTTGAAGGTCTTGATTTGACCGATGTTGTATAACAATTGCTTGTTCGATATCTAGGGGCCTTTAATAGGCATAGCTGTTTTGTGGGCGTTTGTTATACTCGCCTTCTTTTTGAAGCGCATTCTATTTGAAGGATTTATAGTTCTTCCGTTAACTGTTTAACTAAATGACCGGTATGAATATTGCTTTAGTTTGGACGGTATCGCCCCTTTAAACTAAAATGGGTATCACAAATAAATTTAAATTTACAATATCTCCCCTTAGGTTACACTCTGCTTCTTCTGTACGGAGTCCCCATTCTATTAATAATTTAAGTGATATGTTGCCGTCGGTATTGGTGAGGCCCATAAATTGTGTTTTCTGCCGCTTCCGTTAATTTAAAAGGAGCAGGTAGTACTAATGTATTTAAAAACAATCTGAGAGTTAGATTATCTCCTATCAAATCGCCCATTCTTAGGAAATATACCAATCCTTTCAGGAGACGTGGAATGTATCCTAGTATTTCCAAGTGCAATGCTAAGAGATGCAGGTGCTGTTCGCATTTATGCACTGCGTCTACCATTTCTTCGTCTGTAAACGGTAGTCTTTTTCTGTGGTTAACATGTCCGATTTGACATGTAAGTCTACGGATTTGATATATGTGATAACCTGACATACTGCAAATTGTAAAATGCAGTATGTCGGGCAAACTAATCGCATGTTAAAAACACGATTTAACGAACACTATCGTAGAATGAGTAAGCCTAAAAAAACTGACACTTTCTTGAACCGTCATTTCAGACGTACAGGTCATTCTATAAAGTTATTTCTATACAGCCAGTGGAAAAAAGTTATTATGATGTAAATTCTACAGCTAGGTTTAAAATTATTAAACGGCATGAAACTGAATTAAGATGGATTAGATTATTACAGACACCTTTTCCATTAAATCATGGACGCCACTCTATGCTTTCGTTTCTAAGTTCATTACCCGTTTCTGTTTTGCGTCTTCTGGACACCGAGTCGAATAAATTCTATGATAGTTCTAATCAGTTATATGATGCGGCTCTCTTAACTAGAGGCTATACTCAGCATACTCTTCGACCTTACATTGATTCTGAAATTAACCATAAACGCCATTTCTTCAAAATATCCTTCATTAATAAGGGTATGGATTTTATAGATTTGCCCAGTATTTTCCGTTAGAGCTCGGTGCTTTCTTCCATTCCTGCTTATTTTCAAAATACTGAAACACCTATAATTTTCTATAAATATAACAAACCTGTTAGATCTATCATTTTTAATTTCAATAAACTTGTTTCTAATCTTGATATTGATACTAATACTCCTGATTCATGTGATTGTAAAAACTCAGTGTATTGCTATCCTGCTGCTGGTCATGTAATTACTGGCAATTTGAAAATTATTCCTGATTCTAGGATAAGGAATATAATTTCTAAAGGACCGAAATATTGGCTTCCTTCTAAAACTGATTTCAGTAAATGTAGGGATGAAATCGCTGCTGCCTTGAATGAATTCGGTAATTGATGGTATAAGCGAGAGTATGTTGAGCTTAAAGCCCTTAAGGACTGGAAACTTTAAAACTAATGAATAAACGCATTTCTTTCCATTCTCAAAATACTAACTTATTACCTCAGTTCATTACCCGTTTATTACCTAAGACGTCTTTACGTCACCTTAAACTAGGTATTCAAGAATTTCATAAGAAGTTTGTTTTGGCCCCTGCAGACAAGGCCGCTAACAACGTCGTCGTTGTTTGACGGCTCCACTATGTTAACACGCTTAAGCAGGAGCTTGGTGGTACTAAGGCCTATGAACTTCGGCCTTTAGCTGAAGAGAGAGCTATAGTAGATGAACATATTTGTCATTCAGCCACCAAATTTGCTGTGTGTGTTACCGAAGGCCATGATAAACTTCCTACGCTATACTGGTTACCAAAACTTCATAAAAGACCTTACAAAGCACGGTTTATTGCAAATTCTAGCTCTTGCACTACCACTGAACTTTCTAAACTATTAATTTCCTGTCTTACTGCTATTAAAACGCATGTGATTAAATATTGTGATAAAGTCTTTGAAAGCTCAGGAAGAAATCTGTTTTGGTCTATAAAAAATTCGAATGAGGTTTTAAATAAATTGAAATCCAGACGTTTTCGTGCTTCAAGTCTGTCTACTTACGATTTTTCCACTCTTTACACTACACTTCCTCATAATCTTATGAAAGAAAAGCTTAATGTTTTGTGTGTGTTACCCTCACCTTTCTACTTGACAATATTTATATTAGAATCGGTACTAAGTTATTTAGACAAATTGTGGGTATTCCGATGGGTACGAATTGCGCACCTCTGGTGGCTGATCTGTTCTTGTATTGTTATGAAAGAGACTTCAGCCACCAAGTTTGCTCTGTGGTACTAAGTAAAAATTATACACTTTGGTCATGTCAGAAAGTGTGTGATGCCCTCATCTTTCTACTTGACAATATTTATATTAGATTCGGTTCTAAGTTATTTAGACAAATTGTGGGCATTCCGATGGGTACGAATTGCGCACCTCTTGTGTCTGATCTGTTCTTGTATTGTTATGAAAGAGACTTCATGTTGTCGCTTTCCATTGATAACCAATCTAAAATTATTGAAGCTTTTAGCTCCACTTCTAGATATTTAGATGATTTATTAAATATTGATAATACCTATTTCGATGGTTTGATAATTAAAAATCAAAAATGAGTTCCTTTAAGAGCAATGAAAATATTCATAAGAAAGAAGATGGGTCATACTACGTAGGTTCGGCTATTAAAGCCTCATCAGTAACCCTGTAATGATCCGGCAACGAAAGCCAGAGGAAGCATACTGAAATTTTGCGAATTTCGAATAGGCAGTCGATTCAAAGACTGATACAAATCAAAATGAGGTCCAAATAATTAAAATCCTGTCTAGAATTTGAGTCTAAACTAATAATTTATTTCTGACTTCTCAGAATATTCACGCTGATCTCAAAGGACCAAAAGTAAAATATAAACTGCACTATGGTTGATGTACGGTGAGACGTTTTACGGCCGCCACACGGCACACACCAGCTGCAGTGAAGGGTGCAGTGATAAGTCAGATTTACCCCCCAGAACTTCAGTTAAATAAAGCAAATTCTTCTGATACCCAGGCCCCGTTTTTGGATTTATATCTATCTATTGCAGATGGGTTTGTTTCGTGCAAAATTTATGATAAACGCAATGACTTTGATTTTGAGATTGTAAATTTACCTTTTTTGGATGTTGATGTTCCTCGTGCGCCATCCTATGGCGTTTATATTTCGCAATTAATTCGATTTGCTAGAGTGTGTAGTCATGTAACTGACTTCAACACTCGTAATAAATTATTAACGGCTAAACTTCTTAATCAGGGTTATCGGTACCATAAACTAGGCAAAGCCTTTTCAAAATTTTATAGACGCCATTCTGGTTTAATTTCAAAATTCAATATTGGACTTAAATCTCTTCTGCAACAAGGTCTATCGGAACCCGAATTTTATGGTGACTTAGTATATAAATTCAGAAAAATATATAACCGCAATGACTTCAGCACCCAATTTCGTAAAATCATTCTTCGATATAAAAAGATTGGGTACAACATGGATGTTATACGACAGACTGCGTGCATGGTAGTTAACCCAATAACGGTTGGCAACTTTGCTTCCCTCTTTAATTGCACGCCGGTGGGTCAGGTCTCAGATTCTATGACGGTTCCAACGTAAAGGCTTATTGAGAAATAGTGAGATCTATTTTAAGGTAATGTTGGTTGGTGCCTGATGCTCTGTCTCTGGTCGGGCCCATCGGAGTCTAACTGTTGGTTTTCTATTGCTTCAGCATTTCAGTGGTTTCTTGCTGTCGAGTCCTCACCATTATCTCACCTCTGTGGTTCTTTGATTATTTGTGTTCACGGAGATGTTGCACTGATGAGTTAGGAGGCCTTCATGCGGACTGAACAAATTATTTGTCTAAATCGCGACGGAAGTAAGGGCGTGGATTATGGCCACGTAAAATCGATTTAAGCCCCCCCCCCCCCCCACCCCACAGTGGAAATCTTTCCACTGATCGTTCCAAGGCGGTTCTTCAGTCGCGGTTTATTTATGTTGTTGTTTGTTACTTACTGTGTGTATCACTTATGTCTTTTTATTTTTTTGGATGGTCATATGGCCATTTTGTAGGAAAGTAACTGTCCTTATGGCATTCCTTTGTTTAGGTTTCCATTATGGTCTGGTCGCTTCATTTTTGTGTTTCTTTCCCTTTGGTGTCTTTGATGGGTGGAGTAAGTTAATTGTATCGATTCCTTTGTTTCACTTCTACTTTTGGCTTTCCGATATTGATGTTTCCATTAGGGTATGTTGTTTCTTGTTTGTGTTTCTTTCCCTTTGGTGTCTCTGATGGGAGCTGTGGGTTGATTGTATCGATTCCTGATCATTGCCTCCACTTCTATTTTTCATGATTTCCCTTTCTGCTGAAAACCAGTCTGAAATCATATCCATTCTAATAATTTGCGACCGACCATGGTCCAGTATGGAAGGGTACTCCTTTCCCGTCACCTATGTACCAACCCCATATCGCCAGACAAGGGCTAGGTGTTCCCCAACGACCACAAAATTTTCCACCAGTTTATGCAGCTACGGCTTGCAATGTAATACAGCTTCCAATTTTACAAGTGCCGATGAACCAACAGCAAGCTGTCCCTCCCACACACACACACACTACTATGCAGGTACCAGTAATGCAGCTAGCTACTGGCATTTACCAGAATACGCAGAGGGACACAAGGCAGAATTGCGCAGGCCAAACAAACAGGTGGGAGTCCATACCAAAGCAAAGCCGGAAGAGACCTCAGCAGCGTAAGGGGGATCTGAGAGTTGATGAGGTGACGTCAAAACTACAGCTCAAGGAGAACCCACTTACTTCTCAAATCGGTGATAATGACCATACTTTGGTCCAAGATACCAGTGCAGAATTAGATACACAGGAACGGGAATCATTAGGGGAGATAGGCAGGGATGATACAAGGGCAGATAGCAGTTCCCAACAGACAGGGCAAAATCTCTCTAAGAAGGATTTTTATGCATGCCTGGCCTAAAGAAAGCTCCACCAGATGTATTACATGACATTATCAGCAGATATGAACACTCACACAATATTATTTTATGCGGTGATCTAAATGCAACTTTGCTTCTAACGAGGAACAATAAACATGATATAATGCTGGACGCTTGTGTTAAAGATCATATGCTCTCATGCGGAAATATTACTCATGAGCCAACATTTTACCATTTTAATGGATATTCAACTTCACAAATTGACTATATTTTGTCAAAATGCCCAGAATTGTTACTTAGTTACATTACCGGGGGAAAAGATTCTATAAATGTATCATCCCATACACCTTATTTGCATTATCTGCTGGTTCCTAGTCTGAAGGTTATCAGTGTTGGAAAAACAGGTAACCAGACCCCCCTGACCTTTCAAGGTCAGGGGGGGTCTGGTTACCTGTTTTTCCAATATTGACAATGTGCAAGCTGGGAGCCAGCAAATAATGCAAATATGGTGAATGTACCAGTATCAGTCCGTCTGAAGGTGGACCCTGAACAGCAGAACTCGCATAGGCATATAGTTAAAAGACAAACTAAATCTAGGAAAGTGTATCAGTGGAATAAGATTGACAATGATATCTTTTCGGAACTTGTACAATCAAACCTTAATATTATTGAAGGAGACTGTAACAATACAATAGAAATAATAACAACCTGATTGAAAGCAGCGGCGTATCAGGCTGTACCAACAAAAAACATAAAATTCAAAGGGCCTATACGTCGAGCATCTAAAGAGACATTAGATTGCATAAAAGCTGTTAAATGAATTTACAGAAAATCGGAAGCATCTGGTAAACCTCGACATGGTCAGCTATTCTTGGAAAATAAAATAGCGAAGCGGGCTCTGCGTACCAAACGACGTACCATGGAAGCCATAAATAGGAAACCATTCTATATGGAAAATCCGTCTAATTAGAAGTTTTATCAACTCATAAAAAGAACTAGATCTAAAAGGGAAACAGGTTCAACATGTATTCAGGTGAATGGTATTAAATACTTTGACTCAGATCAGCAGAGACATTGTTTTGCTTAGTATTTCGAGGATCTAGCTGTGCCAAAAGACCAAAACTATGATAATGTATTTCTGGAATTGTGTGGTTTACGTGTTAAGGAAACTGTAACTATGCCCCGGCAAAATACAGAGTCAGATGTGACAATATCAGAATCAGAAATTGGTCTTGCTATCGACCAACTAAACAACGGAAAAGCTCAAGATGAATACGGCCTTTCAGCCGAACATTTTAAAGCGGCCAAACCAGTAATTGTTCCTGTGTTGACTGTGTGTTATCTAATCAAATCTTAGCTGAGAAAAAGGTACCATCAACCTTTAAAACAGGAATCATAACCCCAGTCTTAAAGAAAGAGAAAGACAAAAAATATGGAAAACTATAGGGGAATAACTGTATCGTCATTATTTGGAAGGCTGTTTGAATATATAATATTGAATAAGTTGGAGTTGGACCAGTTTGGGTTTACAAAAGGACTTTCACCATCCATGACACCACTGTTAGTTAGTGAAGCAAAAGCAGAAGTGCGTCAAAACCGGGATCTATTGTATCTCGCGACTCTGGATAGTCAGAAGGCTTTTGACGTAGTACATCACATAGTACTGTTCGATAAATTAATTCAGAAAGACATTTGGCTTCTTATCAAAGATCTGTATACGGGCATTTCAGCTAGAGCTAAATGGTTAACGGACGACAGCGAGGACTTTCCTTTACATCAAGGTGTTAGGCAAGGGGGGATACTCTCTACTCATCTATACAAAGCCTATATTGACCCTCTACTAAAAAGTCTTGAGAGTAAAAGGTTTGGTTACCGTCTAGGAACAGTTCATATTGGAAATCCAACAGTTGCGGATGATCTAGCCTTTCTTACAAAACGAAGAGAGGAACTGCAGCTCATGCTCAACACAGCACACTGCTACTCAACGAGCCACAGATACCAAATACACCCTACGAAAACGGAGGTAACCTTACTCCCAGATCACAAGGCTAATGAGAAAGACGTATGAACTTTGGGAGAGAATGAGATGAAGATCTCTGACTGCTCAACACATCTCGGATTTTCAAGAATGGGGAAGAGATAACCTGACATGAACGTAACAGAGAGAATTACCATAGCTAGACGAACCGGATATCTTCTAATGAATACCGGCCTGCACGGCTCTAATGGGCTAAATCCTAAACTTTCATATGTTATATACAAAGCATATGTCCTCCCACGAATTCTATATGGGCTTGAAGTTATTCATATTAACAAGACACAACTACAACAAATGGAGACATACCATCAACGTACTCTACGTCAAATACAATCATTACCTTCCTGTACTGCAACTTCGGCAGTGCTTATACTGTTAGGAACACTCCCAATAGAAGTTGAAATTCACAAGAGACAACTAAGTTTGCTGCACTCGGTGGTCAATAGTAACAACAAATGTCTTCAAGATTTGGTACAGCGACAGTTGGCTTGTAGCCTTGACAATGCATATAGCTTCTTTTACATCATTAACCAGAGCCCCGCCAAGCGAATTTGGGTCTTCGAGCATTCCGTCATGACAAATTTTAACTGCGCATGCCCAGCCATTCAGAGGGGCCAGGGATATGGCTTTCTGTCTTAACGTTCCTCTTGATTCACTGCTTGTATGAGCGAGCAGCGAAGGTTCTGGCGAGACTGCGCGGATGCGCAGGCTCGCCTGAACCTTCGCTGCTCGCATAGGCGATAAGTACCAAAATCGCTTGGCGGGGCCCACCCAAGTGCTTGCGAAATACAGCCTGCCTACGTTGAGCTGGCTTCTTGCGGCAAACGTTGGGAAGCTACAGTGGAAGAGCATGTGTAAGCGGGCTGTATCAACATTTTGGACTAAAGTATATGTCTCTGATATAAAGACCAAAAAACACTGAAGTATTTGTCTGTACACCGGCTACGTGTGGGATTATAAGAATCGTATATGGGTGTGAGGGGTGGATTGAAAAATTCGTCCCGAGGAACACTGTCCGGCATCACGAGGCTTGCCGAGTGATGCCGGACAGTGATCCCGAGGGACGGATTTTTCTATCCACCCCTCACACCCATATTGGATTCTTTTTCTTGCATACCTTCCATTTCTATTGCGAATTTTTAATGCTGCTGTCACTTCGGTTACCGACGTCCGCCATTTTGTGATGACACAACAGGAATGTTTAGTGACGTCACGCATGACGACGCCGCACATGAGGTTGAAATCAACCAGTGCATTTATCAAACACGCGATTATATTCGATTTGGGGTCGGAACACCAGGGTCAGAACATAAATTTCTATCCCAGGGTAAAATCACGGATTTCATTGTCTGGTGTGCAAGAATAGCATGTGTAAGCGGGCTGTATCAACATTTTGGACTAAAGTATATGTCTCTGATATAAAGACCAAAAAACACTGAAGTATTTGTCTGTACACCGGCTACGTGTGGGATTAACGCATTCAGTATGGCAGAACCTAGAAACGGGGACAGCTGTTAGAAAAGCAAGTGTTAAGGCACGCTTTCTTACGGGCGTCTACATGCTCCAATCCTGCAAACATACATACAATAACAAGACAGTTAATCCGACCTGTCGTCTGTGTCAGCTCGACCTCGAAGATATTCGGCAAACAGTGACGAGGTGAACAGCTTTTCATAGTATCCGGACGTCCACCCTTAAGCAGCTCAGAGATTGTATAGCAGAAAAGTGTGACTCACAGGCTATAGAAACATATCTTAAAGATTGGGACTGTTTTCTTATAATTAATTGTTGACCCTGGATGTGCATCAGTGCTTGATCCTGAACTGCTCGAGATTAGTGCCAATATAGAAGAACTGTCCAGGAATTTTTTCTTCAAAATCCACGTGAAAAGACTGTGTGTATCACTTGTGTCTTTTTATTTTGGATGGCCATTTGGCCATCTTGTGGGAAAGTAACTGTCCTTATGGCCTTCCTTTGTTTAGGTTTCCATTATGGTCTGGTCGCTTCATGTTTGTGTTTCTTTCCCTTTGGTGTCTTTGATGGGTGGAGTAAGTTAATTGTATCGATTCCTGATCTTTATTTTTCTTCTACTTTCCATATACTTAAAGAACTGGGTTGATATATAGGTTTAGTGCTTTTACAAAGACATTTTACGTTATATGCACAGAACTCTTAGACATTGTGTAAATACATGTATATATATACACACATCAACTTTAACGCAATCCTGCGGTGCCTCTGACAGAAAGAGGGATAATACAGAGAAGAAATAAAATGTGTAGGTTTGGGGACAAAAAAAAATTCATCCCCGCACCCACAATACTGTGGGGCCCACCGAGTGGGGTGCAACAGAATAAAATATTTGTCCCAAACATCTACCACCGAGACGAGCTCCATTCAGCAATTTAAATCTCCCAAACCCAAAACAATTCCACCCAACTATTCCCCTCGCGTCCCGAGCACCAACTCGGTAGGGCCCGCCCCACCCCCCAGGTGGGCCATACCGGGCGAGGTGCCTAGGTGAAAAAAGCTTGGGCAAAATCAAAGGGCTCTTATGTGCTAATTCGCGAGAATGAAACGGACGGGCGTGTGATATATATACTCGCCGGTCGTGACCAGGCTGCGCTCTTTTAAGCTCGCCAGCAAGAAATATTCAAATGCCAC
The DNA here is from genome assembly GCA_963580285.1 of Lucinisca nassula. NCBI lineage: Eukaryota > Metazoa > Mollusca > Bivalvia > Lucinida > Lucinidae > Lucinisca > Lucinisca nassula. Next base: position 2,823,532 of record OY757020.1, on the reverse strand, counting down.
TGTGACCAGGTTTGTCCAACTCTTCCAACAGCTTGGTACTGGCCGTCATTAACGCTTTGTCTCTCGCACGTTTGAAAAACTTCTCTTTTTCCTCCTCCAACAAACCAAAAGTCCCTTTCTGGCGCTGACGAATTTCTTCTTTCATCTAATTGAACTTGCCGACTTCACACAGAATCAGGCGAAATTCTGTTTCAGGTATATTATCGTCGTTCAGCGCGATAGAAATGCGGTCTGCGATTGAGTTCAGCTTTGACTCAGTCATGATACGAATCTCGTCGTGTTTTTTTTTTTTTTTTTTTTTTTTTGGCTTTTGTTTGGAGCCTCCGGCCAATAAATTTCCCGCCAACACCCAGCAAACCACACACAATCGCTCCAGCTTGAAGGCCAAGGGTGACATGCGCCGCGATGATAGTTGACAAGAGCCCGACGCCAGAAGCAGCGAGCCCTACGCTAGCCGCAGTAAGCGTGGAATCAATCCCATCAATAACATAAGCCCCACGTCTGTATTTCTTGTACAGCGAGGCTCTGAAGTCTCGTTCTTTTTCGAGACGGAATTTGACCTCGGCCACGTGCTGAAGGCCGTGTTTGTCTCCAGTATCAAGTGGTGGATAGAAAGTCATCGTACTAGTATGATCTAACCCTTCGCTCTAAATGAATATTACTTATTGCGTGAGCTCACTGGGCAAAATCTCTGACCTCGCCACATGCTGAAGTCGGTGATTATCTCCGGTTTCAGGTCCTGGGTAGAGGCCCATCGTGTACTACCCCTCGAGCTGGGTGGGTTTAAATAGACTACTGGCTAATAATGACTATAGCTTGGTCTGCTGTGAGCGCACCGGGCGAAAATCGCAGCCTTTTGAGAGATACTGGGCCTATAAAAATATCATGTAGATCCAGAAACGGTATTCAGCTTGGTGTTGGACTCCTTCAAGAATGAACTGCACTTCAGGAGCAACCCTTTTTTGTGACTATCTGAACCCCAACCTCCTTATTAGCATGCGTATGTGGCCATTTGAGCTTGAAGCCGGGTAACACATCAACAAAGGCGTCAGGTCTATCTCCGAAAATTAGATCAAGGATGATCGATGATGTTGGCAAGTCCATACCAATAAGTCCCGCTGGGGGGAATTCGTAGACTATTTTCAGGATTCTCTGCCGGTTGTTGCTTGTCTTCAGCACGTTTTCTTCAGGAACGACAATGTTCTTCGTCCCGGGGATATATGAGCATAGTCGAGTGCCACTATTTACTACTTTTCTGATTTTATGCTGTGTTCCAGTCAAGACGTACGGAGACGCTATCTTGATGTCGATAAGCCATCCAGTTTGTTGAATGGGGTCCGCAAAAGCAATCCACTAGCTCCCAGTGAAGGCCAGCGTATGAACCCGCTTTGGAACGGCAGAGGTATCTACGTCGCTGATATCACCGAATTTCAATGACCCCGCTTGGCCGACACTTTTCTCTTGTAGACCCCCTCAGAGAGCTGGAAGGCATACAATTGATCTTCCTTCCCGTCCTTATCGAACCCCCTCAGTATCACCAAGATCAGCCAAAGCCACCCCAGGGCATTTTCTGATCCCACCGGGGCCGCTTGCGTCAACCATTCCTTATATGTAGGGTTGCGCTCATATACTGGAATGGTAACATCTCCCCGTTGGTATCTCTAAGTGAGATAGTTAGCTGTGAAATAGGCCCTGACGACAACCCCTTGTACTGTAAGACAGGAAATGATTCAGTTCTATGAGATCCACACTTTTCGTTCTCGACATGGATGGATCTAAGTAGTGTAGATGGGCGACCGTTATGCAAATTGTCTGAAGTATTCAACTCAGCAAGATGAAAGTAGACCTCACGATGGACGGCCAGCTTGTGTGGCTTCTCTGCAGTGAACGTCTGGAGGGTTCATTCTTTATTAGGTCGTCATTGGCAAAGGTAAAGGTAGAGGGACGAGCTCCGAAAGTATTGTCGGAAAAGCCTAAGAGATTAGCTAATTCGCGATTCATTGTTATTACTTCTCCGGACTTTACTATCAAGTGCAGTAGACCAGGGGGTTCCTCTAGAGTGAGTTCGGCGCCCAACCGCTGAAACACCTTTTCGTTCAACTCACAAACGTTATAATACCCGTCAGGTATTATTTTGTCAGTCTTGTTATCTGAGACCTTATTGTTCCTTTTTGCCATGCATATGTTGTACCACCAGTGATAATGCGTCAGCTCGCAGAGAGCAATCTCTAGCTCATCCGTAGACTGGGTCCTGGCAAGGTCGACCGGTTCACCGTTTTGAACGCCAGTGAGTGTGAAGTACATAATAATAAAATTTTAATTTAAACAATTGTCTCACCAAAATGGGTATGGATACGAAGGCAAGGCATACAACTGATATTCTTTTCCGTCCTTTCCGAACCTCTCAGTATCACCAACAACACCAAAATGGGTATGGATACAAGACATTTACGTTTAATAGCTCGGCAAAATATCAGACAGGCGGCAATTTCAAATATTAGGAATCAGCAACAGGGGCGCCCACCCTAGTCATAATGGTCGACGATACGGGAAGTCACTTCCTTGCCAAGTACCCGGACGTCTTCGTCGATTATCAAAACCCTCCGCTTACCAAGGACGTCACTATGGCAAACAAGGCGTTCAACACCTGGCGGCACGCCCCTTCAACTAGTGGCAGTGCCAGCTGAACTTTGCGGATTAGTGCGCAACTGCTGGATGTGGTGTTTCATTCCAGGACCATCTCCAAGCGGATGAGCCCCTTCTTGCAAATAAAAATCAAAAATGAGTTCCTTTAAGAGCAATGAAAACATTCATAAGAAAGAAGATGGGTCATACTACGTAGTTTCGGCTAATAAAGCCTCATCAGTGACCCTGTAATGATCCGGCAAATAAAGCCAGAGGAAACATACTGCAATTTTGCGAATTTCGAACAGGCAGTCGATTCAAAGACTGATATAAATCAAAATGGGGTCCAAATAATTAAAAACCTGTCTAGAATATGAGTCTAAACCAATAATTAATTTCTGATTTCTCAGAATATTCACGCTGATCTCAAAGGACCAAAAGTAAAATATAAACTGCACTATGGTTGATGTACGGGGAGACGTTTTACGGCCGCCTGTATTGCTTTCATGTCTATTATTCGACTATGCGGCTGCTTGAGGAGCTAAAACTCGCCCTCCCTGGGGACAAGTCCAATTCATGGTTCGATAACCAATATGACTCCAGGGCCTACAAGCAGCTTTGCGAGGAGTTCGTCGTAGCGGGTTCAGACGCTGTCATCGGCCACAACCCAGGAAAAAAACAAGGCATCACCGGTCAGCGCCAGCAGTGCTGGCAGCTCAAGGATATTCCAGGGGAAAACTGCCTCACCAGCCGGGACCGATCTGCGAGTACTCGCAGAGCCACCGCCCGAAGGGTCGCCTACGTCTGCCGCGGTTGCTCCGCCAGCAGACTGGAAATCCGGTCTCGACCATGAAGAAGAAAAAACAGCTCTCATAGTGGCAGGGTTTGCACTCGGCCTAGTGGCGCTTTGGTTGGTCGAGCGGTCGAGATAACCAGTCCCGAGCAGCCACGAGAAGAAGAGCCCCCACGCCGATGACCAAGGCCCACAAATTATCTGCGAGCCATGAAGCGGCCTTCCCTAGCGTGCTCAAGAGCCAAGAGACGATGGACCCGTGTGCAGCCGCGGCCTTGCCGGCCAAATTGGTCAGGGCACGCCCGATCGGGGACTGTAGGTGCTTTTTAACCCACTCCTTGACCCCGCCCTTGCCGGGTGACTTGGGAGCCGGCGCCGGTACACTCCCACCGCCGGTGAGCACAAGCACTAGGGTTGAGATTGCTATCCCAACCGCTATAAGGATGCTCACGGTGGTAATTCCCTGTTCGCGAAAGAGGTAGCGAATGCGCTCAGCCAGCGTTGTGTCTTCATGAAGGAACTGCCTGAATGTCTCACGGATTCTGTTAATCTGGGACATGAGAGCCGGTCTGTTCGCAGAGAGGGCATCGAGCCTCGACTGTCTTTCGATTTCGATGTCAGAAAGCTCACTCTCGAGGTTTCTGATCCAGTCCCGAATCTCCTGCTGCATCTCGGTGGCGTCCGTTTCCGCCGCTCTCTGGCCAAGTGTTTTTCAACTTGGGATTTTCCCTCGTCGACCTTTGACAGCTCAGCCAGGTTGTTCGCCAACTCATCTCGGGTTCGAGTCATAGCCTTTTCAAGTCCAGCATGCTCTCTCTTGGCCTGGGTGACCCACGCGGTGTCGATAGGCTGATCATCAATTGTCTTCAATGCGGTCTCGACATCTCCTGTTGTTTGAACAACGTCGTGGGCTACGCCGGGGAGCTCTGTCATCTCGACGGATTCAATGTTTTTGGGAGGGTTTTTTTCTGCTTTTTGGAGTGTATCCACAGCCTCTTTGTGTGGACGCGGCATATTCGATTTATAGTCAGTGAGCCCCAGTGATTTCCGAATTGCATTTATGCCGCCTGTTCCATATTTCGAGGCCAGTGTGGACAGAGCCAGAATCTGGAATCCTTCCCTTGTCGCAGTGATAGGAATCTTTTTGTCGCCGGGGGTCCAATAGAGTGTTTTACCATCGTCATCATTCCCAAACTGGTCATAGTCGATACTGCCTTCGAGGCGCAACCCTTTATAGGCACGGTTCACTTCTTTGTAGAAAGTATCGACCAGGCGCCTCTTCTGGTCAGAAAGTGCTGTCCGCCTTAACTCGCCTCGGAGGTTCTGAAGATTGTCCCCGGCCGCACGTAGTCCTTGCTCAACGTCCGGTGGTGGGTCCATAACAGCGTCTGGCAGGTTGATCGTGTCATCGTCGGCATCATCATAAGGTTCGGGCCAGTCTTCGAACGTGGGGTTTTCAAAGTCAACCATAATGTTTGTGCATTTGAAGGTTGTCGCGCATGTTTAAAACAGACTTTATCGAGTGTCAACGAAGTTGTCAACGAAGTTGACACCATGTCATCAAGCAAGTACGGACGAAAGCTTGACCAAGGGGTTAGGCAATCGGTGATGATAACTAACAACCCCAGTACGATCGGCCCGAACCAGCAGCTTCTGGTTCGATTCCCCAACCTCGGCCAACATGATGTCATCGTTCCCGGGACAGCGAGGTTGGCCTTCACGATCCCGCTGAACAGCGAATATGCCAATCGGACCTTGGTTCTGAACCTAGGCCGCGCCCTCGTGAAACAGACCGTCATTAAAATTTCGGGGAACGAGGTCGTCAGCATCGACGACAGTGACGTGTACCACTGCTACTGCGATATATTGAGGACGGCTTCAGAGAGGAAAAATGGCCAGTACCAAGGCACTGATACGTCGAATGAACGAAATACGACGAGGATCCGAATCATTGCTGGGGACATTGACGAGTCCGTTCTAGCGGACAAAGCCGTCGCCGATGCTTTCGGCAATCGCTTCTACATCCCACTGGACCTCGAGCTGCTCGAGAGCCACATGCCATTCTACCAGATCGCGCTGGGCGACCGGCTCGAGTATGAGCTCACGTTCAACGACTACAACCGTATGATCCAGGCCACAGGCAGAGGTGCCTGTTTCGACATTGAAAACATCTGTCTTGAGTATGACATGGTCACCCTGCCAGAGCTGGCCCAAACGATCACCAACCAGTGCAGAAACCGCATTTCAATCCTGTATGATCGGGTACTGCGGAACCGCAAAATCGGCAAAGACAAGAGCGACACCCTCTGGAATATCCATTTCAACGTGCCCGCCCGCAGCATGAATGGCATCCTGATGCTCTTTGAGGATGAAGCCGCGCAACAGCCCTTCGCTCGCGACACTGAGGCCTTCTATAACCCGAAAATCGCCAAGGTCGAGGTCACTATCGAGGGGATCCCCAACCAACTCTTCAGCCAACGGATTGACTCTTACCAGATGTTTGATGAAGCGAGGAAGCTCTTGCCAGCCGGCAGCAAGCGACACCATGAAGTGGCAACGGTCGAAAAAGACCTGGCCCTAGCCGACGTCAGCCTTGCAGAATACTTCACCAGCAAGTACGCGCTGTGGCTTGACCTCAGGACAAGCGACGACGGCCGGCTCCACGGCTCCGGCAGACGGATAGAGAATGCCAGTGAAGGTGTGACCATCCAGATAACGAAAAGAGCCGAGGCGGCTGGCGCATTGAACATCTACCTCTTCCTCATCATGGATGCACATCTTAACATCGAAGATGGTCGGTTCGTCTCGGCGGTTTATTGATGTTGCGGAGGAAGATAGGTTAAAAGAGTTCCTACCGCGCACGGCCCATTCGTCGACAATCAGCGGGCAGACGGGATGCGGAAAAGACCCCGGTGAGCGCCTTCACGATTACTTGCGAACGTTTTACCGGATGTTCAAAGGCGACCCGACCCTATACATCATAGATGACTGCAGCGCTAAGAGGGCTTTGACAAAAAAGAAAGACATGCTGTCAGGGCTGGCGTTCTCGGGCCGCGACGCGGAGCAGTCTTCTGGGTCCTCACGCAGAAGTACAGCTCCGTCTTGAAAGACTTGCGCGAGTAGACGCGCTGGGTCTTTTTCTTCCACTGCAAGGATCGTGACTTGTTCGAAGACTGTCTGCTTGAAAATGACGTGATCCCCGCACCAGGACGCGAGTTGGTGCGGCAGCAGCTAGCCGAGACAAAACACGCTAAGCTTCTGTTGAAGACTGATCAACCCGCTGATATTATAATTACATTGTAATTAATTTATTGTAATTAATTAATGATTATTACGTGATTAATATTGCTTAGCCGTTTCGAAGCAGTTGCGTAGCTGTTACGAAGCTGTCGCGAAGCTGTTGCGTAGCAACAACAACAACGATGTACTCAGTAGCGGTCGTAATCGCTGTACTTGGCCTGCAGGTGGCGCTGCTTTTCGCTGTCTTTTTATCATTTCTCGGGTGATCCAGATGTTCGCCGCGCATGTATGCGCATGCCTGCGACTCCATTTTAGACAGGTCCGTCCTTGTTTCCTATCCACGATAGGAATTGACTGTGACGAGCTGATAGACAAGGTGCTTGACGACCCGGCGGCGCCAGACACGCAACTGGTGCAGCCAGTAGCAAAGCAACAAGCAGAGCCACGGAAAGATGACAGTAAGCAAGAATACCGCGAAAGGCTCGCTGCAACAGTAGCAGGAGGGTCGGCCAGGAAATACGGAGTTGTGGCTCACGGAAAGGCCTTGACCGTCGACCAGGTCGAGGAGCTGAGTGACTCTGAGGTCGAGATGCTCTACGCCCGTTACTCCGCCCGATTAGGGGCAGACATGTCGAAGACGATTTCGAACGCGGCTCTCGGGCTGTATGCGGGACTGGTCGGGATGTTCGTCCCGATTTCGGACCAACAAGGGCTCATTCGAGATCTTGAAAGCGATCCGTTTCTAGGTAGCGCATTTCAAGGCGCTGCTAGCGAACTCTATCACCGCTATGGCACGTGGTTAGCTCCGCTCACCGCAACGTTAATCACTCTCAAGCATGCCAGATTTGAACATTGCTGCCCCATCAATTCATCATACAATGATGGTGGAGAATACGATGTATCATACGATGGTGGGGAAGGATCAACAGCCGGACGCTGCAACTCAGCTGGCGGACGTTGCTACGCCACTGGCGCAGCCTGTACTGGCGGAGCCAGTTGCAACGTCACTGGCGGAGCCAGTAACTCAAAGAGTGACGAAGCCTAAAGACCCGAAAAAAAGTTGCAGCCGGTCGTGCCGGGGCCGCCGCTCGAAAGGCCAAGCAAGAACGACTGCTCAAGGAGCTTCAGGAAACTAAAGAAAAACATCATCTCACGAATAACGTTGGCGCCGCTAACGATGTTGTTGTTGCTAGGCATCAGCAATATGTTGCAAAGCAACAACAGGAACATCACGGTATTCTGCCAGAAGGACGAAGAGCCTGGACCCCATGGATCATCGGGGTTTGTTTTGCGGTGGCATTGCTGTTGTTGCTCTGCAACATGTGAGCCTATCGCGGCGACAAGTTGCTCAGAGCAACAGCAACATGTTGTTGCAGAACAACAGCAAAAATGTCAAGTCGAATAGGAAGTTATCTGCGCAACAGGATAAACACCGAGGCGTGGAACAATTAGAGACCAGGCCAGATCCAGTCTATATGGAGTGATGCCTTCAGCAGCAACAACAACCATGACAACCCCGGCAACTGATGGTAAAATGCTTGTCAATGCGCTCTACCATAGCACAGTCGTCTGTGGCATCGCTGTGGGATACGCCCGGCTTGGCAAGATGGCGATGCGGGTTAGCCCCCCGAAGCTAGACTTCACACCACGTGATGTGGGCATGGCAATAGTTGACGTCGCTCTCGCAACCAAAGACATGCTAATTAAACAGGGGATTATACCTGCTGATACCATGAAGTAAATCGTCACGAAGTGACGGTAAAATGGCAAGTATTGCTATGCTTGTTGGCGGTGCCCTGGTGAACGCCCTGGCGTTCTCAGGATCGAACTACTTGTTCTCCATTTTGAAGAGCTCTGGCGTCGACGAAGAGCGCAAGCGTCACGATAAAGCAGTCGAACTGTTACAGGCTGCACAGGCAGAATGGTGTCGAAAACGGACCGAGCGTATTGATTTCATCACTGAGGAACTCCGCCGCCAGGGGCACGCCGTTCGAACCTTCAAAGTCGTCGTTTACGCGATGCGCCTGTATGCGCAGGTCGCCGGGCATAACCTTGACCCCCTGGGGCCCGAGCCCCTTGTGACATTCGCATATCTAAGTCTGCCAGTTCGCAGGTATTCGGGTTCAATAAAACGCAAGCCAAGGGTTTCGACTAAAGATGGTTTAATGTAGGTGTTGATTTGTTGATTCAACAGCAGCGGTTACATCTGTTCATTCATCTATGTGAAAACTGGAATGATAAAAAGGGAACCTTGTCTTACTCTAGAGTCATTATCAGAACAGAAAATGTTCAAACTTCAATCAAATTCAGCATAAAACCCCAAACACGACATTCTGATCACAATCATAACAGCGAAAAATGTATCACAATGACAAGAAACACGATTCTATGGGATCGGCTGGTGAAATTACCTCCTTGGACTTTTATAGCACACAAAGATGCCTCGCAGGGTCAGAAAATTTATCTAAAGAAGAGCCCCAAATGAACGTATGGCTCTAATTTCGCAGTGACAATTTTCTGTCGTTTATTCACAGCATCAACAAAGAACAAAGCAAACAGGGATCTCTCCAGCAGACCGCACGAACAATCGTTCCCGCGCAAAGTAGACTTTGTTCACATTCTATATTCCAGTTTCCAAAAAATAATACTATCTAAACATTGTAATGTTCCACAAAAATTAATAAGGACAAATGCATCCTTTTAATACAAGTGATAAAAACGCGTACCCTTTATGCAGATACAACGATGGATCCCGCGTAAAATCCAACGACAAAAATCCAACACACCAAAACATGAGTAGCGCTGATAAAAACCGGTACTGTTGCCGTAACATGGCTCCCCTAAAATAAGGATTTCTTATTTTACAATACCTTAAGCTGCAACCTTTCAATGAATTGGAACTTTAAAGCTCTTAATAAGTGGATTTCAGCCTACACATAATAAAAAAATAGCAGCCGATCCTGGTCAAGGCACCAAGGAGACTAAAAAAAAAGAAAATCGGAAACAAAAGGATCGTACTAAATACCACAAAGTACCACAAAGTACTACAAAGTACCACAAAGTACTACAAAGTACCACAAAGTACCACAAAGTGAATCACAAAGTACCACAAAGTAGTTACACAGTACCACAAAGTGTATCATTATATACTATAATTTCAAAATGGGGAGTGGGGCTTGTGTGGAGTGTGTGTGTGTGTGTATGGGAGGGGGGGGGTCTAACGATACAAGAAATAGTCAAAGGGATTCTGTGTGCAGCTTTGATTTCGTTCTCATCATGTGACATATTCTCCATCAGCCGGATAACATGACTGAAAAACTGTTGATAGGGCCATAGGATCCTAACCATCCATTTAGCTTCACCTTGATACTCTTTGTGGTACTTCGTGATGTACTTTGTGGTACTTTGTGTGATACTCTGTAGTATACATTGTGAGGCAGAATGTGAACACATGTGTGCTAAATGCCTTTTGTCATGTTTCATGAACAAATATTTTTACATACATGTAGTTTAATGTGGTGTTCATTACATGGACTTGTTAACGTGATGATCTCAACGGAAGCCATAACCTCTTACCCAGCCAGCATAAACGTCAGGCCAACTTGTGACCGGCGGCAATACATCGCTGCCATGTATCGCCGTCGTTACGACGTTGGTCTGTCATTCTTTGGTGACTGTGTATATGTATTGGTTAAATACCCACTTTTACTTTTGGGTTTGAGTCTTACAGCTCTGTTAGCATTACTTAGGTCATATCGAGCTTGTCAGTTTACGTAACCGGGCTTATTCACTGGGTGATACCATTAACAATTTGAAAGGAGAACCGCTGCACTGTCTGACTGAAATCTTGGTTAACACATGTTTCTATATGTGTTGGGTTTTAGTCTTACAGCTCTGTTAGCATTACGTAGGTCATATCGAGCTTGTCAGTTTATTCACTAGATAAAATATGTTTCATTCATGTTGACAGGAATATGAAAACTCGGACGAGATAAACAAACAAACTATTCTTGTACTCATTAATTTTATTACCTAAATCTAAATGATAATAATAGGTCTCTGTGGCCAAGTGGATAAGAGCATTTACTTTTAAACTGCCGTGGGTTCAAGCCTGATTCAGGTCACATGTGAGACGCCAGCCAACTTTTGCAACTGAAGGTCAGGTGATTTTGCTGCAGGTACTCCGGTTTCGCCCACCTATGATTAACCATCTGCTCGATATTAGTGAAATTACCTTGAAAGGGCCGTAAAGCCAAAATCAAAATCAAAATAATAAAACAGTATCATGGTTTGCAAAAAAAAATGCTGTTAACCAGTTGTTCTTTGATGAAGATATCTTATTTTCCTTAACACTGCTAGAAAACATAGATTGTGGGTAATCGTTAAAACCGCCTCATCGAAGCTGTTCTAACGAGCACCCTGAATCTTTGTTCGAAAACTTCAACAACATTCATATTCAGGTAACATGTGAGACGTCAACAAGGTCTGGTGATTTTGCTGCGGGTACTCCGGTTTCGCCCACCTATGGTTAACCATCCGCTCGATATGAGTGGAAATATCTTGAACTGGCTATAAAACCAAATCCAAAGTGCATACACTACTTATGTTTTGAGAAAAATAAGTATGTCCCTGAAACCTAAGTTTCGCTATACGAAAGTGGTCAAATTTATATAGGCGTGTTATCGTAATCATAAGACATAACTTACCTCTTTTAACCTGTACAAAGCATTTGCGAAACTGTAGCATTCACCATCATCTTTTTGGATACATAAGCGGCACATATATGATACAGTCCCAGACAAAATTTTCAAACTAGATTCATCAAGTCCATCACACTTAACATGTACCCATTCTTTACAAGCGTCACATTGTATTGATCCATATAGGCTATTTTCACAATTGGACTTACAAACTACACACGGATAGAAATCAGCTTTAATTTTTTTCCGAGCGTGAGGCATGATTCACACTTATAATTTTACACTTAAAGAATTGAAACTTATTCAAAATTGTTTGCTTCTATGCTTTGAATTTTCCGGTTTAGTTTTTATTCCTTTTCATGGATCCAAAATTGCACAATATAACAACACACTAATAAAACGAACTTTTGAATAAATCATATTTTTTGGTATCAGTTTAAATAGCAGAATTTAGAGGTTGCAATTATTTTATATCTTTTGATGTTCCTTGAAATAATTGTATTTAATATCAATTACTGACACACATCAAACGGCTTAGGTAATGTTTGTTATTAATTAATATCTTTATTTCGTGTTAACAATAACAAAAATTAGTTTAATCAAGTTATTAAAACCTAATTAATATAGTATGAAAAACATGTTATTTCTTGGTCCTTCAATAACAACAACAACAAAAAGAGTAATTACATTTAATAATTCATTAAAAACATACCTGAATATGTTCTTTTTAAAAAGTCTTTAAAACGCCTTAAAACTAATTATCCCAATTATTGTTCCCCACTAGTTGATGACGTTTGGTCAATTTCTTTTTGCATTACAAATGATCTAATTGGCTTTCTGTCGGCTGCAAATTATAATTATATGCTCCATAACTTCTGACAAAATGTTTCTTTTTTCCATTGAACCAGTGTAATTTAGAAAGTGTTTAATCAACAAAACATGCCTACATAATATCAACCCCCTAAAAGCCCACTTTTAGGTAGTAAAACTAAGGTTTACAAGGGTAATTTTTTTTTTATTTCTTAATAGAACCACCTCGTTGAGGTAAAGTGAATTAGGTGAGATGCGCTGACAGACATTTCTGTTGATGTTCGGTAACTGACACAATATCTAAACGATATTGTTAAATGGCCAAGGAACTCATGTCTAGATCGCTGGACCAGACATACCCTACCCCCCTCCCCTCAAGCCACCCCAGACCCGTTTTGTTGCACTTTGTGGTACTTTGTGCTTCACTTTGTGGTACTTTGTGCTTCACTTTGTGGTACTTTGTGGTACTTTGTGGGTACTTTGTGGTATTTAGTATAACCGGAAACAAAACACTATCCTAAACATTAAACAGGATATGCATGGCATACTTAAGCAGTGACACTATAATATGGCTCTTTGTCGGGGAATCCCGGTCAGTCGGACTCTTGCAAAAGCACCAATTTGTGAATTGGCCTCTCAAGATAACTTCTTGAAGCTGTCGGTATACCCTTAGAGGTTAATTCCGAAGTGCCCACAAGGACTCGTACTTTTCTAACAAGTCCATCCTTATCCATCCCAGCCTCGACAATCCTACCCAAATGCCATTGACTTCTTGGCAGATTCTCATCCTTAATCAAGACAATATCCCCAACTGTACTGTTACGTGTTTTACTGACCCACTTATTCCTTGTCTGCAAAGTCTGAAGATATTCCTTTTGCCATCGCAACCAAAATTCATTTGCCAGGTATTGCACACGGCGCCAACGCTTGCGCGAATATACATCGGTTCTTTGAAATTGACCAGGCGGTGGAAGAATTAATTTTGACTTCATTGTGAGTAAGTTATTTGGTGTCAGAGGCAGCACTGACAATGGATCATTTGCATTTTCAACAGTAAGCGAGCGGCCATTAATTATGGCAGCTGTTTCGCACATGAATGTTCTCAAACTTTCGTCATCAAGTTGAGATCCATGTTGCGATAACAATGACGAAAGTATGTTTCTTACATTACGAATTTGGCGTTCCCAAATGCCACCCATGTGACTTGCGTGAGGGACGTTTGTTTTGAAAATGGTATAGTCACAATTTTCGTTCAGAAGGAACCGTCCAATCTGATTATCATCCATTTGAGCCACAGCTTCGGTAAGCTCTCGTTGTGCACCAATGAAGTTTGTGCCCCTATCGCATCGAAGTTCTCTCATAGGGCCACGCACAGCAATGAATCGTCTCAAAGCGTTCAAAAAAGAATCGGTGGTCAATGCAACTGCAGTTTCCAAATGGACAGCACGGCAGCACAGACATGTGAATATGACGCCATATCGCTTAAGTTCCTTTCGTCCTTCGCGAATAAACCATGGGCCGAAATAGTCCACCCCACAGTAAGTAAAGGGGGGAGAGGGTTCCACTCTGTCTTCTGGAAGACCTGCCATCTTTTGAACTTGAGTTACACCACGTAACCTTCTACAAGTGACGCAACGACTGATGAGACCTGATACAGCTGAACTGAGGCCAATTACCCAGAATCCACTAGCACGCACTTCATTAGTCGTCATGCCTCTACCCTGGTGATCGACTCTTTCATGGCAATGCCTGGTCACTAGGTCTGATATATGGCATTTCTTGGGGAGTATGATTGGATGCTTAGCTGCCATGCTGAGCTGTGCATGCTTCATTCGACCACCGACCCTTAAAATGCCCGACAAATCCAGGAAAGGGTCAAGCCGGTAAACTGAAGAACTTCTCTTCAAAGATGATTTACCACAAGCCGTAGCATTTACCGAAGACTTTGTTTCATGCAGCGTCTTTATTTCTGACTCAAATACTTCAAGCTGAACAGTTTTTACAATACTTTGTTCGGCTTTCTCCAATTCCTCTACCGTTAACACGGGAGGAACAATATTCTTGTTCAATGTCAATGTTTTGACCTTGCTGGACAAGTCTTGTCTTTTCTTCACTTGAAGCTTCAAATTTCGAATATATCTCCTACACAAGGCAATGACTCTTTTCAAACGCATCCAAGAGGAGAAACATTTAAAGCTATCACTGAAACGGAGCTCACATTTTAATTCAGTTTCAGTCTTGAAAGATTGCACTTTCTTTATTTCGCAGTCATCCGGAGGCACATCTCGTATCTGGTCTGTATCGAGGAAGGGTATTTGTGATTCCCATAAAAATTCAGGACCACGAAACCACGCTGACTTGTCCGATAGTTCACCAACTGAAGCACCTCTTGATGCAAGGTCAGCAGGATTCTCCCTTGTACTGACATACCTCCACTGTGAAGGGTCAGTGTGTTCTCTTATTTGCTGCACCCTATTGGCAACAAATACATAGAAACGACGGGCGTTATTGGCAATATAGCCTAAAACTATTTGGCTGTCTGTCCAAAACCACTCTGTCATTCGCTTGTATTCGAACTCCCTTTGAAGTAATGAACTGATCTTTACTGACACAAGTGCAGCAACCAGCTCCTTTCCTTGAAAGTGTTGAACTTGTCCATGATTGCACCTATACTTTATACCTTGTCAGTGTTCTTTATATCTGCATCATCAGGGCCCTCCCCCACTCTACATGGACAAAATAATGATTTTCTTTTCTATTTTCTTTTTTACTCTTTCTGCTGCCTTCAGATATTTAGGATACATTTTGTCACTCCTTTTCATACCCAATGAATATTTCCATATGTTCATATAATGTTAGAGGTCTGGGTAAAAAAATAAAGCGTGAACAAATATTCGCATGGATTAAAACAAACAATATATCAGTATGTTTGCTGCAAGAAACTCACTCAGGAGTAGGTACACATGATATTTGGAAGGGCGAGTGGAACAATGACGCGTTTTACTCCGGACATAGCAATAACAGTGAAGGCATTGGAATACTTATAAATCCAAATTTTTCGTATACAATTCAGAAATACACAAACATAATAGATGGTAGAATACAAGCTTTGGATTTAAAAATAAATGGTAAAGAAGTAACTATAGTAAATTAATATGGGCCCAACAACGACGATGTCACCCTTTTTAAAAGATTGGAAGAATTTTTGCAAGAAAACGAAGAAAAAGATTTTATTATTGGAGGAGACTTTAATACAGTTTTAAATGAATTACTAGATAAACGAAATGGCAAAACTGAATCCCATAAATCATGCAGGAATAAGATTAAAGATATGACAGAATCATTTAAATTAATAGATATTTGGCGGGAGACGCATCCGAACACAAGGCAATTTACTTGGCATTCATCTCATAAACCACCAATATTTTGTCGGCTAGATTATTTTTTAATATCAGATAATTTGAAAAATTCGGTTACTTCATGCAAACACAGTCTAAGCTATAAATCAGATCATAGCCCTGTGATTTTAAATATTGATGTCATGAACATAAGTCGAGGACCAGGCTATTTTAAATTAAATAATAGTTTACTATTGGACATAGAATTTCAAGAAATTATAAAGAAAAGTATACATGAAATTGCGATGATAAATCATGGATCGAATCCAAATACACTATGGGAAATAATGAAGGGGACTGTTAGAAATGAAACCATAAAATATGCAACCAAGAAAAAGAAACATGCAAATGAAAGAGAAAAAATACTTAAAAATGAAATATGCCAGTTGACTAAATCTTTATCGGAAAGCACTGATGCGCATACAACTGAAGCTCTTCATACTGATTTAAATGAGAAAAACACTGAACTAGAAACTTTAACAGACAACAAATTGAATGGTTTAATTCTTCGATCGAAAGCTAATATAGCTGAATACAGTGAAAGAAACACGGCATATTTTGCAAGTTTAGAGAAAAAGAGATCTGAAAGAAAAGTTATATCAAGATTACTGATTAATAATAGTATAAATACAAATCAAAGTGATATAATGCATGAAACGGAAACTTACTACAGAAGACTATACGACCAAAGAGAAACACAAGAGTCACGATTTGACTTTTTTAATAACGCCATAGATAAACTTGAGGAGACAGAAAAAGAATTTTGTGAAGGACAACTTACAGAAATAGAATGCGCAAAAGCTCTAAAAGACATGAAAAATAATAAAAGTCCGGGGTCAGATGGCCTAACAGTTGAATTTTACAAACTGTTCTGGAATAATTTAAAGCAGTACTTTATAAACTCAATCAATTACTCCTTTGAAATGGGATCATTAACTGAACTACAAAAACAGAGCATAATTACACTTTTACCAAAAGATAATAAAGATATTACAAATCTCGATAACTGGAGACCTATAAGTTTATTAAATGTTGACTACAAAATAGCAACAAAAGCAATTGCTAATCGTATTAAGCCTGTGCTAACCAAAATAATAGACGATTCACAAACCGGTTTTATCAAGGGTAGATATATTGGAGAAAATATAAGGCTTGTGTTGGAAATCATAGAAAACGTAAATGAAGAAAATAAACCAGGTCTTATCTTTTTCTCAGACTTTGAGAAAGCCTTTGATAGTATAAATCACTCTTACATAATAAAGTGTTTAAAACATTTTAATTTTGGTGAAACTTTTATACAATGGATAACTTTGTTTTATACAGATGCAAAAAGCTGCGTTTCAAACAACGGTTTCTTGTCTAGTTTCTTTCCCATTAAACGTGGCGTACGGCAGGGATGCCCCTTATCGCCATATCTCTTTATCATGTGTATCGAACTTCTGTCACATAAAGTGAGTACTTGTGAAGATATTAAAGGCATATACTACTTAAACCAGGAATTCAAGAGGTCGCTTTTTGCAGATGACGCATCGTTTATTCTAGATGGCTCGCTAAAATCATTTGAAACGCTTATTGGTGTACTAGACGATTTTGCATTAATATCCGGTTTAAATCTTAATGCAAAGAAATGTCAAGTTCTGCGAATCGGAAGCATGGTAAAAAATGAAACTGTTTATTTAAAAAAGCGAAAATTTCAGTGGAGTTCATCCGAAGCAAGTTCACTTGGTATGACATTTAACAATGACAAAAACATCACTTTCCAAAGTAATTTAGAATCTAAAATAAAACTTTTTGAAGCATGTCTAAAACAGTGGCACCATCGTAAATTAACACTAATGGGGAAAATTACAGTAATCAAAAACTACGCACTCCCAAAACTTATATATGTTTTAACCTCACTACCAAACCCAACAAAACCAACAATAAATCGAATCAAGAAACTAATGTATGAGTTTATATGGAACGGCAAGCCAGAAAAAATCAAAAGGGATATTTTAACTAATGACTATGAAAATGGGGGTTTAAAAATGATCGATCTGGAAATATTTATTAAATCTCTCAAAGTAACATGGATAAAACGTATAATCGAATCAGACATAAATGGAATACTAAATAAATTATACCTAAAAAGATTGAATGCATTTGGCGGGAAACTACTATTCGAATGTAATTTTACTGAAAAGGACGTAGAGACATTTGCACAAAATAACAAATTTTTAAAAGATATCCTTCTTGCATGGTGTTCCTGCAACAACAAAACTGCGATACTGAACTATAGAAATGAAATAATATGGAATAATACCCATATAAAAGCCGATGGAAAGACACTGGTATATCTTAATTGGTACCAGAATGGCATTAAACAATTTAAGCATATATACAATGACTCGGCAAATAAAATTCATTCCTTTGATAGATTAATGGATATCTACAATTTACCAGATCGTGACTATCTAAGATACTTTACACTTATATGCAGCATACCAAAAATATGGAAAACATCTATCAAAAACGAAAATATACATATCCCCGAAACACCTACAACAATAAGTCAAGTGATAAAATCTAAGCAAACAAATAAATATGTTTATCACCTTTTAATGAAAAACAAAGCAAAGATAGAAATAAAATCTGAAGTAAAGTGGACAAATCAATTTAGTGATAGTACTTTAAACTGGAAATGTATATATACAAACATGTTAAAAACAACAAAAGACATAAAACTTCAAAACTTTCAATATAAGGTCTTGATGCGAATTATACCAACAAATAAATTTCTGATGAAATGTAACCTTGCCGTATCCACACTGTGTGAATTTTGCACAATGGAAATAGAAACACTTAACCACCTCTTTTGGGAATGTTTATTCGTTCAACAATTTTGGACAGAAGTATCAAAATTCTTAAAAGATCATAGTTTTGATATTATTCTTAACCAAAAGATTATAACCTTTGGTATTACTGTAAATTGTAATGAGCTAAAAACTCAAGTACAAAATTATATCATACTGCTGGGAAAGTACTTTATATTTAAAAACAAATGTCAGCAAACTCCAATATTGTTCGTGCATTTTATATCGTACCTAAAGCAGAAACTAAACATTGAGAAACAAATCTATTTTATGAAAGATAAGATTACCCAGTTTAATAGGAAATGGAATACTATGATCGCTTTACTAGATTAATTTCTTGGATAAATTTGGCAGCATACTAAAGGCAGCAGAAAGATCTTCTCTTCCTCTCCTTCCCTTTTTTTTTTTTTCTTCCATTGTTTCTTTTTTTTTTTGTATATTTTTCCCTTTCTTTTTTTTCAAAAATGTTTCCGAAATTGTATTGTAAAAGCATACCACTGAAAATCAGTAAAACAAAATTACGTTACAAAATCCCAAATGCCCTGATTGATTCCTTTAGTTAAACGTTTAACATGTACAAATTATAGATTTGTTACATTAGAGGAAAACAACCACAAAAATTAACTTTCGCTTCAGAACAAAGGTTTTGAGGAGACAGACATTTTGGTACGGGTTTTGTGGGGGTTGACTGGGTGGTTGGGAAGTTGTGACCTTCTGAACATTTCACAAATTCTGGTTTTGTTTGTCCAGAACCAGGCTGTGAGTAAAATGTCATAAACTCACAATTGGAAAACTTTGAATTACAGCGATTCTCGTGCAATAAAACAGCAATAAATAGTTCAGTATACATTCCATTTATTCAATGCGATGATAATTTACTGTTTTTAAGTACAAAATCTGAAAAGTATGCTGTAAATTATTATTTTACTATTTTGGTCACGTGACCAGATTAACAAAATGGCGGCCCTCATAGACAGCAATTGTGAAATGTTTCAAGGGGTCATAATTTCGGGACCGCTCAACCGATTGTCATGGGATGTGTGCCGGAGTGTCCGCCTCATCAAAGGCAATATATTAAAGTGACAGTTGTTTTTTGTGGGTGTTTCCCTTAAATGTGTATAGTATGTATTGTATAAGGTATGTAAAGTTGTATATGCTTGTACGATGTAATTTCTGAAATAAAGAATAAATAATAAAAAAAAACAGCTCTAGACGGGGAATAGTCACATGTTTAAGAGGAGCCACTCTGGACTTTCCAATGATCAGGGAACAATGAACCTTTGACTCCCTGTTTATTAGACGTAAGTAAGTGCACTGCCCATAGCCATTAGTACTGGCATCGGAAAAATGATGAAGCTCTGCAGTTACTATGTCTTCAAACCCAGCCGGTTTCAAGCATCTTTGAATTTGGAGCCCTTCGAGAAGGAAAAGATCTTTCCTCCAATGCTCCCACCTCTGTCTCAATTCATCAGGCAAAGGAGTATCCCAGTCTGCCTGTTCTCTACACATGCACTGAAGGATCTGCTTACCAACGAGCAGCACTGGGGCTAAGAATCCCAAAGGATCATACACTGAGTTTATAGTGGATAAGATTCCGCGTCTGGTCAACGGACGATCACTAAGCACAATTCTAAATTGAAAAGTGTCGGATTCTACGCACCACTGTATCCCAAGTGCTCTCTCAACAGGTAACTTATCATGACGCAGATCCAAATCCTTGATCCCCTTTGCGCGGTCTTCATGAGGTGTGTGTTCAATAACAGTTTTTGAATTTGATATAAACTTGTGTAAATGCAAACCCCCTTTGCCACACATCTCTTTCGTTTTGTGTATCATGCCAATGGCTTCTGAATCTGATGGCAATGATTTTAGCCCATCATCTACATAAAAGTCTCGTCTTAAGAAGTCCGCAACAGCACTGCCAAACTCTGCTTCATTATCATCAGCTACTTGCTTCAAACCAAAGTTTGCACATCCTGGTGAGGAGGCAGCTCCAAACAGATGAACACACATCCTCATTTCTACGGGATCTTTCCAGTAATTTTCATCTTGCCACCACAGGAACCTAAGATAGTTCCTGTCCTCGGGATTTGCTCTAAATTGGTGGAACATTTGTTCGATGTCACACATAAAGGCCACTGGTTCTTTACGAAAGCGACAAAGAACACCAATTAGAGTATTAGTCAAGTCCGGTCCCTGTAGCAGGTGGTCGTTGAGTGCTGTTTCTTGAAATCTAGCACTGCAATCGAACACAACTCTTATTTTATCTTTCTTTTGAGGGTGGTACACCCCATGGTGTGGAATGTACCACACACTCCCATCATCAATACCAAGCTCAGTGTCAGGCACCATCTCAGCATGCCCTTTGTGAATAATATCCTTCATAAAGTCAAAGTAATGTTTTCTGTACTGAGCATCACTATCTAGTCCTTTCCTAAGGTGCCTTAGACGATGAAGAGCTATCGCTCTATTGTTTGGGAGACAAGGTCTCTTCAATCTAAATGGCAGAGGCATTACATAGTGTTCTTCCTTTAACCTTATGCCTTTCTCCAATGTTAACAAGAAACGTCGTTCATCATGGGAAAGGGACAATTTGCCATTACGAGCTTCACTGAAGTCATGCTCCATCATGTTTGCCACATCTGAAGGAGTAATCAGTTCTTTCACACGTGTTTGAAAGGACATCAACAGTTGGTTCGAGTGCAATTCATCTTTTACCAAGTCATGCGGAACTTGGTACGCCATCACACGATGACTGATTCCGATCGAATCTAGGTCTTGGTCTATCAAATCTGGCTCAACGATGCCCACAATGCCCCAACCTAGATCCGTACGCTGGCCAAAGGGGCCATTGTCAATCGGAGCAATAACTTCCCGAGGTGCAAGCGCACGAGCACAATTGTACCCTATCAAAAGGCCAACCTCACAGTCACTTAAGGGCTTCAGTTCGTCAGCTATAGCTTGCAAGTATGGCCATTTCCTAGCCATTTCTGGCGTTGGAATATGCTCTCTGTTGGCAGGCATAATACTTCTGGTAAATGCTGATGGAAGCGTTAGCTTAACAGAGCTGTTATAACCTCTTACCATAAGCCCTTGTATCTTACTGCTGTCCACTACACGGTTTTCTGCGTGCATAGTGGACAGTCTAAGTTTCACCTTTGTTCCTGATAACCCTAGGTCATTGCTAGTATTTTCCAATATGAAGGTGGTATCAGACTGGGTATCTAGCAATGCGTAGACCAGCCTTTCCTTGTCTGCATTATCAATATGTGAAACGTAGACAGGAACCACCATGGAGCATTTGTTGGAATGTCCCAGAGAATTCATGAAAGTGGTACTACTGGAAACACTGTTTGTTTCCTCAGCCGGTGAAATTGGAAGCTTTCTTGCAGCCTCATCTGACTTTTCAGGCTTTGGTTTTTTAACATCACCATGTAATGAAGTGGGATGCATTTTTCACAATTCTTGCAGCGTTTCCTTTGTTTGCACCTCCTAGACATATGGCCAGTTCCTAAACAGCCAAAACACAGGCCATTTTCCTTTGCAAACTCCTTTCTAATTTCAAGGGGTTTTGCCAAAAAAGCTCTGCACTCATCAAGCTCGTGACCTAACCTTTTACAATGAGTACATGAAATTTGAGGTTTTAGAGACTGTGGCCTTTTCTCCTGTACCTCTGTGAAAAATGAACGTCCACTAGTGGGCCTGGTGCGATCATTTCTCTGTGATCTATGCGTATCATTTGGGTCGCCTTGCTCACGGTCTATCTTAAGACACTGCAGTGACGTTATCGGATCGCATGCGATCTTAGCTTCTTTCACAATGAAGTCGGCAAAAACCTTAAATTCGGGGAATTTCCCCTTTTCCTCCTTATGCGAGGCGACGATTCGGCCCCATCGCGAGACTAACCAGTCCGGTAATTTGAGCAACAACTTCTTATTCTGCATTTCATCATTCAAAATACTGAGATGGCCAACACTTTGCGCGGCTGTGTAACACTGTCGCAAGAAGTCTGCAAATTTCTGCAAACCAGAGCCATCTCTAGCATTGATCTTAGGCCACTTGTCTAACTTCTCGCGATACGCATTCGCGATAATGAAAGGGTTACCATACCTTTCATCGAGGAGAGATTTTGCATCTTCATATGCGTCCTCGGAAGATAGAAGAAAATATTGTTCTACAACATCCTTAACTTGGCCTCCAAGATACTTCTTCAAATAGTGCATTTTCTCATGTGTAGGTATTTTACTTCGCTCTATAAGGGTCTGAAATGCAGATTTCCACCCAGGGTACTTCAAGGGGTCACCATGGAAAATACTTGGTTCAGGAGGTGGTAAGCGGCTAATGCTTACCTGATCGGCCAAAGTCATTGCAAGGTCTAGCAGGGTTTGGTCTGAGCTATTTGCGGGATTAGGGGGTGAAGGGTCAACTTGAGAGGGCTGTTCTAAGCCGCAAGAAACTGGTTCTGAAGCGTTTTGTGATAGCACAACCTTGGGCTGGACTGCAGGCTGTGACCATGAGCTGGAAGTTGACATAATCACAGGCTGTATCCAATGTGGCGGAGACTGAGGCACAAACTCAGAAACATTTGGGTTCCAGGGCACACTAACAGGAGGTTTTCTGACATTGTAGATAGCAGTACTGTTACAACTTGCAATAACAGGAGGGTTAGTCGCTGCTTGAGCTAATAGAGTGGGTTTCACTTCCGTTACATTTGGCACTTCCCTGACACTGGTTTGTGTCGGTACACACGTTTCTATATACTGACCAACAATCTCTTTTGGGCTAGTTTTGGGCAAAATGCTGTCAATTTTAGTCAAAGAGAAGTCTCCCCTTGGCTCTTCCTCTGCATCAAACACACCGATTTTGGCCTCTGCCATGTCGATTTTGCGCATTGTTTGCAATTTTTCAAGCTCGGCCTTAGTTTTTGCCTCAAGATCTATATACTTCAATTTAGCTTTCAACGCAGCTGCTTCGGCCGCAGCAATGGAGCGCCTAGAAGAATTTGAGGTTTTACTAGTTCGGGACGAGCGCGTTGCCTTAGAGAGGCTTGTGGCGGTTTCAAATTCCTCGTTCTCAACTTCACGCACACGATTCTCGACTCGGTCAAGTAATCTACCAGCCGCATGGCTTACTAATTCAAATTCGCGGTTAAAGTTTTGCAGGATATCTTCAGACTCTGCTACAATCAATAATCCCCTTAACCGGTCACAAATTTCTGTGACTGTGCCCAAATTTTTTTTTAGCACATGTTCTTGAGTTCTAATAAGCTCAGTGTTCCTACTATGAGATAGAAGTGACTCAGTCTCAGAAATACACCTCTGCAAAACAGTAATTGAAGATTTGAATTTTTTTAGTGGTGTTGTCAATTTGCCAACCCAGACCTTTCTCTGTGAAAAGCCTGACTCGTGAAGGCATGGGTTCAGAAGCCGATGACTGAGCCGGTTCTGCCATGCCTGGTGACTGAGCCGGTTCTGCCATGCCTGGTGACTGAGGTAATATTGTATCGTTACATGATTCCGCATACAGTTCAGCCACATTGATAACACTGTCTGATGTGAGAGACATGCTTAGAATACTCACCAAAATAAAAAGTGTTAGACTACAGGGCATGACCTATGAATGGTCATCAATGAAATAAATGAATTTAAAAATGGACATGTTCCCCAACAAGTCCCCATAAGATAATGCCCTTTGCCTGAAAATAAAATAGCTTGAATTTAAATGTAATTTGTAAGTTCAAAATTTCTGTTTGTCCTTGAGATGTTCATCAAATATGAAAGGGCATAGTGTAGTTATGTATAATTTAAAACAACGCGATGTTACAGCAACAGGACAGAAGACAGGCCTCGTGACCGGAATTAATTTTAGATGGAAATGCTTCAAACGGATCTGAAAACAAAATATTGTTTGGATTATGCATATATCAGTTATTATATTCTCATGGACTTTATATTTATAGTCTCTTGTCCTTGTCATAAATCTGAATGACGTCAAATTTTAAAACTGTACATGTTCCAAGCATTAGACACAGTGATGTTCACAAATACACTGTTTCACAGTGTACAGAAGCATTTAAAAGGATATGTAATCAGTATCTGCTTCCAGTAAATAATTACACAGTATTTAACTGGAATAAACATAGCACTGAATGTGTGTAGTTGTTTCTCACAAATCAAACAGAGACAGTTCCACTCGAAACAATCGACACTCGCCATACAACATAATTAAGTCCCGGTAAAAGTGTTTGAAACTTGGTGGATCTTCGCACGCAGAGTATTTGAAGACTGGAGTTTTCACTGTGACATTCGCATATCTAAGTCTGCCAGTTCGCAGGTATTCGGGTTCAATAAAACGCAAGCCAAGGGTTTCGACTAAAGATGGTTTAATGTAGGTGTTGATTTGTTGATTCAACAGCAGCGGTTACATCTGTTCATTCATCTATGTGAAAACTGGAATGATAAAAAGGGAACCTTGTCTTACTCTAGAGTCATTATCAGAACAGAAAATGTTCAAACTTCAATCAAATTCAGCATAAAACCCCAAACGCGACATTCTGATCACAATCATAACAGCGAAAAATGTATCACAATGACAAGAAACACGATTCTATGGAATCGGCTGGTGAAATTACCTCCTTGGACTTTTATAGCACACAAAGATGCCTCGCAGGGTCAGAAAATTTATCTAAAGAAGAGCCCCAAATGAACGTATGGCTCTAATTTCGCAGTGACAATTTTCTGTCGTTTATTCACAGCATCAACAAAGAACAAAGCAAACAGGGATCTCTCCAGCAGACCGCACGAACAATCGTTCCCGCGCAAAGTAGACTTTGTTCACATTCTATATTCCAGTTTCCAAAAAATAATACTATCTAAACATTGTAATGTTCCACAAAAATTAATAAGGACAAATGCATCCTTTTAATACAAGTGATAAAAACGCGTACCCTTTATGCAGATACAACGATGGATCCCGCGTAAAATCCAACGACAAAAATCCAACACACCAAAACATGAGTAGCGCTGATAAAAACCGGTCGTAACACCCCTGCTCTCCGACTTTTACTACCCGATTGACGACCAGAAAGACCGCGAGATTGCCTTGGTCATCCTGGGGATCGCCGCGACGGGCCTAGTGGCCTACAAACTCGCCTAGACAAAAAAAATTGTATCTCCGGAGAGTCGAACAATGAAAAAAAAAACTTCGTCTCTCTGGAGATCTGAACTCACCCCAAAACAACTCTCTAAGAAGTGGGGTTTTAGTCACAGTTTTCGACTAAAAAAATGAGAAAAAAAGAAAGTCGTCTCTCTAAAATTTCGAAATCACGCCAAAAAACAGCAAAACACCCCTTCGGGAGCCTGGTATCTTTTTTTTTTTTTTTTTTTTTTTTGATGCTTTTTTTTTCTTTCTACCAGGCTCCCCCTTCGGTGTTTTAGGAATGGCATTCCCCTACATTCAGATCCTAACTGGGCGGATATTCGAAAGTATTCGAAAATTGTTAGATAAATTACTAGAGGAAAATAAAAATCAAAAAAGACTTCCTTTAAGAGCAATGAAAACATTCATAAGAAAGAAGATGGGTCATACTACGTAGTTTCGGCTAATAAAGCCTCATCAGTGACCCTGCAATGATCCGACAACGAAAGCCAGAGGAAACATACTGCAATTTTGCGAATTTCGAATAGGCAGTCGATTCAAAGACTGATATAAATCAAAATGGGGTCCAAATAATTAAAAACCTGTCTAGAATATGAGTCTAAACCAATAATTTATTTCTGATTTCTCAGAATATTCACGCTGATCTCAAAGGATCAAAAGTAAAATATAAACTGCACTATGGTTGATGTACAGGGAGACGTTTTACGGCCGCCACACGGCACAACACCAGCTGCAGTGAAGGCAATAAAAATCAAAAATGAGTTCCTTTAAGAGCAATGAAAAAAATCATAAGAAACAAGATGGGTCATACTACGTAGTTTCGGCTAATAAAGCCTCATCAGTGACCCTGTAATGAAGCTAGGGGGTGGGGAGAGAAATTAGCGCTAGTACTTATGCCTTTTGGGTGTCCCTCTTGGGACGAGAAATATGTGATTTTTTACAATGACAAGCTTTGATTTACGAATTGCGCAATACAAAAAATAATTTTGATGATAATTTTCTTTTTTTTTTTCTATGAAAAAAAGAGACTGTTAGCATAAGACTTCCATGTGTATAGCAATAGATAAAAAATAAAAAAACACTTCGATATTAAAAAGATCGGCTCCTGTCGTAATATTGTTTCCGCTAGGGAAATTGAATGCCCACATATTTAGCTACTATTGTGTGTTATTTATATGCCACTCATTCGTTAAATATACTGTATTGATTTTTGTCTAAAGTAGTCTGTTTTCGAAATTACTATACATATGCTGTAGGTATATATTTGCATTACATTTTTTAGACTTTTATTTGTTTGATTTGAGGTTTAACGTCCCCATCAACACTGTAAAGGTCATTTTGGAGGCGTTGCTTGCATTTTGTGGGACTTTTACTCGATGAAATTGAATCTCAAGCCCTGTCGCCCGATGTCTAAGCGGTCTATCAGTACTCGTGTGGTCAGTTTCAGCTCTGCGTGGAAGCATCATGCAACCGATATATTTCTTCAAGCCGCGATGGGTGGGGCCGTTTTTTAGAGATATCAGGCTGTTGGAAAACATTAGTAGCAATGACCGACAGTAAGCTGCCATATATCATAGCCAAAAGGGCTATTGGAAGGGGTTCGCTGCCATTGAGAAGCTGGCGTCTGCAGCCAAGGAGAGTGAACAACGAGCTAAGGACTGGCTCAAACGACAGGCTATCTGGCAGATCTACCTTCCTACCCAACGGCACATGCCACGGCCAAAATTCGACATCGCTCCACCGAACGAAGTACACCAGGCAGATCTGCTCTTCCTGCCACACGACCGAGTTGGGCGGAAAACCTTCCGCTACGCTCTCACGGTTGCTGACGTCGCCAGTCGTTCCAAGGAGGCTGAGCCCCTGATAGACAAGACTGCGGCAGAGGTCGTCGATGGCCTAGCTCGGATTGACAAACGGAGCCCGTTGAAGTGGCCCATATTGCTCCAGGTTGACCCCGGCCGTGAGTTCATGGCTCTGTCGGCCAGCTGTTGGCAAAGCACTCTGTCCAGGTTCGGCGCGGTCGGGTTGACATCCATCGGGACCAGGGCATTTAGTGATGGCTTCAGTCGTACCTTGGGGCACCAGTACGCTCAGGAGATGGTGCAGCCTAGTCAGCGGTCTACAGAGTGGGTGAAAATGTTTTCTGCCATTGTGGCAACATTAAATGGCGAGGTCACCCGACTGACCGGCAAAAAGCCCTCTGAGGCCATAAGGGTGCGATCAGTGACACAAAAGCCCTCCTCTGTAGTTCGTGGTCGTCCTGTTGGTCTCGAGGAGAAAAAAAATCCCCTCCGGTGTCGGCGTTCGCTATTTGTACCAGCCTGGCGAGCTTGAAGTGGGGGGCGCCGACGAGCGACTGATTCCATATGGTCCCTGGATGTGCACCGGCTCGGGCGCACAGTGACCAAGCCCGACGAGCCCGTGGTGTACTACTTGCAGGATGGACCTCAGTGCGGTTTTGTGCGCGAAGAACTTCTTGTTGTGCCTCCCGACACTCAGCTTCCTCCGGATAGGGTTCTCCAGCGCTGAGCAGCTCCTCTAAGAATGCATCCATCTCTTCTTGCGTAACGTCTGGTGGAGTTGCTGTGCAACGATCTTTGTAACCATAACCTAGTGTATCCACCCCATTTTCTGCGATCTAACACTTGGAATCGAAGGGCGACAGCGACACCTTGTTGAGATGCTGCCCGTAGATGTGATGGCACTCTGACCTAAGAACGTCCATGGCGGAAGGTTTGCTTCTCAAAGAGAGCCTCTTTGAACTGCTCATGCCTGTTGCGCTTCTTGACAGTTGCTGTTCTCACACCCTTGGCCTTCTTGATGTTCTTTCCAGATGCCTAGAGGATGGAGTACATCTTCGGCCGCAGGCCCACACATTCAGCGATTGACTGCCCGGCGCACTCGTCCTTCATCTTTCCGAGAACCTTCTTGTTCTCTGTGCTGTGCAGCGGGTGGCCTTTCGGAAAGTCGGACGTGTCGTAGAGGCCTTGATACTTGCCCATGTCCTCGTAGACATCCTCTGTCTCGATTTCGAGGAGGAGGCTGTCAGTGTATGTGTAGAGGAGCTGGCAGCGTTCTCCGTACTGCCTCTGGAGTCGGTTGTAATGGAAGTCGTACATCAGGGTCTTTGAAAGGTCCAGAATGCTCATACCTACGTAAATCGGTCGACTGAGCACTAGACGGCTCTTATGCATCTGGACAGCTGGGCTGGCGATGAGACGCCTGAGTTTATCTTCCTCGTTGGCGCGGACCAGCTTGACATCGATACGCCTGTGGAGGTTCTCCATCGTCTTGCCGAAGAACGAATTGTTCGTGAGCTTGTAGAGATCCTTCTCAAAGTCACTGGTGGTCTTCTTCCGGAGCTCAGTTTTCATCCGAATGTAGGGCTCCATCCAGGGGCTCTGCTGGAACCGGAGTGCACGATGAATCTTGGTCAGACGCATACCCAGAGACATGTATAGCGGGAGAGTCCGATAGTGAAGCACGTAACGGTCTTTGGAGCTCTGCTGGAGCCGGAGGGCACGATGAATCTTGGTTAGACGCATACCCAGAGACATGTATAGCTGGAGATTCCGATAGAGGAGCACGTAACGGTCTTTGTTGCGAAGGTTGGGTACTAACTTCTCAACCTCTGTAGGTGCCCCCCCCCCCCCCAAAGCTCCATCGAGAAGTTCGCGCTGGTACTCCGACATCCACTCAGCGCTCTGGTGCTAGCGGATAGGTATTGTGTGCCTTGTGCAGCGCTGCTGGATATTCCATATCTACCTCTAGGATATAGCCCTCTTCACTGTCTGCGGGTTGTTCTGCAATGGTTTCTGCGAGTCGCTGGCATTCCGATTCATCGACCCACTGGAAGTCTCTGATGGGAAGAGCCTGGCTCATAGCCAATCCATATTGATTGTTCGCATCGAGATATAAGATATGGCTACTAGGTTTGTCTGGGTCATAATCCTCGACCTGAGGACTGTGAGCCTTGGCATAGCGCTTTGCGACCATTGAGATACCTCCACGCATCCCCTTCTCGATGAATAGATGTTAGTCGTAATCTGTGAGTAGCTCGAGATCCACTCCTGTCTTCTTGAGAAGGGCGTCCCATGAAAGCCCCGGGCTGGTGTAGTAGTGTGCTGGGTCTAAGCCATACTGCGTCAGGCATGTCTTTCGGAATTCCTCAAAGACATCTGCCAGCAGGAGAACATCTGTGCGATTGTAGAGGTCGTAGTAGTCCCCCAGGGTCTTACACCCACAGATCTCCCATACTCTATGCGCGTGGGCGTAGTCGTCGTCGCTGATGTGCTCGTCGGTGAGTTTGCTGTAGAATGCCTCTTTCGGAGGGAGCTTGGTCTCGGCGAAGCGATCCCAAGAGTCCATATACTCGTAGGGATAGACACCCTTCCGGGTCAAGAGCTGGAGCCTCTGCTGGTTTGGCTCATAGTGGGACGTGATCTGGAAAGCTCCAGGTTTGTTTGCCGCCACCCGCTTGTCAAGGGAAGCCAGCAGGAACTGGGCGCATAGCGCATAGATGAAACGGAGCTGCCCGAGAGAGAAGGATACGCATTTTTCTGTGTTGTTGGGGATGCAGGAGACTCTGCCTTCGACCTTCGAGATAGCCTGCATGAGCAGGTGGGAGTCGTACCCCCTGAGATTGTAGAACACAAAGGGAATGACGGTGGTCTTTGGGCTTAGCCTCAGCTTAAGGTTGCAGGCGTTGTGAGCTGTCCCTCGATATTTACCTGTGATATGACAGTGGTCGCGGACAGAGTCACCGTCTAGCGGTTTTTCGCATATATAGCATTTCGGGGCATTGTTATGGTCCCGACAGTCCTTTCGTGTGATCCTTATGTTATAGGCTTGGCTATCACGCTCTTAATCTCGCGCTCCTCCTCCTGGAGTGATTTTAAGAAGTGCTCTGCTGTATTTGGGCCGCGATATTCGACAGGCGGCTTTGTTGTTCCATCACACCTCACCACGATATAGCAGTAGCTGCAAAGTAGAAGTAAAACAAAGATCAGGAATCGATACAATTAAATTACTCCACCCATCAAAGACACCAAAGGGAAAGAAACACAAACATGAAGCGACCAGACCATACTGGAAACCTAAACAAAGGAAGGCCATAAGGACAGTTACTTTCCCACAAAATGGCCAAATGGCCATCCAAAATAAAAAGACACAACTGATACACACAGTAAGTAACAAACAACAACATAAATAAACCGCCACAGAAGAACCGCCTTGGAACGGTCAGTGGAAAGAATTCCACTGGGGACATAAATCCATTTTACATGGCCATAATCCTCGCCCTTACCTCTGTCACAATATACACTAATTTTGTTTAGTCCGCATAAAGGCTTCCTAACTCATCTGTGTAACATCTCCGAGAACATACAAATCAAAAAAACTACAGAGATGAAACAAGGTTGAGGACTCGACAGCATACAACAACAGAATTGCTGGAGCAAAAGAAAACCAACAGTTAGACTCCGAGTTGCCCGAGCAAAGACGCAGCATCAGGCGCCAACCAACATAAAGAATACTAAAATAAAATTCCATTTATGTTTTTACGCTGGAACCGTCATATAATCTTAGGCCCGACCCACCGGTGTGCAATCAAAGAGGGAAGCAAAGTTGCCAACCGTGATTGTGTTAACCACCATGCATGCAGTCTGTTTTATAACAGTTATGTTGTGCCCAATCTTTATATATCGACGAACGATTTTTCGAAATTGGGTACTAAAGTCGTTACAGGCATGTATTTTTCTAAATTTATATACTAGGTCACCATAGAATTCGGGTTCCGATAGGCCTTGTTGCAGAAGTGTTTTAAGCCCAACATTAAATTTTGAAACCAAATCAGAATGACGTCTATAAAACTTAGAAAAGACTTTACGTAGTTTATGATACCGATACCCCTGATTAAGAAGTTTAGGGATTTAGCGGTTAATAATTTATTACGAGTGTTGAAGTCGGATACATGACTAGTCACTCTATCGAATCGAATTAACTGTGAAATATAAACACCGTACGGTGTCGCATGAGGAACATCACCGTCCAAAAAAGGAAAATTTACAATCTCGAAAATAAAATCATCACGTTTATCATAAATTTTGCAAGAAACAAATCCATCTACAACAGATAAATGTAAATCCAAAAAGGGGGCCTCGGTATCAGAGGAATTTGCCTTGTTTAACTGAAGTTCTAGGGGATAAATCTGAGTGATCAAACCGTCAAAGTAAGTATTGTCAATATTTAATAAATCATCTAAATATCTAGAAGTAGTAAAGTCTGCAAAGATGACGAATGGGGTTGGTTGCTGCTTGTGGTGGTTCTGGAAGTTGAGCTTGTTCTTACCCTCTTCTGGCATCTCCACCCGGACAGCCGTCTGGCCGATGCCTTCGCACTCAAGTTTGTGGGCCTCCAGCAGGTCCTCTCTCGTGTAGCCATGAAGACAGCTCTCACAGAAGTGCTTCTTTTTTGGGTGCTTGCTCTGGTCAAATAAGAGGCGGTTGATGTTCTTGATCCAGGTGTAGTGGAAGCGATTTTCATTCGCACCGATCAGCAGCATATTGATCCTTGGTATTCTTGTGGTTGTGTGCTGAGACGAAGGACAGTGATGCCCTTGTCCCAGCCAAAGACATTGATGGCTAGGTTGTTCTGCCGCTCCACTTTATAGATCTGAGAGATGGGTGTAGGGCTATCAATCCCTTCAAAGTTCAGACCATCATTGGTAGGATGCCAACTTGTTCTCTCTGGGTGATAAGGTGGTGGCGGATTTGCCAGAGCCGCTCGGAGCGTCCATCGAAAGCAGTGTGGGTCCTTGTTTTTCATGTTGAACACTGCCTTCTTAAAACTTACTTCTGCTGGGAGTGGAATGTAGGAGCTACCCCGAAGTGGTTGATATCTGGCAATGTCCAGCCAAAGGGTCTGTACCTGATCTACAACCCAGCCAGACCCTCTCTGTGTCCACTTTTTGAGTGTTTCTTGGATCTGTGGAAAGGTTTTATCGAGAGCCCCCTTGATTTCGCTGGCCTGGAGAAAGAATTAACTATATAACCCAGCACCAGAAAAGTGGATCGCAAGACTGACCAGCCGCGACATGACCTTTACAGTGTTGACTGGGCTTACCGGTACTAATGTATGTTTTAGCCTGAGCTCTGTGTAAGAACTTCATGCAGTCCCAATATTTAATCAAGCCCTGGGGCGGGGGGCGCATTTGTGTCATCATTTGTAACATGTTTTCAGTTTTCAATGACCTTAAAAATGTTGACTGGGCTTACCAGTTTTCATGTTCTTGTAACTCTGCTCTGCGTTAGAACATCATGCAGTCCTTATATTTATTCAATTCCCGGTGGGTGGGGCGCTCTTAGTGTGTCAAACTTAAGTCATTTGGATCACGTATTCAGTTTTTTTAAAATGACCTTTAAAGTGTTGACTTGGCTGACCAGTACTCATTTGTGGTTTCGCAGCTCTGCGTCTGCATAATATGCAGTAAATCTGTATCTTCAATCTTCGGAGGGCGACGGCGCACATTTCGTAAGACAATAAGTAAATAGGAACACATATTCATCATTCATTTTTAATGAACAACAGAAATTATTATATACAAGCCAGTGCATGAAAAAAATCCACGAAAAGGATTGAGCGGCCAACATAGACTCAGATCAGCCTACGCATTCGCGCAGTCTGATCAGAGTATTCACTGATCGCATGTACCTATTATAGAATACGATCAACGAGTCTTTACTCGTCGCACTGGTGTTATTGTAGGTTTTTTTCATCTTATTGTAGATTTTTTCATGTATATAACAGTACGCACAATGTAACTTCCTTATTCTTCTTTTCAGGTCTGACCCTGTGCGGGCCTCTCAACATTGAAATACGGCGTGCATGCCGTTTTTTTTTTTCCTCCATTCACGACGTCTAAGAAACGTCCCATCAACGTCAATGTAACGCCAGGGCTTTACACAGACATTGATACGACGTATTCTTATTGGGAATACATTGGCCGGTGAAGATACAAAATCCGGAAATTTTTTATGAAAAAAAATGAAGAAAAAGAAAAGAAAACTGACCGCTACTACCCTATTCGTCGAGGAACGGCGTGCGCACCAGCTTTCTTTTCTACTTTCCTTTTCTTTAATTTAACGACGTAGCATGGACATTGATACGACATTGCTAAGATTCTATTCCATTCAAAAGAAAAACAGAAACCGCATTAAACATTATTAGGTTATAACAGTAAGAAAAATTAAGGAATAGGAAAAAAGAAAAGAAAATTGACCGCTCCTACCCTAAGCAGGGCTCCTCAACGTCGAGGAACGGCGTGCGCGCCAGCTTTCTTTTCTACTTTCCTTTTCTTTAATTTAACGACGTCGTAGCAACGTCGATGTAACGTTAGTAGATCACGACGTAGCATTGACGTTGATACGACATTGCTAAGATTCTATTCCATTGAAAAGAAAAACAGAAACATTAAACATTTTTAGGTTATAACAGTAAGAAAAATTAAGGAATAGGAAAAAAGAAAAGAAAATTGACCGCTCCTACCCTAAGCAGGGCTCCTCAACGTCGAGGAACGGCGTGCGCGCCAGCTTTCTTTTCTACTTTCCTTTTCTTTAATTTAACGACGTCGTAGCAACGTCGATGTAACGTCAGATGACACCAAGGTAATGTAGTTCATGTTAATTTTCGTCGTCACTAGAGACTACTTTTTTGGCTTTCTTGGGAAGTGTCACTATCTTCGGTCTTCGGACAACTTGTTTTGGTTTTTTCCCTAGAGTTTTTGTTCATTCTTATATGAGCATAAAACTCCCCTCACAGCAAAAAAAAAATTTCGCAGTCCTTTTTTCCCCTCGCCGTCTCCGAAGTGAACTAAGTCCTGGTCGTAATCTACAGGATAACGAATGGCCTTGAACGTTACAAAACTGTTTTTGAATATTTTCCTCAGTTTCTTATTGACTGCATTTCTCTTGATATCAAAAATCTCTTTAGATAACCCGGGAGCTTTTTTGAAGCATCCGCGCTCGGATATTTCAGCAACGTAGATCCGTTTAACTCCATACTCTTTCATCTTGTCTGTCAACCGCAGAATTCTTTCAACTATAGCAGACGGGTCAGAATCCAGATGAATGTCATTTCCACCTAAGCACATGAAGCAGACATCTGGTTGGTACTCTAGAAGGTCTCTAAATATACACGCCCATACACAGTTTTCATCGAATCTATCATTCAGTAACCACTCATCGTAATGACATGCTTTCATTCCACCCTTGGAGAAGAAATGCATGTTACCAGGTACCTAAAAAGAACAAAAACATACAAGTGACCATCTATATTTGAGACACCATCTCTATCCAGTCATTATTTCTATGCCTTTTCTGCATCCCGTATCTTCTACAAAAGGACCAACTTTGTGACTGTTCAAAAATGTCTTTAAGACCACTTTTGGTCAGACCAAACCCAGACAGCAGGGAATGCCGGGCCATCGTCGGGCCGATAGCCATACTTTTCTATATGTTTTTACTTTGACTCAATAACGTTTTAGGTACTAGTTAGAACCCCTTTGAAAGACAGTAATACCGATTTGCCAGTCATTGATTGTCTATAGTTCTTGGATGTTCTAAAAGGTAGATTTCCACAGGCTTCCGTTCAGATCATAATATACCCTGTATCTATTGTTGAAGATTGAATAAAATATTGTTTAAACCAACGTAGATTTCGCGTATACTATAACAATTAAGAAATTAAGATATTTTACCTTAAGGTTGAATTCACAGAACTTTCCAAGTCTCTGAATGTAACTATCCCCAAATAAAGCAAACGAAGACATTTTCAGCTGGAATGAAGTGGTCTGACTGACTTGTTTTTAAGGTCTTCCTGTGTCCAAATCCCTATCAAATTTGGTCTTTACCGTTGCCCCGCCTATTAAATTGTTCTGTATTTGACCTATTCCTGAAATGTATGCTCCGTTCTGACAGCCATGCTGTCTTCGCTTCGCATATTTCCGGGTTTCATCAGGAGGGTGTCCCCAAGGGGGCCTCAACGAGGCAGCCTTCTGGGCACCCAGCTGATGACTTCTCGGTAGCTGTCCTACACGAGGTATGGTGGGATTCCCCGTCAAGGATCCCCGTGTACCTGCAAGAGAAATTATGATTAGTGTAGATTGGAGTTAGGGTTAGGGTTAGGGCTAGGGTTAGGGTTAGGGTTACATAAGCCTAAGTTTAGACTTGTCTATCACCGATGTGTTGCGTCGGCGGAGCACTCATAAGTGCAAAGCAAATGAGCCGCAATCAGAGCGCCCCGCTTCGGCTCACCCGGCTCTAGTCCAAGTCATGTAGGGTAGGGTCTGTAAGGGGTAGAAGCAGTGCTCATGTAACCACTATATAAGAATGTGTGGGTTTTGTGTCCCCCCCCCCCCGCTCCCATGCAACCGGGGACCCCGGGCCACTGTCCCGGAAAGGGCCAGTCCGCCCAAGGTTGGGGAATCATGTCCCCAGGGGCACCAGCCCCAAGCCGTCAGGTGCACGGAGAGGCAGAAATATGAGAATGGGGCCAATATGTATGGGTTGGGTAGCATAAGCAGCACTGTTAAATTCTTAGTAAAAATAATTCACCTGTTCGCGACGGCGCAAGCCAGAAGCACAATGGGGTCACGGTCTGATTGGAAAAGTGCCCCTCACCTAGGTTGCAACCAGTCCATGCCCAAGCAAGCACGTGATCACGACCAGGCGTGATTTTTGATTTAAATAATTTATTTAGAGAGAAACTTATATGTATCCGTACCCGACGCGCACCGCGACACGCCTGTCACGCCTGGAGCCAGGAGCATGTGGCGGAAACCAATGTCTAAACATCACGCACCCAGCAACGACGATCGAGCGTCCGCGGCCAGCGAGAGGCCGGTTGGTTGGTTAAGCCCCCGCCCCTGGTTATGGAACAAAGCACAGGGAACCAGATTGCCTTCCACAGTCAGTAACCTAACGTTAGCAGCATTGGTTGGCTCTTTGATCGAAACCTAGAACCTTAGTCCCGCGCCAAGCATAATTAGATAGTTAAACTTCCTTATTGCGATGATTGAATTAAAGACTGGTTATGGAACAAGGCACAGGGAACCAGATTGCCTTCCGCAGTCAGTAACCTAACGTTAGCAGCATTGGTTGGCTCTCTGATTGAAACCTAGAAACCTTAGTCCCACGCCCAGCATATTTAGATTTAGAGATTCATATTGCTTTATGATCTACTTTAGAGAGTGGGGGAATCCTGTCTCCGGACACCCTCCCCCGAGTCCCTGGGGGCAAGGATATATGGTGTTATTGGAATAGGGCCAGGTGGTTATTGAAGGCTGTGTCTGTAAGAGAAAGAAACATGCAGTATTAATGATCGCTGCATGAAAGGATTCCAGCGCTGGAAGAGAAATAAACTTGGATTAGTATTACATGGTTACTCTTATACTGCAGTTGTCTATATTTTATCGAATAACTCAGTGTCTTTCAAAAATGTAATGATTACCTCAACTATCTGAGGCCTAATGTTTCGTGGGGGGGGGGGGGGGTTAAGTAGGTCTCGTTCATCAAAAGTGTCGTATCCCAATATAAACAATGCAGCTTTTAATTCCTGTCTGGGTTCTACATTTCCTTCACAGTGGAAAAGGATATGTTTGATGTCATTTTGTTCATCTTTATCACATCTGTTACATTTGATGTGGTTTTGATTAAATACACTATGGGTCCCTAGTTTACTATGGTTTAGACGCAAACATGTGTAAACTGCGTCATGTTTTCGGTTATCGCCGTAATGGGTGATAGTATTTTTAACCTTAGGTTCCAGTCTATGGTAGAAGCGGCCTTTACTTTGAGGGTTGTCCCATAATTTTTGCCATTTTGTCATAATGGCCTGGTTGATTACCGGGTATATTTCTGTTTTGGTCGGTAGGGTCTGATCTTTTTTACCATTTGTCATTGCTGATTTGGCACTTGAGTCTGCCATTTCATTACCTGTGATATCTACATGGGATGGAATCCATTCCAGGTAGATATTGTTGCCTTTGTCTTTATCTGAGTCTAAGAGTAGAAGTATTTTGTTTATTTTATCTGGTGTTGTTTTTGATTGGCCAGATTGGAGGGCTTGTATTGAGCTGAGGGAGTCTGTAAGTATGACTGCCTCCGGGATGTTGTTTTCGATGATCCATTTAATGGCGTGTTCTATTGCTATCAATTCAATAGTAAATATCGACAGGCTCGGATTGGTTTTGAGTTCGATGTTCAAGTTTTTATCAGGGACCGAAACTGCTGCTCCTGCTGTTTGTTTTTCAATATCTTTGCTACCATCCGTATATATCTGTAATCTACCCCTGTGATTTTTTTCTATATAGTTTATGCTACTTTGTTTCATAATTTTTATGTCATTTTCGCCTTTCTTTCCAATGATGTCCTTGATTGTACAGGAGGGTGGGTTGTGCTTTAAGTCACACTTGTTTCTATAATGAGGTGGTTCGATGTCCTTAGGTATGTTCAGCTCAGCTATGAGCTTTTGAACTGTAACAGAGTATGGTCGGTATTGGTGTGCCTTTTTAGTGGTTTGGCACCCATGTTCCCCAATGAGGTCATTTACGGGCAAATTTTTACCCAATGGCGAGGTACGTGCCCAGTATTTTAGGATTAATTCCTCCTTTCTTAAATGAAGTGGTTTTATGCCACATTCTACTTCGCGTGCATTAATCGGGGTGGATACAAATGCCCTTTTTGCAATGCGAAGGGCTTGGTTTTGTACTGTGTCGAGCTTTTTAAGTTGGGCTTGTGAGGCAGAGTTATAGGCTTGTGCGCCATAATCTAGTTTACTTAAGATGAGGGCTTTGTATAGGTTGATAAGGGTATGTTTGTCAGCACCAAAAGTTGTGCCTGTGACAAAACGAAGAATGTTTAGGTCCTTCTTACATTTTAGGATGAGCTGTTTTATATGCTCATCCCATCTGAGTGCTTTATCAAGGATCATCCCTAGAAAGTTTACATTGTCCACAAATTCAAGTTTTTTGCCAAATAGTTTGAGATCGAATTTGGAGGTGTCGATGTTTTTTTACGTCTAAAAAGTATGGCTTTAGTTTTAGTGTTGGACACCTTAAACCCCCAACGCCTCGGCCCAAAATTCGATTTTTTGAGTGCTTTTTGAAGGGCATCTACGGCGCAACTGGGTGAATAATGTTTTCTCCATATTGCACTATCATCTGCAAATTGCGACAGCTGCAGTCTTTCTTCAGGGTCGAGATTCTCTTTTAATGAAACCATAATTATATTGAAAAGAATGGGACTTATAAAACTGCCCTGGGGACAGCCATTTTCTAATTTGTGCTGATTTGATGTTTCTTGTCCCACCCTTACTTGAATTTTTTGATTGTGGAGGAAATTGTGTATCCATTTGAGCATGTTTCCGTTTATGTCAAATTGCTTCAGTTTACAAATGGTTCCTGTTGATCACATGAGGTCAAAGGCTTTTTCCAGGTCTAGAAAGACGGCAGTTACTATCTTATTTTCCATAAAGGCCATATTTATCTCAGAGTCTAATCTGGTTAGTTGATCAGTGGTAGATCTGTTGGGTCTAAAACCGGATTGAGTGTCAGCCAGGTACCCTTTGTTTTCTAAATGGGCCGTCAAGCGTTTAGCAATCATGGTTTCCATTGTTTTGCAGATACACGATGTAAGTGATATAGGTCTGTATGACCCTGGATCCAGTTTATTTTTATTTGGAATGAAGTGGTGTAATATAAGGACCATTATATAACTAAAAATAATTGTGAGTGAATCATGTCTTGCAATGAAACAACTTGATCAGTATTCATGGACTGGCAACATGATCAGTACTCACGGATAAATTGATTGAGTACATACAATGAATATTTTCTTGCTAAAATATGATGGGTTCCTACTTATTAATAATTTATAGATAACCACTTCAGATTAATCTTATACTAATTAATCAAAAGCAATCAGGATAATACTGCATCATCATGGGCATAATGCAATGCAACGATGTGTTAGTCTTTTTTCCACCAAAAGGTTATCAAAAACTTTAGTAGTTATAGCTATTTAATATTTATTTAAGAATTAACTAGCAAGGAATAAAAAAGATAAAGAAAAATAATAAAAATAGGGGAAAAAAAGAAAATTATGGGTCCTTTCCGGTAATCAGGTCCTTTCTGGTCCTTTCCGGTAAATTTACGCACCGCTGGAGAAGGGCCTCCTGTTTGTGACGCAGCTCGGGAGTTACATACTCCACACTGCCGTCCGGGCTGTCCTTCCGAAGCTGCACTTTGAGAGCCAGCTGAAACTTCACGCCATCCAGAGCCTCGATCTCTTCCTCGAGCTTGCTACTGATTTGGGGCACCACAGCCTCGAGGAAAGTACTGGGGTCTGCACTATGAGGATTATTGGCAGGCACGTCATCTGCCAGCCCCTCAAGAAGTCGCCAATGACCCATGGGGTCTGACTGAAGACTAGATTTTCTTTTATCTGCTCAGCAGATGCAAACAAGTCCAGGATCTCATCCTG
This sequence comes from Lucinisca nassula, assembly GCA_963580285.1. Lineage (NCBI taxonomy): Eukaryota > Metazoa > Mollusca > Bivalvia > Lucinida > Lucinidae > Lucinisca > Lucinisca nassula. The sequence goes on along the minus strand of OY757020.1, from coordinate 2,783,419 downwards.
ATACTCCTTCACGGATCGCAGGACTTTCTTGCGGGAGATAGGGTCAAATTTCTCTTCAATGGCCTTTCTCTTGGTGGCCTTCTTTTTGCGTGTTGGTGGGGTAGGTCGATATTTTTCAGGTTGTAAGGGCTTTAACAAGCGCCCTTTGACAGAATCTGGGATAGGCTCATCCAAGATGTTTTGAACCACATGATGGAGAGTCGAATTATTATCAGGTATTTCTGCCAGTAACTGCTCTATGAATTCATACATAGTAGCCATAATTCATATATGTATGCATTGAACTTTTCTCTAATTGAAAATTATTTTGGAAAGTCGTCTGGCTTCTTTTCGAAAAAAAAACAACAACAACAAAAAAAAACATAGCGCTTCTTATGGTAGTACTGATTATAAACAGCCACCCCACAACCCTGACAGATCGGGTAACCCCCACCTTTGGAGATAGCAGCGTTGTGGATAGCACAGTAGGTTCCTCGACATCTCTTCCCACAAGCTTCACTTGTACCGATCTTGATCCATGTACACTCCTGCATTGTGTTTCCCTGTATGAATCTATAGATTTAAGTATTGTCTAAATAAAACGACCACCTCAGAGCCTTCCTTTAACAGCAGCTATACACTGGTTTGCACTGGGCACCTCGCCCGGTGGGGCCCACTTGAGGGGTGGGGCGGGCCCTACCGGGTTGGTGCTCGGGACGCGATAGTTGGGAGGAATTGTTTTGGGTTTGGGAGATTTAAATTGCTGAATGGAGCTCGTCTCGGTGGTAGATGTTTGGGACAAATATTTTATTCTATTGCACCCCACTCGGTGGGGCCCAGCCGGGGGGTGGGTGGGCCCCACAGGGGTGGGTGGGCCCCACAGTATTGTGGGTGCGGGGATGAAAAAAAAAATTGTCCCAAAACCTACACTCTATATACTACTCAAGAAAATAAAACAATGCAGAGAGATGAACCTTCGTGAAGTTATAAAATATGTTATGCATAATGATTTTATACCAAACTGACTACAATATATAGCTTCATTGTGACAAGAGACGAAATATAAAAATTTTGGATCGGCATTTTTTGGCTCGGTGGCTCGGCCCGGCCCGGCGCGGCGTTGGCTTTTATACCCGATTCCGGGACGTTTCGCCCCCAAACCATTTCTTCCCCTAGTCGTTTCGCCCCCAGGACGTTTTCTCCCTGGTCGTTTCCTCCCTAGTCGTTTCGTCCCCCTAGTCGTTTCTCCCACTTTTTCCTGTAAAACTAAGTTTCACTTTTATAAGAGGTGAGAAGAGGCAAATATTTAAGAAGCACCATCGCCCTGTCACGTCAGCCTAAGGATAACTTGTCCTTAGTTACCGACCGTAACCGGGCCTTAAAAATGACCACTCGGAGAGGTTTGACTAGGACTTGTTACACTATAATCATTGAGGCTGTTTTCTTCAAAAACATCCATCTTAACCTTACTTTATATAGAGAAAACTGAGGTTTACGGGGTTGTTCATTATTTTACTTATTTCCGTTCAAAGACATACGCGGTGGGTACTCGTTAGAATCCTCCCAATATAGCTGCTGTAACAAGAACCGACAAACCATGTTTGCAATATATAGCTTAACGAGTACTTTGTCTGGTCTGAAAAAAAATAATGTTATAAAAAAACAGAGTACAATTAACAAAAATTAATAAGAAAAAATAAAGTAAACACCAACATTAAATTAAACACATGAACGTGTAACTTGAGTGATAACTAAATCAATAAATCAGTCTTATCTGTTCAACATAGGCGATTCTCCCATCACTCACACAGACACACACATCACAAGAAATAGAATGGCGGCGGCCATCTACTTCCTTCTGACATGCGATACACAAAACAGACATTATTCTACTTCAGAAGACTTTGATAAAAGTATTTGACAAATTCAAAGATGAATGATGCTGGGATCTTTGGGCGAAGTTTATATATTCCTATCGTCGGCGTTTGAAAGATTTTCTAGAAACTAAAGATAAACCAACTGTGACAATTTTATCATTTTCAACCGTTGCTTGACGACACTGTTAAAGAACCAAACGACCAATTTAAAGACAATTATATTTTCAAAGAGCACGTGCTTTCGCACCTCACCATTAATCTTTGCTGACCGACTCTGTTGACGAACCAACCGACCAATTTAAAACAAAACCTGTAAAGGTGATTAAGCGATTATTTAAGACATTTAACTTTGCAAAGAGCACGTGTTTCACACCTCGTCATTAATCGCGTGTTTAATGTGTCAAATTAAATAAACAATGTGATTGACGGTATTGATCAAATGCAGGTAATACTTATTATAATTCCATTTAAATTACATGTTCTTCTTCTTCTTTACATAATGCCATACGCCCGCTAGGACATTCTAGGCATGTTGCGCTGTCAGACAATCCAAGTATATTAATAGACAAGCTAAAAAGATAAAGCATTATAGTGAGTGATAAAGAATGACAGTTGAGGGGATGAAAAATGATAGGTTAAAATAGTTAAGAATAGTTAAAATCAGTTAAAGTTCATCTTCTTTAGCACACCCAGTAAGGAGGTTTTTTTTTCTACACTTTTAAGTTAATTACAATCAGTTCTCTCCCTTTGTCTCTGTCACACATGGAGTTAATAAATCTTTTATATATATAAAAAATTAGGAAAATATTTGGGGGCGAAACGACTAGGGTTGGTGGGCGAAACGACTAGGGGCCAAAAAAGGAGGCGAAACGACTAGGGGGGAAACGACCAGGGGGAAACGTCTTTGGGGCGAAACGTCTTGTTACCTTTATACCCGACCGTTTCAACGGACCGGATTTTACCTAAAATTCTATCGTGAGAACCCGTCTGGCAGAACATGGCGCGGCTCGAACATGTGCCCCAATTATCTAGAATGCTTTGAGGCAAAGGTAAGCTGACTGCCACGTACCATACATTATTTTATTTTTATTTTATCGATTGCCGACCCATATTTTCTGCTGTTCTTCATTTCTTTAAATTTGTGGCTTGTATTTTTCCCGTCAATAGAAGCAATTTATCCGGCATAGTCATGAACGTTTTGCAACGTGATAGAAATCAAGATGTCGACGTCCTTGTAACTTATTAAACTGTCTTATCTATCAACTGCTGCACAATGGTGAAATAAGAAAAATAGCAGATTGTTGCAATTAAATTCTAAAAATGCCTGTGAGGGTGTAAGCAGGTAGCCTAGACTCAAAACTTTTGACGCACTGAGAGTGGGAGTGTCCGATTCGTAAAATTTTGGAAGTTATTTTGTTGTTATTTTCTTACCTCCTCTCAAATTAGCCTTTTCAACTGCTGCAGCCAAATCAGTACACATCTTTTGCTTATTTTGATGACGTAGTTCAATGGGGTTGGTAGTTGGGGTTCTCGGAAAAACCGCTGGTTCAGGAGCTATCCTGGTGTAAAAATGTCATTTGACGTGTCACCCGTAACAATTCTTATATCATTATAGACGGATCCAATGTTTTGACACGTGATCTTGATTACTTGTCATTGCGCATGCGCAAAACTACTTTTCCTTTTGATAACGATCTTTCGTGGTTGGCAAAAGGCCGCTGATTCCATATAAACACAATGTAAATAGGTTTAAGGGGTTACCGAAAGTACAAAAAGTGGGTGGGGTACCCCTAAACATGACCTTTCTTTTCAGCCAATACACAGAGTCGGGGGGGAAAAACTTTGAATACACTGGAAAGTAACACGTCTTCAAACATAACATTACCTAATAAGCAATTCTCAAACAGCTTGTAGGTTCACACAGCCAATGCAAAAAATGAGGGTGACAGCGTTTGCGCTCAGTCATATTTACCTAATTTTTCAAGACCTAAAATGTGCAGTGTACTGTTCTTGGAAGGGTGAACTACAATGTCTTAGTATTACAGACCAAAATTGTCTCCTGTCTAAGAACCATTTGTGCCACCACGAGATATTTTTCAAAAGTTCTTTGGTCGCCATTTCTCATTCATGGGATTTGTAAACAAAATATCAACACTTATTTGGAAACACATATCGCCAAATCGGCTCGACGATGTAACATGACAACTATGCGCCGTGAAACAGGAAACCTTCCTGCATATTTTTGTGTAAGTTGAAGTACTTTACAAACTCACGATTAATCATCCATCAGGTAAATTTAATTATCATTTTTTAATCATAACAGCTGATTGGAAACATTTGTTGTTGAGCATGAGGAAGTCATGGCTTTATCACATAAATATTACTACGCCTCAAGCGGAGCTAGGACAAAACATCGGAAAAATTCCGATATGTCCTCAAAGTTTTTATTGTTTCATAAATCTAAATGACTTTTGTGCTTGAATTGCTTAAAATTTTTCTTGAATAAATGGTAATTCTTCAAAAATGTGAATATTTTGGGACTATATTTTTGCGTTCGTGTCCCCAGATATGGAAGTCCTTAGGTGTTTCCGGTTTCATTGACAAGCCTTTGGAAAAAAAACATGTTAACAATTTTCACAAATTTGCACTGTAGACATGTGAATCATGGTGAGTACTTATATAGAGACTTAGATTATGGATTTTGCTGTAAAAATGAATAGGTTCAAGAGTTCGATTGTCGAAAAAACATCACTTATTTGTGTTTCAACCTCACGTCTAAATTATGTTATTGATAGTAAAGCAAAACCTCGTGGCCAAATGTAAACATGTATGGTGGTCAAGAGAAGACGACAGTTATGAGCTCTCTGCAATTATTTTGTGGCATACTGTCAATGTTGTTATTATTAAAAAATATGTGGCCCTGAAAAAGATACATAGTTCTTTATGGAAAGAATTTGCTCCACAGGACCAAAATTGTTCCTTTTCAATTTAAACACTTATTGATAAGGGAGACAAAAAAATAATTTGGCTCCTTTGAATATGTATCCTTTCTTTCTTTCTACTTAAACTGTGATTGGTCATATCTGACCATTACTTGCAGGTGTACATTACATACACACCAGGTTTGCATGATGGGCTGCCCCCCCCCCCCCCCCCCCCCCCCCCCCCCCCCCCCCCCCCCCCCCCCCCCGCCCATCGGGGCTTGAAGAAATAAATGGGCTGCATGATAATTCCACGCAGAGCTGAATGCGAAGGCACACAAGTACTGGTAAACCGGTTTGATAGAGGATCTAAGCCTGCCCAGGAAAAGCCGTGCAAATCGGACCCTCCATGCTTATTTATTATATAAACCCTTTTGGTTTCTTTGGGCGACAGGGCTTCTGGTGTCATTTCATCTCATTGTCGGGTAAAAGTCACACATAATTGGAAGCAACATCTCCAAAATGACCTATATAGTGTTGACGGGGATGTTAAACTTCAAATCAAACAAAACAGTGACATGAAAACAAGGGAGACAACTAAAACTTCCAATGATTCAGTTGTGGTAGCAGTTATTGTCCACCATACCTTTTTTCTAGACTACTTTTCAGCAACAAATATGTCTGGAAATTGTATTATTTTGATACACAGTATGGGCACAAATTTGCTGTATACTCTACTGTGGAATATTTTTGAGCAATGACATTCTCACACATTGTAGCATAATAACTGATGAACCTATTTATGCAATTTTATTTGGCTGTATTAAAATGGAGAATGTGTTTGAACGCAAATGGATTGAAGCACGTAAAGAGAGGTATGTTTTTCTCAATAATTCCTGAATTTCTGAAAAAAATCTAATAGAACATGTGAATAAGTTGAAATAAATTATGGGCCAAGTAACTTTTAAAAAAACTTGACAGTTTTGCAAAATTCAATTAAACAAATTTTGAACACCACACCATTACCCCACCCACTTTTTGT